>OZ026836.1:11297298-11816128 GCA_964023205.1 Lutraria lutraria | reverse complement strand
TCCAAATTGCCTAAGACATGTGCATTATTGTTGGAGCTTTTTAGTAATTAAATAAGGATTTTTGTGTTTTACTATTATGACATTCTTATTGTTCAACTTATGAAACAGTTTTGTCAACTAAGTGTTGATTTCCTCTAAAGTGCTACAAAATTCATCAAGTGGATTGAACAACTGATTGTTTCTGTCAGAACTAAGTGATTAGTTAATTGAACAAGTGTTGTAAATCATTTATTCCGACTGTTTTTCTACAGTTCAGTGAATTCAATTGTTCTACTGACACAGTGAATAAAATGATGATATAAAATAATGGATAACATATGTAAGCTTTTTTCATGAATGTATTCTTCATGTTTTATTTTCTCTGTGATAATTATTATGTTCAATTCATAATGCATTGTATTTGGACACTTTCGTGATTTTTTGTTTTTTATAGATTTAATGAAATCTGCATAATTTATGTTCACTATGTTAAGCATGGAAATGTTTTGATCATACATTTAATTGTTAATATCGTGACACACATTAACAGAAACAATAGCTAGCTCGAGAACATTAAGATTGTTGTAATTAATGGTCTAATATTATGTACAACTAATATGTCTCTCTGTTCTTTTACAGAATATGACAAGAAACTCGGACGATAAAAAGTAAGTGTTTGTTAAATTTATATAAGATTAATTAAATAACTATGTCTCTGACTGAGAGAAAAGGTTTCATTAGATTGATTCCCAACATTTATGTTCTACTGTATGTGTTAAGACTCACATTTTTTGAAACCGCTACTTGTGGGCTGGTTTGCAGGATTTACATTGATGGTGTCCGTGACAACAGGACCATCTAATTGTGGACTGTTCATGCCCGCCCCAATTTCCAGCCAGCAACCACCATAGTTTTGCCTATATTTATACTATTTGAAACGCAATGAGGATTTTACAGAACGAGGAACAACACAATTACTCAAAACGTGACTATTTATTTCCACCGAATATACGTATCTCACATATGATGACAAAACATGAGTATACCATATAGTATATAGCAAACAGTGCTCCTAAAAGGAGACCACGTTAGCTCTTGCGCTCCTAAAGGAGACCACAGTAAACCTACAATGGAGCAATACATAAAAAAGTAAACATGAAAGGAGTAATGAATATGACAAAGAATGAAAGGAGTAATTAATGAAATATGGGGTGAAAGAAGTAACAAATGGACCGTGCATACAAGGAGCATAAGCGCAAATTCGTTACTTATTTATAAACTATTCAATAGGTTTGTTATCAGTTGAAGAACAGGAATTAAGTTTAAGAATATTCACATTATATTGTGTTATTATAAGATTACAATCTTCGCTTTATTCAACATGTAACAAAGCGACACCAGCTATCTCGTCATATAAATGTGATGTTGGCCCTTAGCAATATGATGGTTTGACAGTTTTGTATAAATATTTATAAAACTGTTACAATATATCACAGAAATGTTTAGTTTGCATATAATGTATAGTGGGTTTTCATTGATATTTTATTTCACTGTCTACTGTTTCCTTTTTACAATTTTCATTTGTTGACACCCTAACTTGTTAGACTTGTTAAGACATTTTGGATTAAAGAAATCATGAGTCAGTTTTCTCAGAAGTAATTTGTTAATGAACAATGCTATATATACTTGAAGTTAAATACTGTAATTGCTATTATGCATAATGTGAATAGGTGTCAAATGAATAGTATAGTCAACCCTGTGTTAGCAGCCACCTCTGAAATTGAATAAAGGGCACCCTGTGAATAAAGGCCATTCCTCTAAACATTTTCATTGATAATTTAAAACAAAATGACCTATGAATAAAGACCACCTGTAAATAAAGACCACATTTTGTCTATCACAATGTTGGCCTTTGTTCACAGGTTTGACTGTATACATGCAAGTTTGGACTTTTTCCTTTGAACTATCTCATAAACCTGTTTAATCTTATCATATGAAGTTAAAAATTCTTAAGAATGTAAAACTTGTTTTGTTAACTCATGGGATTGTATGAAGAATCGAGGGTTCAATGCAACAGTGTCGTAACTCATATGGAAATAAGAACAAGTTACGACAGCGCTGAGCCCTCGGAATGTTCTATTGTAAATTGTCAACCTGTTCGGAAATGTATATCTTTGTCGTACAATAAAAAAAATCTCCCAATTAAAAATCAATAAATTTGCTTGATCTTAGTTGATGTTTGGTGACAATATGAACTTATATGTACAATACAGTGTTTAACATTGTCATGTTTGTCTTCTCTAATGGATCGTCAAATCATCTTAAAGTATTTAATTGATCGCGATATGTTTGTATTAAGTTGATAAAGTTTTCAATCAAAGGGTATCTATCTTTGAGACCCAATATCGCCGAACCATTATTTAAAGTATTGTTATAAAATAACAGGGTTCCATGTATAGGTTTTTGTATGATTTGAATGATATAATTCGGTATAGAAAACGTTTTTATTGTGACTTTTAAACAGATTTTTTGAAATATTTGCTGTGATTAATCTAGTTTGATCTTTGTGTGAAAAGGAAGATAAGAAATGAAATATGTTCTCGAGACATTCAAGGTAAGATAAGACATTGTTTACAGAATTTCAGCAATGCAAATTCGTACTACAGTTACATTTTGTATGTCAATATCTCGAGAGGGATGTTTTTTTGGTGTCATTAACTTTTTATTTGCAAGTGTTTATATGTCTGTAATGCATTATATCACAATTTATTTCAATCAAAGGAAATTTGGTTTAGCATTTCAAATATTATAAACATTCAAGTAAAACTTGTGATGAAAATTTCATAAATTGTTTACATCGATAAAATTATCACATCATAGACAATTAAAAGATATTCTCTCACCCCAAAAATTCTTATACAAGCCTTTTTTTATCGTTCAAACTTAAGTTTAGATTGCTTAATGTGATGGCTGAAACATACACTGGAATCAAAACAGTCTATCGATGTGTTATAATTTGTGATTGCTATGAATTATCTGCATAACTACATGGCTTACATATAACCACTCGCCTCCGTGGTCAAGTGGTTAAGGTCGTTGATTTCAAATCACCGTAACCTCTCACTGATAGAGGGTTCGAGCCTAGCTACCGACCATGTCTCGAATCATGTGAGAAAGTAGGCAGTTGCTTACGGAGGATGGGAATCTAGTACTGGTTCTTCCCAGGAACGATGGTTAGGTGAACTGTCCGCCTCATAATGACTCTAACTGTTGAAAAGGGGTGTAAAACTCAAACAAAAAAGCACATAACCGTATCTCAGACCAGCACAATATATTTTCTTTTGTATAGAACTGTAAATATTACTTAATCCAAACCTGTCTGTTAGTCAACTTGATTTTATATTTACGTAGTTGTGAGAAAATTCAATAAACGTAAAGAATGTGTCGATCAAAATCTTATATTAAACTATTTACCATATTTGTGGGTGATTAAACCTCTATGTTAAACTTGTTCAGGTCTGTTTACATATAATTATAGATGTATTAAGAACCGAACAATAACTGCATTAAAATTTGAATTAACAATTGAATACCGTCATCCGAACTTATTAATTGGATTACAAAAAGTTCTCCACAATGTAACAAGCCAAATATTTGTGTTGGTCAAATGTGACCAGTCGCAATTGAATCCATTTAAATGTTGTGATCAGTCAATCCCAGGATTTTGTATGATTATAGATAAAGATATATAACTTACGTGAGTATCGTAACTTTTTTTTAATTTATGCATTTTGAAAGTGTTTTATTTTCACATTTATTCATATTTTCTTCTAGGAAAGTATTTTTTTTATTATTGTTTTAGTAAATAAACGTGTTTTAGTTTGAATCTAATGTGGAAGTTATAAATACTTTTTTCACTAAGAAAGAGGTACATGTATACCTTGGTTAGTTTGTAGAGATATATGGCATTTTATCATATTATAAATAATCTAGCTGCTTTACTTTGTGGTGACATTATATTTTTATTTTGGTTATATCGTTAATAATTAAGTGATCATCATTGTGCATTTACTACCTAATGTAATGCTTAAAATGCTATTCACTCGGACCTACTGGGTAGAGAGTAAAACAATTACCGGTATTAACTGATGATAAGTTACTAAACAATTAAAAGAAATAACAATTACTTTTAGTATGAGTGGCACGCACCATTACATGAACATGAAAATTAGGTCAGGTCGTTTTGGCCTGGAACAGACAAGATCTTATTTCCAGGGACTGACATAAAATTATTAATCAGGCCTCTGGGACTAACATAAAATTAATTATTTTTTAATGAATATTATTATATGTTTAATATTATTCTCATTTTCTTGGGCCAAATGGCAACTTAGTTAGATAATAGATCTAGAGTCACAAAGGTGCACATGATGATAGAAAATTCAGGGGTAACATTATGAAATGTGATAAGCTTCTATTTTCTTTATTCTGTGTGATGAAAGATTTAGATAATGGTACAGAAAATTCTTACATTCAAACTTAAAGAGTAAAATAAACGGAACTGGTCATAACAAATCACTTGAAAGCTGTCAAATTTGTGGCATATTATAGAGTTTAAGATTGACAATCTGAAATTGATCCATTGTGTATTTATAGGCAATAAAAGTTACAGTTAATTCTGAAATATACAATGAAATTCCTTTAGGTTAATAACCGAACCCACCTGAGAAATACACTGAATGTCTCATATCTTCAAAATTTATGTGCTTTAAACTAACTTTCTGAATAAAGGTTTATTTATGCTCCTTTTATGTATAGTTTTAATTAAGTTCACTTATACATACAGCTATTCTGTAAGTATATATAGTGTCTTGGTATTGAATGAAAGAGATATTTCTGTATGGTAATAATTGACTTGGTTGTTGATTGCTTCATACATGTAACAAGTACAAACTGACCTTTGGTGTCTTCTATTTTACAGAAATAAATAAACTTGTACTGTCCAATGTTCCGGTTTTGTTGAAGATTGTCAAATATACTTATATGAAAAAGAAAGTGTGCACTTGTATGGTTTGAGGGAATTTTTATACACTTATACAGAAGCAAAATATAAGCACGTTTGGTATGAAAATGTGCAAAAATGTATTGGCTACATGATGTTTTACTTTTGATTGAAATTCCATAATTATCAGAACATTTTTTATCTATGAATAATTATGCGTCAAACTCTGGAGTTTATATTTAGATGTTATGCTCAATATAAAAGTTCACACTTTCTTTTTTGTGATTTTGTAGACTATATACCTGTATCATTATGTAGATGAATGAAAATACAAAAAATCAAAGTACTGAGAGTACTCATTGAAATTTAACTGAACTTAAATAAAATTGCGCTGCCAAATGGAACGGGAGTTTAACATTGGCATGGCAGACATAGAAAAATGTAGTATTTCGGTCAGCATAAAAATTTAAAGACCGAGTGACAGCTATGGAAAGCTGAACTATCGCTCAGGTTCCAAAATAATGCCGAATAAGATTTTTGTGTTACAAAGGAAATTTTAATGTTCAAAACCCTTGTATGTTAATTTGTATGTGAAGCAGTTGTTGTACTCATCTTAGTTGGGTAACCGTGTCTCTTAGGTAACGCCCTTATTTGTTGTATCTTATCAGCTTATGAGGGAAGTATCTTTAGTCATGGTGCATGAGTACTGTTTCATGCAAGTAATATGGAATTCTAGAATAAAATATACGTTCAGCATTAGTTTACATGTTATAATGCAGCAAAATAAAATTATTATTATAAAGAGATTACAAAATATGATGAATCATGCTGACATCAGGGTTGAGTCCATTGTGTGATGGATGTTGAGATCTTTCAAGGTTATATGGTGTATGTAATAGTGACATATAAATTATAGATATCAATACATTGAAAACTTGGTTATTTTGCAACCTAAGGTCTCAGGATACCAATTTACCTTTAATCACATTGTGTTGATTCATTTGTATTATACCAGTATAGATATAGTGTGATTTTATTAACCTGTCAAAGCCGAATAATTAAATGGTCACCTTATGTGATTATTTTTAGCTTCATACCACGTCAGTTGATAGTTTTCGTTTACCATTATGGAATGTTTCATTCAGCATGTTTATATAATATTACACTGTGCATTGTTAAAACATGTACATTTGACAGCCAATATAACGAACAATTATCATATATCTTATTGCAATAATATTATAATTATGTAGCTTTGACATTTTAATAAAATCGCTCAATACATCTGTATGTAACTGGACCAAAGTATTCATTTAGAATTTAGATCAATCATTAGTATGTTATTGCAGACTCAAATTGTTTTTTAATTATTTGATTTGAATGTTTCTTGTTTATCGACTTCTGTTCATAATAATTGACTTATAATATTAAGATTTAATACATTCTGTATAATAATTTAGTATATGAGCACTTGTAAATTTCACTTATAAAATTGCTTAATCAAATCATGTTTTTGATAAAGAAGTTAACTGATCACTTTAGGTGGCAATCTCTATGGTGTAGTTTACATTTTAGTGCAATTATGAGGAATTAAATAAACTTGTTAAGCATTTTTTAACTGTTGAATTATATCAATTAAAAGATTGCTTCATGCAATCAGATCCTGTAAGAAACTTGTTTCAATTTGATGTAACGTAATTGTACTTTCATTTTCCCAATAACTGATAACATTACCGATTACCTTTTGATAACCGACATAAAATGGTTAATATTCACACTTGAAGTATACAAGGTACAACTATTTTTATTTATCTAATGGTGCCTTTATCACATTCCTTGCAGAAATAATGATGAAAATAGCTTTAATATCTTCAATTGATAAGAGATTGTACCAGATTTCATGCATTGTGAGAAAAACTACAGCCAGCTGGGTTCTGTGCATGGAACATTTTCTCTTGTTTACAAATTACGGCTAATGATGCTTAAACGTGAAAATATTGATCTGATCACATTAGCTGTAAGTAATCAATGTTGTATTTAAATTCAACAAAATTCCATCTCAGTTTTTATGTATAATTTCCTTGTTTAAGTGATTGATTAATAATTTTTATACGCCCGTTTGAAAAACGGGTCATATTATGGGAACCCCCACGGTGGGCCGCGTCCACAACTGTGTCTGCTCTCTAATTCAAACAGTTTTATTCAAATCGTTACCAAACTTTATCAAAATGTTTATGGCCATCAGATCTCAGTTAAGGTCGATAACCAGCCCAATCAACCCAGTCACTTCTGAGTTATGCCACTTGACACTTTGAAAAATGAATTTTGACGGGCATATTTGTTTTACTTGTTGTCTGAATTTAGCATGTGCTTTGCCTGTCGAAGTGTTTGACTGGTTCTTAATAAAGGACAAAATAAATATAAGACCAGTTCTGCCCCCTACACTCATTTTGCTTTGTAAAATAACCATTCACTCGCATGAACAGAATTTTTCGATCAAAATATACTGTGAGAAAAGAATTGATTTGTATTGTTGATCGCAAAAATGTTAGGAAAATAATGATTTATTGAATCTGTGATTTAATTCTCTTCTCCTAGGAATTTATGTGTCTTTTAAAATGTGAGGTTACAGTGTACAGCTAGATAAATGTTAAATTTGTCTGGGTAGGATTTTGTCATGGCTATATTATTATTGTAAGATTTATTCATATGGGTTTATATCCATGATTATAATATAGCATTTGTATTTATACTTAATATATTGATAAAGTTGATGTCCCTTATTGTTTGAAAATACTTGGCAATCGTCAAGTATGTTCATTGAATGGCTTGCATTAGTATGTACAAAACTTTATTTCATCAAATATTTAACCATACTTCAAGAAATACAAAAAACGTTCCAAAGATTACCAAAGATTGTTCATTTGATTGCGATTTATCTTTAACATGTGACTGGCGCAAGTTTACGCTTGTCTTTGGAAGTGTATATTTTGGAGGACTGTGTCGCTATTGTCAGACACCTGGTTATATTCAATAACTTTTCGATAGGTAAAGTGAGATAAACATCTATCTACGAATAATGTACGATCAGTCTCAATCAGAACGTAAATCTGTTATAAATCACAAACATTTAGTCAATTTATACCAAGATTTAGGGACTTTCATGAGATTCATTCTAAACTTTACGTGACTTGACCTATTTTGTGAAATATAAACTTTGTGACAAATATGGTGTCAACTTACTGAAAAAAAAAATTTATGGATTAATTTAACGATTTTTATTAGTAAGAAAATGTGTGATTGGACTTAATTTTGTGTTAAACTGGTTTGAATATGTTTGAAAATTATCTTAATAAGTGTAAGGTTTTAAGAAGTTTAAGTTAAACAGAATAATGAATGACACTTATGGTAAATTGTGTTCAACTTCCAGATCGGTATAATGTGTACAAGAATCAGGCACAAACTTTAATTAACTTTTAATGCAAATTAAGTTCTATTCATTAGTTTTCAACAGTATAGTAGAATATATCTGAACATTAAATCACAAGAATATTGATTTACTTTCAAATGAATTTGAAAAATTCACAAATATTTCAACACTTCAATGATGTCTGGTGTTTATAAATTTATTCTATGCAAATAATGGCTTCATGGTCATTACTAGTTAATGAGCAAGCATTGAATTTAAATTAATGAATACATTATGTATACATGAGTCTATAGAATGATTTACTCCAGGCTGCACAAGTTGAATCACTTTCATTTACTTGAATCACTTTCATTCACTTGCATAGTTTATAAGTGAAAGAATTGAGTTCAGGTTGTAATGTATGCATAAATACTTGTACAAATATTTTATTTGAATAAGGAAGCCTACGCACTGATTATGCAAATATATTTCTAAAAAAAAAAAACATAAAAAATGTGCAACTTTGTTGAGTCAAGTGATCTAAGTAATGTATTACAATAATGTATTAGTTGTTACCAAATTGAAACTATTAAATATTTTATTCTCAATGAGACTGAAAATTAGCTTGTATCATTAGCAAACTATGGTACAGATGTAATTATCTCAGTCAATTTAATTAAGATATCCTAGTTTGTGTATTGAATTGGTTGTGTTTTACTGTAAAATTTAAAGAATTGAACAATATGGTGCATACTGCATGGAACACAGAAAAGTTGGTGAAATTTTCAGCAGAACAAACATGGAATTATTAGCTAAAGTTACTTCTAGACTGTATTTTCGAGGATTGTTTTAAACAACATAGAGTTCAGTTATAATTGTTGACTTGAAAAATATTATTCAAGTCTTATGTTGAAAAGATTTCGTGACAATACAAGACGATCGTTTAGAATGGGGGCTGCTGGTAGTGTCGGGATGGTGTTAACTACTACTACGGGGACGTTACCTAGGTAACATGGGTTATCATTGTATGGAAATGTATATGTTGTATGAGTTTTTATACTTACTTACTAGTGTTGTAATATATAGAACACATAATTAAGTGCATCTTTGTCGCATCTAATGGAACCTTTTTAATAATTATGTGGTTGCTTTTCTACTGACTAATTCCTTAAAATGTTTATTTTACTTATAGAGACAAAAGAATAGACGTCTATCATCTGTGATGTATTTATGGATTGGAAAGATGTTTACCTTTATACATCTTAATGCATGCTGGCATTTTTATGTAAAAAGCTTTCATTAATTACTATTTGCATCATATTAATGTCATCATATTAATGTCATCATATTATTTTCTGTTTTCAGAGCATCAAAACGACCAACAAGCCATAGCTCCGATCCTAGTCTTAGTTCGAGGCAACGATCTGTTAGCCTAGACTGGTACGTTTATTTATATGATTTGTAATTATTTTAATATGTAAGACTTTGAGCTTACAAAAATTAAACACTGGTCTTTAGATTACTATGTTTATTCTATGCTCAAAAAACAAATTAATGTAGTAGAGCAGTTTTTTGTGTAGTTTGTCATAATTTTCCATAAGTTTTTATCAATTGTAAGACAAGTTATTGAACATGGAAATTTGATATAATTATACTTTCAGTTACCTGATATTGGGATAAATACATACTGAATGGCTCTAAATTGATATACCGGTAATTTCAATCAGATTGAAATCAAATAATTTCTGAACACTTTGAGTGTCAGGTGTATGACATGCTCTTGATCTTTTTACCCAAACATAAAAGCTGATTCCTGGTCTCATTCATGTAAATTCTGAAAAGAAGCACTTACAAATATTGTCTCTGAAAAGGGGAAACGGTGATTAACAGTTAACAATACTGGTTAACGTACTAGAGTGTAATAAATATTTCTGTTTATTGCTTTGAGAATTGTTATTGCCTTCTATGATCGTATATATTACTCTTATATAGTTATTTTCACTGATTAATTGCGAAGATGGAACATTATTGAAAGAAATGTTTAAATGGCTAAAGATTTAGTAAAGCAAATAATGAGATATAAGGGTTGTTATAGAACGTGGAATTTGGAGTAAGAATATAGCATGAATTTTAGGCGTCTATTAATACATACAGGATTGCATTAAATGATTTATGATGTAAATTTGTCCTACACTGTAATAGTATAAACACAAGGTGCAGGTGCAGTCATTTCTAGATTAGGAGTTGATGTATTAAACATGTTCTGTAAATATCTTATGTAATGGACCATGGTTTATAAGGAAGAGTGGCGATACTTACGATATATTATGCATTACAGTGTTCTGATCAATTCGGAACGGGGTGACATCACCATATTTGTACTTAGGAACTATATCAGAGCTTTAATGACGGATTTTTTATTTTATTACTTATATGATCATACTAGTGCTCTAATTTATGTATGCTTTGAGTTTATACATACAAACATTTTACATTAACATTCCTCTTAAAATCAATCAGATCTCATTGATTTCTTGTCAAATTACCTTACCTAACTCAAGATTTGTTTAAATTTCTTGTGAAACATTTCTTTCTTATCTATTGAACTGTCTTAAGTGTATTTAGTTATCAATAAAAGGATGGACCATCACTGAGTGCTTAGTAAACAAAGACTGGGTGAAAAATGCCATGTTATATAAAGGTACAACCTAAGGTTCATCTAATATAAAGGCCTTGTCATAGTCTTCTGGGGGATTTTAAATGTAAACAAACATTTAGCCCCTTGTCTGTTTATTTCATATCAGTCTCAGTGGCCCCGTATGAGATGCATTGTCAGTGGGTTTTATAGAGTGTGCCTGGATCAAACAATCCGTAAACTTAGACAGTAAATGAAAATAACGGAATTCATGAAACACAAAGCATTAAGTTTCCTGTACAAATCATGTACGTATCTGTATTACAACCAGTGTATAATCAGAATCCTGCAATATATCTCCCAACTTTTATCAAAACTGCAAAGTTTGCAATGTATATACATATACAAGAAGTGGTACTATTTTCTAGTCTGTAATTAGGTCAAAGGACACTTTTTTCAGTACAATGACATAGGAAGATGATTTCTTATGAAAATACATCCCAAAAACTATACTTCAACTTCAAAGATTGTCTCCATGAATAAAAGTGCCGTGACATTGTCATTTGTCCCTAGATTTGCCCAGTGCTTCATAGTTGACCTGATTAAGCATTTCTCTATAAATATGAAACTGTCTTGGTTCTAGAATAATAATAATAATAAAGACTTTATTTATAGGGCAACACAGTTAGGCAATGCCCAATCTTCCCTGTGAGCCTCTTGATCAACAATGTTTACATGATAATATATATACATTACATGAAAAAACAACAAACAAAGAATTAATGTAGTGTTAATGTATGGTAATATTTCATAGTTTATTTTTTTACATTGCAGTGGTGATGGTCGAATGATGAAAATGTTTACATCAGAATCCGACAATTTACAACTCCTTCAAACGGAGAACCATCAAGCATTACGTGCATCCCCTAGTGACCCAGGGAACTTATTGAGAAGCAATGGTTTCTCTACTCCTGGTAGATCTTCGAAAAACTCATTAAGTAAGTTCTTGTTCTTTGTTACGTTCTTAAGTACCCAAGAGAATACTGTGTTCTATATGGACAGCTGTAGTAATTGTGTATGACCAGCTATGTACGACAAAAGTCTCACTATAGACAATGTCTGCAAGATGTTTCTGTACAGCTTGGATGTCACAGTGTGATTTCCTAATACGCATCCTTGTGTAAAATTATCAAGATTCTATGGCCTGATTTTGTATTTGGTTCAAGCATTGATTATAGGTCCCTTGTGGACTCCAGTATATATGGTGGCGTTCGGTGTGAGAGTAAAAGTAAAATGCCAGCAGTGATATTATTTATGTTTGACACTATATTATAAAGAGAGGGGTTACTTCTATTTGGTGTCTTGTTAAGCCATATATTGACATTTAAGACATAAGTTTGAACTCCCAAGATTTTTTTCTTAGAATGTATTGCAACAATACCAAATACAGCATTGCTACAGTTAGCCAAGTGTATTTGGCTGTCCAACATATTTTACATTGTTTTATAAATATTGTATATCTGCAGGCAATGAATGAAAAGGATTTTTTGCCAGTTTGGCAAACAGTGGTTTTATTTCAATTTAGTGTGTTTTGACGTTAATGTTTTAATTTGTTCTTGACTTGATATGTGCATGTTAACATCCGTTGTATTGTCCTTAGGGGATTTGATACAACAGTCTTAGTGCACTTATGTAATTAATTCATTCTATGTTCATATTTCCTGGACTTGATCTGTAGTTGTTTTTTTTATAATGTCTTTTCTGCATTATATCTTTTGAACTCAACTGTGAATCTTTATTTCAAACAAAATCTGTTTAGTGCTTGATTACCTTGTTTGATAACATTCTAATAAAACATTAAGTACATTAGAAAAATATTGTATCATCCTTCATTAGCTTATTTGACAGACGTCTGAACTTAATTTAAAATATCCAGCTTTCTGACAGTCAGTTTGTGTTCATCCACCTGTCTGTCTTTTTATCAGTTTTTATGTCCCCCGTTACGAGCAATTCGAAATGGCAGAAGGGAATTAAATGTTACCCCTGTCCGTCCGTCAGTACGTCCGTCCGTTCAAGTTTTGGTTTCCGAACAATAACTCAAGACAGATTCCATGGAATGGTTTCATATTTTATATAGAGGTGTATAACAATAAAATACTGGTCAATTTCGATACAAAGATTTTCACAGGGGTTACGGCCCCTTTTTGACGTAGCTCTCAGCAAGATTATTCGTGTCATTTGGAAACATTTCTAGTCCTTAGTTATTGTTTGTCTTTAATATCACACATATAAGTCTGAGCCAATGTCCATTTTGATCTTATACTGAGACTCTATGGCTAGGAAATAAGAGTCTGAGACAATTGTTCACATATTTATTTATTTATTTATATAAATAAATATTTCATTTCAGCAACACCTAAAAAACGATCATCTATAAGTAGTACCGATACCGATAGTTCTACACCAGGAAAACTCGACCGCAAACGAATATCGAAAGAGTTACGGACATATGACATCATAGGTTAGTGAACTCCTGTTCTATGAAAGTGAAAAAAAAATCACTGTCAATAATCCACTAAAAATTAAATTTACTACGCTAATAGTCTATTTTTCTGGATTGATCACTTGAATGAATGGTATGATAACTATGTAATAGTAATCAGTCATGTATTTCAATAGTCAATATATATTTTCATGTTTCATTGCTTCTTACAGTTTTGTGTGATTTGAATGTGAAACATTGCTTGAATACTTTGATGTATTATGTTAAATATTAGTACCTTTATAAAGCAAGTAATGAATTGTATGAAGATGCCTATCTTTCTAATGGATCATGGTTTTAAACAATTATGAATTTAGCTTAAGGGGACATGGACAATTTACTATTACGTGCGTGTTGTACCTGCTGACTGTGATATATTGTCCTCTGTTTTGTCTGGCTGTCCGTTGCTTAATGACATCCAATCAGGTTGAAGTGTTGAGAGATTTCAAATCTTAACATGCTACAATGATTTTGAAAAACTAAGCCCCGTACCTGTGATGTCATACTTTTCATGAATTCATGTAAAATAAGGGTTTAAGGGTTAGTCAGTGTGTGGTATTTAAGATGTCTGAGTCATCCTGTGTTCAATAAAGTTTTATAAATTGTGTATCAATGTTTTAGGATTAACATGCTACCAAAATTTTATCAAATGTTTTTAAGATGATAACTTGTTCTTATGATAAAACTGTTTACTGACATCTGATAATATGGATTAAAAGATCATAGATTGTAAATATGTAAATGATTGCTACAAACATTGAATTTTATCTGATCGTGGAGCTAGATTTACTGATATGCAGAATATCAACAAATGCAAAACCAGACTTTGTGAAATTGAATGTTTTTGTGCATTGAAAATCATAGTGACTTGAAATAATCTGGTTGAAATGTTAACTGTATGGGTTTATTTTTTATACTTTTGTATGCAACTATTATAAAACTGATGGTTGTCAACATGCGAAGTTAAAATGTCAAATGCTGGAGTTACTATACGGATGTTTTCAGACAGAATTTATTTTATTAAACAATAGTGAATATGCAGATTTTGATTCCTGATTGTATATGTGTGTGTTCTTTAAATTAGTGCGCACTGCACATGTTAGTTATGAGAAACTTAATACTGTAAGTCAAGAGACAAAATGTCTGCAGTGATTAAACGTATGTGGAGATGTGCATGTAAGTTTATTACTCATATGTTTATGTAGCTTCAATTTGTAGTATTTAGCTTATATGATATATTTACGTAATCAACTTTAAAATAATGTTTTGAAAGAAATATCTTGATATTATGCTTTAAAAACATGAAGCTTTTGAGTTATCTACCTTTTTATTTCGAATTATTCCGGTGCACATGTTTTGTTATTGTTGTCAGTTACATTACCCATCAATAATTAAGAATAAGATTTAGTTGATTATAGTTTTTCTTGTTTACTCTTGTTCCGAATGTTAGTCTGCATTTAACCACAATGTACGTAAAAACCACACTATGGACATTCTGTTTACTTAAGATATAGCAGTATGGTCACTACAATAAATATTTATTAAGTTATGTGACTTTACTAACTATTATATGACTAATGATTTATTGTCTGTTTGTCATATTTGATCTTATCTGATATAGGTCTATGTTTTTATCAAATTATAAAACTGCTCCTGGCAATTTCTTGCAACAAGAGCTTATACTGTACCGGTACTTTGTGTAGAAATTTTTTGGGGGAAATGAAATTTATTAACCAGTTGATATGAACTTAGCTGTATTATAATTCAATTAAGTCACAAACATTTTTTTTTTAATACTCATTCATCTTATAAAGAAATTAATACTCAATTGATTTGTGGTGAAGGGCTCATGCTTAGATTAAGTTCCTTGCCAAACCTAAGTATTTAAGATTCACGTAAAGCAGGGGACAGTTATGATCAATAAATTCATTTAGATCTTACAGTCTTAGTTACTGTATGAACTATGAACTGAATAAACTATATATATGTCACAATACCACCATCCTACACACAAATATTTTGAACAAAATCAGTGTAACAAAGTGTTAATGTTGAGATAGTTACTGCAGGTTTATAGCTATTTGTCAATAAGTATAATATTATCATTCTTTTATTGGAAGGCATGATTGTTTTATGATCTCTTGTGATTAATTGATAATATTCATGGCCGTTAATTAGTCATGACAATTATAATTAATTATGTGTATCCGATAGATATGTAAAGACATAACACCTGTGTGGATGTTTGGTAATGTTATGCCTGGTCGTAATGACATTTTCTTAAACTCGATAGCCACTCCCTGTCAAATAGTTCATACTTCATGGACTATTCATGAAGTATGCAAGAAATGTTCAAGAAAAATTCATGATTTCTATTCAAAGAGGTGCAGACCATCTAAGATGCAGGAGGAGATATGTTACAACTGCATGTTGCTGTCAAGTCTGTCCGTATAATGTTATCATTTGAATTGTAAATATAAGGGTCTGGTCAATATACTGTAACCAGCCGGATGAAATGCGGAGTGCAGTTTTCTATGAACTACCGTACCAGTACATTAATTTCACTGATGAATATCTAATGGGATGTACTTGATTCTTATTTCAAGAACAGCTTTCTTCAGTTATATTGTTCTCAGGTGCCAAAATAAGTTATGGCTTCCATTGTATAGTACAGAGTACAGACACAAATAAAATTACTGTTGTTTTTATGTTATATTACCTAGTGTTAAATGTATCATGTTTTATACTTTCAGCATTGTTTGATGCTGTTGAACATCAAGATCTAGATGCTGTCAAAGATATCCTGGAAACTAATGGACTTGATATAAACAGTGTAAATAGTGAGTTTCTCACTCCACTTGATGTAGCTGTGATGACTAACAACATTCCTATGGCTAAAATGTTGTTGTCTCATGGTGCAAGAGAAAGTCCTCTATGTAAGTAGTCTAGCAATAAAAAAAATTAAGAAACTTGTTTGTGTGTGTATTCTTTAAACAGGTCTATGTATTGTTTATGAATATTTATTGCCCCTTTCAAGAGAAGCTGGTATATTGCTTTTATATGTCGGTCCATAGGTCGGTCCTCAACCAAACCTTGTCCGGGCAATAACTAGAGAACGATTTAGCCTTAGCTCCTCAGACTTGGTTTTTGAGGTTGGTCATTGCATGCAGATGACCCCTATTGATTTTAAGTTAAATAGGTCAAAGGTTAAGGTCCTGCTATCCAGTTGACCTTTAGGTGGCAATTCAGAATTATGTATAATCCTTTGTTTAGTGATCTAGATGATGTAAGATGAAGAACTCATGGTGCTTTAATTGACACCTGTACTTTCATGTTTTGTCTTAGAAGTCAACTTGCGCTGTTTCTATTAAATGCTTCTAATTGCTCTTTCGTCTTTATCTTCGTCAGTTCAAAGAGGTGAAGGTCGTTCAGCTCGATTAGATGTTTTAGTGTCTGAAGCTGAAAGACGTGTTGTTGACCTTACGGCAGCTGTGTTGAATGGTAATAGTGCAATATCTTCAAATCAACAAAAGGTTAGTGATTTTCTTTCCAAACTATATGGATATTCTTGCATAGTTTGTTGAATGTAAAATTTTGATCAAGTACGTTTTATACACAACAGCTGATTAATTAAATTTTATGTTAACATGGATTCATTCATATTTGAATTAAATATGTAAAGATATTCAAGTCTTATTACTTAATTAATAATATGGTTCTTTGAGGTATTGTTATTCTGATCATACATATAATATAATTTATAAATATGTTTACAGGAGAATGAGAGACAATTAAGTCATTGGCAATTTCGACATCGACTTTTAAAACGGATGAAGGCTGGCTATGATCATGCAAGTAAGTAATCTATCGTTACAAGTCATAGAGATTTATCTTCAGTACTGTGTTTGGTCATATAGTCTGTCTCGTAACAACTTTAGTTTTTTTTTAATAGTTTCTTTAATAATCCACAATCAATGTAAGATTTCTTGGCTTACTGTTACAGAATAAAATTTGAATGGGTCTTAATGAATATTCTTAACTATTAAATTTATTATTATTTCACATTAATATCAATATTCTGTTATGTTTGAATATTTTTCTATGCATCCTACTTGTTCTCTGTATTTCACCAGTCTCCTAATACAGAAAGATTCTAACAGACCAATATATATTTCCTTCGTTAAAATAAAAAAGAAATCGCAATTTTTTGTACAAGTGAAGACTTTTTTACAAAATATGTGAGTGTGATGAATGCTGCAGACTTGTGTATGTATGGTATGGTCTATAAGAATATGTGGATGATCTCTATGTATCAGTATATCTGTCATCTATTCCCTTGATATTTCAGGAAGTCCAGATCCTCCGACCAATGTCTCATTAAATATCTCAAGTAGTACATCATTGTTAGTTAAATTTGGTGAACCACTCAATAGAAATGGAGCTGTTGTCACTAAATATAAAGGTATGGTGTAATTACCTCTCAAAGTATAGTCAAACCTGTGTTAGCAACCACCTCCAAATAAAGGCCACCCTGCGAAAAAAAGGCCATTCTTTAAATAGAGATCATTGTTTATTTAGAACAAATGACCTCTGAATAAAGGTCATCTGTCATTCAAGGTCACATTTTGTTATTTCCAAAGGTGGCCTTTGTTCACAGGTTTGACTGTATATAGTAATTGATAAAATATTGTTTTCACAATTTCCATATTTAAATTCTGTGAAATACAGGTAAAGGTAAATACATGTTTTTCATACATTTATTCATTCTATGCCTGTTAGATATACATTTTGTATTCATCATAAATACTGAACCATGAAATGATTTTATAATATTGCTGTCAAGCAATCAGAAAACAAGGTATTATATTCAACTGTATTATGAATGGATAATGCAAATAATGATCATTACTTTGACATATTACATTTATTAAGTAATTGATTTGATGAAATGATAATAAATAAATGATATAATAAATGATAAATAAAATGTTATGTCAAATTATTAACCATTTCTAATACCAGGTAAACTGATTGACATAAGAATTGCACTTCGTGATTTTGTTTAGAATTTATTTTTCATGCTATTTCATACTGAAACCGAAGTCAATTGATAGGAAATAGCCACAATTCTTTCAGTCAACATTGAGAAAGGTTTTTACTGTAGACTGTTTGCTTTGTCCTTTTAACTGTTCTATAAAAACAATATTTGTTAGTTTGTATTCTGTATATATGTAGGTATATAAGTATTGTTCTAATATTTCAGTGGAATGGAGTAAAAATGAAAGTTTCTCACCTGTAGAAGGGGAGATAATTCTAGATGAGGTACGATTCCTTGAGGTGGAGATAAAACATTTAAAGAAAGGTCAACCGTATTATATCCGTGTCTCGGCTATGAACATGAAGGGGTTCAGTTCTCCAGCAATCTCAAGTCCAGCTTACGCAGTTCCTTCAAGTAAGTTAAATTGGATCAAAATTATGATGTCCTAAACCCTTTAAAGAATGGAATTCATGAAAATATATTTTTTTCATGAACTATTCTTGCATACTTCAAGAATAGTTTATGAAGTATGAATAAATATTTAACAGAGGTAAAACTAGATTTTGATTTTGGTTGATTAAAGACAAATTACTGTAAATGAAGTAAACTGTATTTACATAAGTCTAGATCGATACCAAAGTGTGATGTTTTTAGGTCTAACTGAACCCTTACTTGTCTTCTTAGATTCCTTATCTTTCAACCTGAATTGATATGTTTATGATAAAATTGTATACAAATGTTTCTATAGGTTGGAGAGATGTCGACAAAGTTCCCCCACGATCGCATGGAAAATTAAAAATCTTAGAAGAATTATTTACGCAAGTGAAAACACTACGCCCAGCCGATGCTCCTACCATAAAAGATTCACCAGGAATGTCCTCACCTGTACGAAGGAAAAAGGGCTTCAAAAATCTATTTTCTTCATCACCAAAATTTCACAAAACATTAAAAAGGTAAATGAATATAACATCATTATGAAAGTTTTTGAAGTATCAGCTGTTTATTTCTATTTTCTAACTCTGTCCATCCATACCTTGTTGTTGATGTTGAGAAAGATGATAGAATCTCTACATGTACAATGTGTTTTTTATTGTGTATACCCTTAGTCACAAAGGCTAACACAGGGGAGAAAGTTTCCGGAACATGCCAGAATTTCTTCTTCTTTTTCGCAGCTGTATTGCTGCACTGATATTTAGAATTCTGTTTTTTACAAAATGTTCACTTTTCACCTATGCAGATGCAGTATTTGATGTATACAGTGCTGGATTAGTCTCCTTGCTATCTAATCATACTAGACATAGTCACATTTAGAATTGTTTTCCATTTTTACAGGGGTGTATACCTTGCTTGTTACTTTCGATACGAGGATAAAGTTTTAGTGACATCTGAAGAACAAGTACCTATTGTAGAAGTAGATGAAACTTATGCTGGTTTATCCTTACATTTAGATATATACTGGCTTATGAAGGTAACTATATTCATCCCACTCTTTAGTCATAAGGTTTAACAGTGTCATCTGTCTACTGCATTTTCATTTATTTTCGTTGGGCTCAATTTTCTTGGTTTTCACTAAAGTGGCTATTTCGTGGGGACATAAATTTGTGGATTTTGATTTTTTAAAAGAAATGCCTTATCTCACCAGTTAAATTCATGGGGATTTGATTTCGTGGATGAGCAGACCCATGAAATCCACGAAATTAAATTCACCAACAAAAATGAATGATTCCAGTGTATTTACAGTCAAACCTGTGAACAAAGGCCATCCTTCAGAAAAACAAAATGTGGCCTTTATTGACAGGTGGCCTTTATTCAGAAACTTAATAATCAATGTTATTTTAAAAGAAAAGCTTTTATCCATAGGTAAAATTTGCATATTTGTATGTCTCCATGTGTATAGAACATGTAATAGTGAATTAGACTGAACTGGAAACTGATGAACTATTGTCCTTTATGTTACAGTATTTATTATCATTCACTGTGTAGAATTTTCTGATTAGATGAGGAGTCATTTTATTGTGATAAATAGAATTTATATCAGTGTCCATATAAGCATGATATACATTATACATAATAGTGTGATAATTTATCATATGAAAACATTCTATCTATTTACACAAAGGTTGCATGTACATGGGAAGATGTGAAATCATTAAGGCAAGATATGGAACGCAGCACAGCTGAAGGAAAAGTTCATTTTAGAGGAAAACTATTACAGGCTGTATCTGTGTTACAGGTAGGATGCTGTACCTTATATGGTATTGTACTGCAGAACTTACTCGGTCTTCTTTTGTAGTATGATTTGCGTTACTACTGTAAATGTCTTGAAAAACAACTATCAATATTTTTACACTATGAAAGAAATAGATTTAGAACAACTAGGATAATCAGATAATGTAATAATCCTCAGGTTGATTTGTCTATATACATTAAATGTTATTTATTCACACTAACCTTGTTTAAGAGAGGAGCAGCAGTGTAGGGGTAGATCAACAGACTCCTAAACCAGAGGTTGCATGTTTGAATCCTGTCTACGGCTGAATTTGATTCGAACCTTCACTATTCCTTCTTCCGTCGCAAGTACTTGTCAGAATCCAGGAAGCAGTCATCGAGAGTAGTTAATATAAGTTGTAAGAACTTGCTCTAAAATCAATGTAAAATAAATATGTTTGAACAAAACTTGTTTGAAATACAAATGTATTACTTATTTCAAGGAGTGTTTTATTGTCATATTGAGGGTACATATTTCTGAATTTCAACGAGTATATTGATTACATGTATTCACTTTATTTTCAGGCGGCTCTTGGTACGCATGATCTTGGTCAGTTTTATTACAAACCATTACGGGATCCTAATGGAAGTGTCGTATTAGCTACTGTGAACTTTATCCGTGATCCAAAAGTTGTTTCCTTTAATTCTGGAAAATGGATACCCGTGTCACGATTACAGCGTAGACAATCAACAACGTACGGTGATATGCCTGAGGAACAAGATTGTATCGTGTCATCATTATATGTGAGTAAAATCTACACATTGATTATATGTTGATGGTGTATCATCCTTCGTGTACAATGATCTGTCTATCTAAAATGTCATGGAAATGGATCTTAGAGTTTTCTGAACGTGTTGAGAATTGCTTTTATATTTGTACTTATTCATTAAGTCACAGTAAATGTATTTCATGTCTCTATGTGAGAATTAAAGTAGGCATTTGCTTACGGAGGATGGGAGTCCAGTACTGGTTCTTCTTAGGAACAATGGTTAGGTGAACTGTCCGCCTCATATGACTCTGACTGTTGAAAAGGGGTGTAAAACTCGACTAAACAGTGAATGTATTCATTCAGCAAATCAAAAAATCAATATTTAATTTTTTATTGTAATTTGTCAAAGAGACACAACTCTTGTTTGTTTTAATAAGAAGAGAAACTTCTCAGACATTTGAATATTGTTATTAAATATATTTTTTCTTTTGTTATGTTAACTTCCACTATCAGAGATGTCTTAAGTTGTATTTGACTACTGTGAATATTGTTATCTGATTTTAAATGTGATTTCTATTTTCAGGATCTTACTGTGTACAATCAAACAAGTTCAGTACCGCTAAGACCTGGTTTATATCTGGGTTATTTAAAGCTGCATGTTTCTGTTGATTTGATACGAGTTCTGGTCTCACAATCAGCGCCTAATGTTCTTCCAAATGTTAAAGTGAGAGACTGTTCCAATGTATCAGTGTAAGTATTGACAAGATATTTCTGGTTTTGTATTGTAAAAGCAAAATCTTAGTTTTTATAAGCAAGAATCTTCTTCATCAGTTGAGTGACAAGCATTTTACTATCTGATTGAGCATACTTGAGTGTTATTAGAAATTCACCGGTTTGATGTTCCAAACTGTAAGTTTGTGTATAAAAACATTTATTTCAGTTTTGGCAATACATGATGCATTGTGAAATACACAAAATATAAGTAAACAAACTA
This sequence comes from Lutraria lutraria, assembly GCA_964023205.1. Lineage (NCBI taxonomy): Eukaryota > Metazoa > Mollusca > Bivalvia > Venerida > Mactridae > Lutraria > Lutraria lutraria. The sequence continues at coordinate 11,793,551 of OZ026836.1, read as the reverse complement.
TAAAGTATAATTTATCATGTCTTGTACGCCATGCAGCACCAAGGTAAACACAAAAAGAGAAGAAGACTTATTTCGGTCTAGGGTGTTTTTTGAGAATAAAAAAACATGACCTGTTTGTTGTTGTTGTTGGAATGTTTCATAACATCCTGTTTCTTGTTTGTTTTACAGCGAGGAATGGAAATGGTTGAAAGGATTAAATCTCGACTACCAGAAAACTGTGACAATGTCAAATAATCAACAAGTGTTTCAAAATAGTCTTTCCAAAGCATCAGAAAAACTCTTCAAAATGCTAGGTGAGTAGTTTTTTAACACTGAGTGAAAATCTGTAGAATTCGAAAATATACATCAGACACACTTTGTTGAAATTCTCTAGTTTAAAATATTTATGATTCTTACTTGTATTTTCAATATATATAGTCAATCCTGTGTTAGTGACCTTCCTTTGAATAAAGGCCACCCTGTGACATTTTGAAAACCATCATTAATTATTTAGAACAAAATGACCTCTGAATAGTCGCCTGTCATTAAAAGCCTCATTTTGTCTGCCCAAATATTGGTCTTAGTTTACAGGTATGACTGTATATTCACACTATCACTTTATATACAGGAGTTGTTTCTACACTTTATACTTCAAATCTATTAAAGTAGGTCCAGTTAAGACACTTGACCTTATCTTTTGAACTGTATTTGCTTATTGACTAACTACCGATAATAAAATTTAATTTTCAATTCTAGCATACAATGGTGTTTATATATTTAATGTAAATATTCTACGATATTTGTCTGATTTTACAGGTATTTCAGATGAATCAGCTGTACTACATCGAGTGTACGACTTTGAAGTCATTGAATTAAGTCCGAATGTATCCTTCATATTAATGCTTCCATCAGCCGATGAATTATGTATTGTACCTGGTCAAAGTGATGATTTCATGGAAAGAGAAGAATTCACTCTGCTTCCTGTACAAGTCTTTGATATCAGTAAGTTAAAATTTAACTGTATTCTGTTATTCTTTGTCCATTAACTTGTACAGACATTTGCTTTTTGGAAACTGAATGGATAGCTGTCACTCGTGATCACTTTCAGTTCTTTGATTGTGTTCAGTCTTGCGTGATGATTGTTTTTTAGACCTTTTCTCATTTATTTATCATTTATTTTGATGAACTAGTTATTGAAGGAATTTACTCACTTTTGTATTTTAGTGTATTTATTCAGTGAGCATTTTATAGTAAAGTCTTTCTTTATTCTGTTTGCCTTTGTACAATTTATTTATTGCGCAATATTATGTATTTTCAGTTCACATGTGTACCTATCAACAACAGTTTATCAGTCGATACTCACGATTGTCATCTATATTAGAAATGGATACAATATTAGCACAACAAATGCAGCGAGAGGTAACTTGATTATAATTAGTTTATTTAAGATAAATACTACAGTATAGTCCAGTTATTGTTTTTCTCAATGATTTTATTGTACATATTAATTAGTTGGTTAAACATATGTCTATGTTTAAGACTCAAATAAGAACAAATGATGATTTATCCTTTAAGATGTTTCACTTAAAACCCCAGTTTACATCATTTATTCTTCCTTATTAAGATTGGACCATGCAGTGATAAATAGATTTCCATTTATGCGATTTTAGGAAACTGAAAGGAAACTTTTACAGTGATCACTTGCTGGGCGTGCATAAAATTTGATGCAGACCAAAGTACTACATTTTTCTATGTCCACCATACAAATATTAAACTGGTTCCCATACCATGTTGCCATGCAAGACTATGTAAACTCAGTTTCAATGTGTGCTTTCAGTACTTTGATTTCTATTACAGGCATTTTCAAAAGAAGAACTAAACATTGCCAAGGATAGAGTGCAGCAACTTTTGAATTTACAGAATGATCTTGACAAGACTTGGAAAGGTATGCGATGGATCATGGATATTATCACACACGCACGATCTCGTACTTTCTCTGGATGTATTCCTGTAAAAACTTTGTATTCCTCCATTGATGATAACACATTAAGCATGGAATTTGAACAGAAAAGTAAAGTTCTTGACAATAATAACCATCAAAATTTTAATTTGAGTTCATGTGACTCGAATGAAATAAGTGTTGGAAAAGACAAAAGAAAGATCGCCAAATTTTATGACCCCAATGAGGACCTCTCAAGTGATAACAGGCATTTAGATACTCAGTCAGACCCAGCACCTAGTCAAAGTGATCATTCAGGTATCTTACGGGTTTACGCCGCTTACGAGACAGGGTTAGCAAAAGGCACAAGTGTTAAATTACATGTCACTCCACGGACTACAGCAAGGGAGGTAATTAATTTGGTTGTGTTGAATTTGAACCAAGCTGTGATTAATAAAGGTAAAATTGGACCAGTTTATGATGAAGAACAGTTTAAGGAATTCTGTCTCGTCGCCGTCATAGGGGCTCGAGAGAGAATCCTCCGTGATGACTATCAACCACTGCAGCTTCAAAATCCTTGGACAAAAGGGAGACTTTATGTTAGGATGAGAAGTAATCTTTTAGCTGCGATACAGCAAGGACATGGGACGGCAGTTTGAACATTGGATATGACATCAGTGGAGATAAGATTGACCTACTAGTATATTGTAATGATAATGAATACAGTCAAGATCTATATTATAATGATATTGAATACAGTCAAGATCTATATTATAATGATATTGAATACAGTCAAGATCTATATTATAATGATATTGAATACAGTCAAGATCTATATTATAATGATATTGAATACAGTCAAGATCTATATTATAATGATATTGAATACAGTCAAGATCTATATTATAATGATTTTGAATACAGTCAAGATCTATATTACAATGATATTGAATACAGTCAAGATCTATATTATAATGATTTTGAATGCAGTCAAGATCTTTATTATAATGATTTTGAATACAATCAAGATCTATATTATAATGATATTGAATACAGTCAAGATCTTTATTATAATGATTTTGAATACAATCAAGATCTATATCATAATGATATTGAATACAGTCAAGATCTATATTATAATGATTTTGAATACAATCAAGATCTATATTATAATGATATTGAATGCAGTCAAGATCTTTATTATAATGATTTTGAATACAATCAAGATCTATATTATAATGATATTGAATACAGTCAAGATCTTTATTATAATGATTTTGAATACAATCAACATTACTGTTGTAATTGTGATATGAATTAACTAAGTCTATTATGTAATTGAACATCCAATTCAAAAGTATTAATTTTTTAGTCAGTCAATTAATCATAAAGTTATGCTGACAACAAAAAAATCCATCTGCTCTAAGGCAAAAAAACATTACTCATCGATTTTTAAAATCTGGTCATTTTGTTGTCAGTGTTCATTCTGTTGTTCGTCCGTCCGTCCGTCTGTTCTTGTATAGTTTTGGGATGTTCTCTAAATGTGCCAAATTTGAAATCTGAAAAATTTACTCATGTTTTACACAGACTATGTCTTGTTATGTTGACAATTCAGTGTTTTGTACAATCTGTTACATATTGTCTGCATTTGTACCTGAATGTACCGTGAGCCATTGTAACATGGGATGATGACAGATATGCAGTTTATTTATGAATGCATTTACCAAGTATGTATATGGTCTAAAGTTATGTTTTAACCATACTAGATAATGTCTGTGTTAGTGACTACTGCATGTTTAATTGTTTAATGCATTCCCTACTCTATCTATTCCATTACATTGTTTGGAAATCATGTTGTTTCCTTTCGTTGTTTTGTTTTTACTTACTTTACTAACTGTATATTCTGAAAGAAAAACATCGTTAAACTGATGTTGGTTATATATCTGATGAATGTTTATGTCATTATTACATTGTTGTTATATGCCAGTGTTATAAATGTAATAATTCAAAAAATGAGTTATATCCCTTGAAATGTTTAAATGACTATGCATTAAAACACACCATATTCAGTTATAATACCAGTATTGATATGCATGAATTTGTTACTTAATGTATATAATGAATTGTGTTTTTTCTTCTATCTATGATGTTTATGATCAAGTGTTTATGTAGAATGCACATTTATATGACAGAGAATTACTGGCAGTGTGATTGGTTGGGTTTTGCAATTTGTTCAGTCTTGTGCTGTCTTATCCTGATCTGTTAATACATTCAAAAGTGTTTTATGACATTCATTGTATATATTGTTATGTACTAATTTATTATTGTGTTCATAGTCAAATTCTGTGCAATTTTCCACCATTTCATTACAGTCGTAGTACGGGTTGTCTACACTGAATATGGGACTGTCCCTGTTTATCATGGCCAGTTTTTTTTTGTCAAGCCATATTTCATTACTTCATAAATCAAATCAGCAAATGCCTGTATTACCATGTCTTCATTAGACTGTGGTCTTAATTGATTCTTTATGATAAGGTAAAATTAAGAGTTTTGAATCATAAACTTATGATTGGTCAGTTAGACGTAAATTATTAATCCTTATTTTAATGTTCTTTGGATCAATTAACTCTAATTTCTTGTTCAGCTCTTACTGATGACTGGATTTGTTTCAACTTGGGTACATCATATATGATTATTATGTTACTTTACCTTGTTGCTATCAAGCAAAGTGTTTCCATTCCATGTACTTTGAGAGTGTATTGTTCTCTTCATGCATTACCATAGTTACCATGTCATTACCATAGTTACCAAAATTGTCACTTCCATAGCTACCTTGTCATTGCCATAGTACCTATGTCATGACCATTGTAACTATGCCATTATCATAAATACATTTTCATTTCTTGTCATTGCCATAGTAACCGTGGCATTACCATAGTTACCTTGTCATTACCATAGAAACCATATCATTACCATAGTTACCTTGTCAATTCCATAGTTACCTTGTCATTACCATTGAAACCATATCATTACCATAGTTACCTTGTCATTACCATTGAAACCATATTATTACCATGGTTACCTTGTCATTACCTTAGAAACCACGTCATTACAATAGTTACCTTGTCATTACCTTAGAAACCATGTCATTGCCATAGTAACCTTGTCATTACCTTAGTTACCTTGTCATTTAATCATAAGTCCCATATTCAGATGTAAATTTCCAATGCAGTCAATTTTATCAAAATTTCAACTTCACTGTGAATAATGTGTTAGTTTTTATTATTCTTTTTTTATTTAAGTAAAGTACATCCATAGTATTTTAATAATTATTTGGAACTTTGTCTCAGAGATCAGTTGACAGGGTATCAAAGTTATAATTAACTACTACTTGATGTGCTTTTTATTGCACAAACGATGAAGCATAAATCATGTTAATATTTAAATAGTTCCCTTTAAATCAGCCTTTAAGCTTTGCTTTACATCTGCGTTAAGATGGTTATGTTTTCACTAAGCTCCTATTTTCTGTACATTTATGTTTCAGCAAGTTTTTCATTCATCAGTTTCATTTGATAGATGACTAGTTGATTCTAACAATACATTTTGTACTTGTTTTTTTACCTCAGTAACATATTATAACTGTTTAGACAGTCTTAGTTTGAAGTTCTCTCATTTGTTTACTTACAAATTAAATTCCGACCTACCCTATGAATCACTTCTGTTTTAAAACTGGTCTTCTAGTTTACATTATAAAGATCAAAATTGAGGTTAAGTTAAAATCCCGAGAATTTGGTGGCAATTTTTATTTATGAATTTTTTTCTGTAAGCAACAGAAGTAATAGAATCTCATTTTCATGCAGTTGTACACTTTTGGGAAAGAAATTGCCAGTTGCTATTATATTACTGAATTTTAATAAAGAAATCTTCCCGTATGATCACTACTGAAGGCCTAACAGTGTACACAACTAAACATTTGGATGAGGAATCTTTAGGATTATATTTGTTATTGAGTATTATGTTATTATTATTTATTTATTAGTGAATGATTCTTGTTTAGAATATGATAATTGGACGTACATATTGTATATCTAGATTTCTCTCAATTTTAGTATTTTTTTCAATCTTGTAGTCGCTGTATTTACAGATTTCAAACTGTATAAGATTGTTATTCAATGGTTTTAACTTACTTTACAGTATAAGAATATAGTAGACTTAGGGCAAATTGAAACTATATTTTATTGTATTTGTTATACAAGTAATATACAAGTAATATCAGTTAAAATTCTTTTTTTTTGTCTATATTCTACCACATATAGTTTTATTTCTATATAAATTGGCCATTTTATAGCCTGTAGACTTTTGAGATTGATTTTCCTTGTGATACTATTTTTTGAATTGTGCTAGACTCCCATGCATTAAACAGCTTATCATTCCATTTATAATATGAAGAAGGGTTAGTGTTGCAGAATAAATTATGAAAAACACATGTTTCTTCCTGTTGTATATTTGAATTGCCCTGTCTAGTAAATGTAACATTGGACTACACACATAAAATGTGATGTAACATCTTCATGTAACCATGGCAAACTGTGGTCAGCAAGATTCAGAATTGGACTGAGCTATTCTAGTTACTAAAATGCATTTTATTCTACTACATCAGAGACATATAATTATACATCTCTGACTACATGTAGATGACAGAACATACAATTTTAATCAGGACATTAATCTCATGTCAACATTTTTATTTCTATGCTCAAAGTAATACATAGTACAAACAAAAATTAGCATGTATATAAACATCTGAATTTGTATAATTAAGTTAGAAAGAGTTCTGTTCTGTTCAAATAACGAAAGACATATATGTATAGGTCTTTCCAATAAACTGAACCAGCAAAATAAATTCCTTATTCATGGCTAGTTATTTTCAAATTATGATATGCTTTCAACCTGCCAAACTGGGAAATAGGTATTTGATATATACTTATCAATGTTAATGTCATTATTCAATAGCGGTGAATGTGTGAATAACATTTGACAAACGCACGAATTAGTCTGATTGTGATATGAATGAATGGAATCATGTGAAACTGACTAAACTGCAATATAGTTCAACTTAATGACATATATAGAAGTATTACCGGTAAATGTAACACTGCACATGCATATATGACGTGCTGGTGAATAAACGCTGACAAATCGAAGTTGACGAATATCTAGAAGGAAAAAACGCGGGAAGCACTTGATTCAAGGGAGGCTACTCAAACAGTGATAGTCAAGTAAGAAACTTACAGTCATGCTAAATACGATCAGAGACACTGTATGCGATGATTTCACTTGTTGTAAAGTCTTAAGCAAACATGTATATATATTTTGTACATTTGTTTGGTTTGGAAGGACTACATGTATCTTAAAATAGTATATTTATATACCATAGTATCTCTAGACGTTCCAACAAATCATTTGGTTCTCCCGTTCCGCACAGGGACACTATTTACATACAAATAGTGTCTCTGCTCCATCCGATGTCACGCATTCACTCCACATTGAATATCGTATACAGGCGTGCCCGATCACCAGACTGGTGCGTGTTGTAACTGATATCATCGTGGCATTGAACGTGTTTCAGTGATATCCAAATGCGTACCTTGAGACCTATAAAGTCACCGTGGTCGAAACAACTTTAATACAATATCGACTTCTTTATCATATGTTATCTGACAACTTTCCCTTAATTACTTGCCCGCATTTTATGCACTATTAACTGTTGCATGCAAGAAAGGGATCTCCGGCAACCACTAGAGATTTTGACCTTCAAGCCACAGCAATGAGTGCCAATGACCTGGGACCAATATATATTGTATGCATTTATGGATTGAATATACATACATTGTTTTCATGCTTTTCTTTTGTACTTGTTGTCATGTCAATTATTGTAAATATGTACGTGACCGCATTGGGTCTTTTGATTCAAAATAAACTGTAATGTAAAATAGTATATTATTTTGTCCCAGCAATGACACATTCGATGGAGCTAGGCTATCAGATTCCAATAACTATAACTTACCTAAACATATATCTGACGTACGATAACTTGTTCATATGAATATCATTTCTAAACGTGTACATGGGAGAAAAATAGTGTTTAAGCATTTAACCAATATCGCTTATTATGTAAAGGACTATATAACAAAGCCTATTGAATAAATATATAAACAAAATGTTGACATCCAGTGATCCATGGTTGGTTTGGCCAAAGACCTATAAAAAATATTGGTTCGGTAAATGTCACCTTGCACATCCAGTACATGCACACACGCACACAAACTTTTTTTACTATCTTTCCGAGGTTTTCCATTATAAAATGTACCTCACTTTGTTTGCCAAAAACATAGAAATTTAACCGAGGTATACCTCGGTATGTACCTCAGGTCCCCTAAAAAACCCTTTTTTAGGGGGGAATTGACTGGTAATGACTTATAGACAACTAATTGAGATCTAACCCTAACCCTAAACCCTTGTAAAACCTTGTAAATGGTACCCTTAAAATTGTCACATAATTTCATGACCAAAAATCTACCTCATCCAGATAGTAATACAAACCCATGTATATCATCAAGCACACACCAATATACATGTAATGATGTGCGCTGTTGACGACCCATCTAAATTAAGACATCCAAGATCAGTCATCAATACTGTAAGTATTAAGTACAGGAAATTTCCATTCAGCCATCAACTTGTTGAGAACCCATATGAAGAATGAGGGCTCTTATCTTGTCTACCATCACGCTATGTTGTAGACTCACCAATCTTGTAAAAGATCATGCATGTGCCAGTCGACCCTATACTATCATCAAAATATCGTTTCCGAAGTACATGTAGTATAATTGTTATATTCCAAACAATGAATGTTTCGAGGCATAGGCCTACTAACACTTTTAGTCACATTTATTGCACATGCACGACACTGTCACACTGCATATACACGGCACTATCACGTACGCTTACATACGATTAATCTGTGCGCGCGCTTTTTTCGCTCAGTTTTATATTTTGCCAATGTGTCGTGAATGCGAACATTGTGTACAGTTATCTTTAGGAAAGATAGGAACATTAATGATTTAATACAAGACGCTGAGGTAATGTATTTAAGAACACCAGCGGTCATCCACGACAGTCATTCGATTTATCGCGACTTGCTTTCTTTGTTCTAAACTTGTACTAGTATATATGGAGTCTAGCTGCTTTGCTGTGGTAAGCTCAACATACTTGTATAATGTTTTTCTTTCGTTGTCAGAATAAATTACGACTGCGATCATATTCTTAGTAATTAATAATGCGCATGTCGAGCTGTCAAAGGATGAAAATTAATTAATGGAATTATCCAATATTCAATTCTGAGTGATTGTTTTCGGCTAGGACATCGTGCTGTATGAAGAATATATATCGTATACATAGTTCCCACATCTAAATATATATTTTACCTCCCTTGGTGGCCATTTTGATTGGCAAATTTCTTATGCGCTTTATAGAAAAAATCAGAAAATTGGTAATTGAACAACTCAATTCATAAAAGATAACTTAATCATGAAGTTGTGAAGACCACGAGCACATCAGATTTACGAAAATGTATAGTTGTCTCATATGAATATCTCATATTTAGAATTATCATAACAAAAATATAAATATTTTCTATCAATGCTTGTTGAATTTGCCAACAACGGTGGCCGCCAAGGGAGGTAAATATTGAAGACGTGGGAACCACTGTCAGGAAGTTTTTCAAACCAATATATACATACTATATAAGCAGATTTTGCTCTTGAAAATCTGAATGCTTTACATATAAGTATGTCAATTAAATGTTAATTGTCTTCGACTTTGTGTCAATATAATAAGCATCATAATATATATTCAAGAGTCTTGCGAACTTTAGTTGGACTTGGGCGAATGCGTAACCAAGTTTCAGTCCTTGGTAAGAGATCGATATGCAAGACAAGAACGTGTATATCTTTATGCGCCATCTAATCAGATATATTTTTCCAAATTCTGAGCATAATTATGATTCATTCATGATTCGACCAGTCTCAACAAATTCTAATGCATGCAATTCAACCAATTTACAACAAAAAATATGTTGATAAATGCCTTTGTTTTCATTATATATTATATATGTATATAGCTTGAATAATCTCGAAATGTACTTTACAATCAATGGAACTTATAGTCACTACATGTAGGCGATTAAGTCTTATACAGTGGCTGTATATGAACATTAAAACTGAACCTCACGGCACCACCAGTGCTTTGATTTTACTGCCCCTCAAGACGCCAATCAAAACTCCCCGCAGCGCGGCGCTTACTCACCGTCACGCAACCAGTGCGAGGAGTTTGACGCCAATCAAGACCCTCGTGATTTTGTCGACCCACAATCACGCTGTTATCATCCACTCCGTGGTTGACTTTATGCGGAATTCGTTCGCCGATTACTAAATGACCTTGAAGAGGTCTAGATAAAAATAGCAACACCGGTTCAGTCCAGTATTCGCTAGATTTGATTGGTCGTACGATCCCGTATTACTGTAAACAAAACAGCGAAAAGTAGTCATTCACGAGAGAGCAGAGAGCAAGCACAATTGTCAACCCGAAGTTCTGAGTTTTTACCATATTGGCCAGCTGTAGGGGCTGCGCCATTCATCTAGATTTCCTGTTGATTAGAAATAAGGCGCCAGGAAGCACGCGGCAAAGGCTGTGGTGTTTTCTTTTGATTTAATTTTCATCATGTTTTAACCAGCGTTCCAGGGGTGGGTGCCCCTGTCCGTTTAACGGAAAGGACAATCTCGTATATTTCAGACAGAGTGATACATTCCGGTTTGATCAAGTGCTTATATTGTGAAAATTATTTGAAATGGAGTCAACTATTCTTACGGTAAGCATTTTGTCAATTTTCTTGTAGCTAACGATCGATGTAAACAATAGAGTTACCTCCCTTGAACGTGTTCATTAACATGCTACTATCACGTGAGTAGCATTCGTAGTCTCTCCGCATGTAATTAAATGATGCAACAAAAGATATACATTTAAGGATTTTTGTACATCGGATAAGACATATTGACTCATTGAGCACTGATCCGTCTTTAAACGAGTTGCTGAGTCTTCTAATTGGATTTTAATTATGTGAATCGATTGCGTAACGTTTATGTTAAATGGAATCTGACAAGGACGTACTGGTTGAATTCCATACTGCTAACGTGATATCAAACGATGAGACGACAGCTACTGTGAAGGTGATTTAAGGCTTGTCACAAGTTTTTATCTGTTATATTTCCACACTGATCGAATTGCCCCTTGATGGCATAAATTTATAATATTTTATTTAAATTTTTATACCTTCACACTGACAGCATGTGGAGCTGGAGTTGTCAATTATGCAATGGAAAAAACTTACACTGAGTTACATAACTTGTTATGTAATTTTTTTATTATGTAGTTCTTAGGGATGTAAATATGCTAATGTGTGAGCATCTTTTGTTTTATTTCCAGTCACCTATTGTGAAATCTTTTCTTGCGGGCTCGTTGAGTGGAACATGTTCTACACTTTTGTTCCAACCATTAGATTTGGTTAAGACCCGTGTGCAGTCATCCATCAGTGTAAATGGGTATGTATGTTTAACTTAAAAGATTTTTTATTTTACCCACGAGAGAAGACATCTGACAAGTTTAATTTGTAATGCCTGTGTTCAGTTCTTAATATATTTATCAGTTAACTTATGCAATGTTTGCTAATCAACATTAGAGTTGAATTAAGTTATTATTTTTTTCACCATCAAATGATTCGAGTCTTAAAATTGCAGACTTGCAGTACTTGTACATTTATAAATGCTTATCACTTGTTGAAGATAACATATCACACTGTCACATGTTGACTGGTTATATTGTCCAACAAATACAGTTTTTTCTTGCAATAATAGCATTGACTAGATAGCCTAGGTAGATAATCAGTATTGCATTCCTGAAAGTATTTTTTGAATACTATAAATTTGAGCTAAGTTTGTATGTTTTTTTTTTATAAATTGCTGTACATAAATTATTGATCCTTGTAGAGCCCGACCAGTTGGTATGGTTACAATTGTTGCCAATGTCGTGCAACAGGATAAAGTTATCGGCCTTTGGAGAGGCCTTGTTCCAGTAAGAGTTTATTTTGTCATATGAAGTAGTTAAATTAAGTCATTTCATAATTGTATAATATTTGTATTCAGTCTTTCTGAATGCATTGATTGTTTTAACTTTAATACTACAAAATGTAAGTCTTTCACACTAAATCTGAATGTTGTTTATAATGATTTTTAATACCATTAAATTTCAAGTAATTATATTTTGTGACATTTCAGTAAGTAATTTAGGAATTTGTTTTTAAGTCAGTATACTGTTTCTTTACTTTACGTTACTTTGCTTTCAGTCTATTTCGAGATGTGTTCCTGGAATTGGAATTTATTTTTCCACAATTCATTACCTGAAAGGAAAATTTGAGCACTCTAAGAAACCCTTAGAATCTATGTTAATTGGTGGAAGTGCGAGATCTGTCGCTGTAGTCACAATGCTTCCATTTACTGTCCTGAAAACAAGATACGAGGTAGGAACTATTCCAATCAAATCTCCCCTTCATAAGTCAGGCATTTGAGGACTCAAAGGTGACACTGTGCCATGAAATACTTAAATCTAGATCTGAATGCAATATATTTTAAAATATATGTTAATTATTCATAATGGAAATATTTCTGTCAGTTGTATAAAACAGTATATTAGAATCTTGTTAATTTAACCAACTTTGATTGCCCTTTGTGTGCTAATTGAAATTGTGATGTTCTCTATACACAAGATAATAAGGCTGGTTTCTTGTTTCAGAGTGGAGAATTTCACTACAAAAATATGTATAGAGGACTTAGTACCATCTATTCATTAGAAGGAGTTAAAGGTAATCTATTTTTAGTTAGGATTTATTGTGATTGTTTTAGCTTGCCAGTATAAATAAATAATCAATTGTTTCCCTTCCTTAGCTTACAGTCAGTTTAATCAATAATTCTTCATTGCACAAGTTCTATAGCTTTTTGTAAACTTGGCATTATAGAAAACATTTATCTGAAAACAATACTCAGGGACTTGTGTAAGTTATACCTGAAAGGGCTAACTTGCTTGTAAACGCATTTTCTTTACCAAGGAATGGTAAATGCATGTAGTAATGTTTTAATTATTTAAATATGATAGAACTATGATTAAACATTCAAATATTTTATAATTAAATGGAATGATTGTTATTATTGTACATTTGTTGTTTCAGGTCTGTTCAGTGGTATTGCACCAACATTACTCAGGGATGTGCCATTTTCTGGCCTCTATTTCATGTTTTATACACAGTTGAAACAGCTGTCTATACTTGGTTAGTATTCTTCTATCACTGTTCACTATTTGTATATGCAGAATAAGTACTTGGTATTTTTGTAATGCAGATAACACTGCTGTATATTAATATTATGTTATGTTTATATATGTCCAACTGTCTATTGTACATAATCTAGTGTGGTAACTTCACTCGCTACTCTCAAAACACTTGTGTCAAAAAATTTTGTATGCGGTTTTGCTATTTTACGTAAAGCGAGTTATTTTTTTTTGGCACGATTTTGTAAATTGTTTTTGTTGAGGATGACTGAGTTACAACTCTTGATTATTGAATGATTTACATGATCTATTGATTAATCTGATAAATTCTGCTTCTTTTGGTTAAAATTAAGATTGTATGATTTATAATTTCATCAATTATTCTTGTTCAATTATGATATTTTTTAAATTAAATATGAGACAAACTTGTACATTTATCCAGTCTACTGATTAGCTTTAATTAATGTAAATCATTGTTTTATCAATAATGTAATATTAGATTCAATGCTGATTTTAAGTTTTTAAACCTTAATTTGCTTATTTTGCTGTAAAATTTATTTTTTACTATTTCTAAATTATTGATATTTTAAATATGCAGGGGCATAGCATGCCAAATAAATTTATTCAAACAACTACTTTTTTCCATGTTTTTTTCGTTAACAAATGCACTAAAATGATACGGCTTTAAAGAATAATCTTTATGGGCTAACACAAAATAATTGGAAGTTGTTAATCTGGCGGCTATGCCCCTGGATCTATGTTTATATTTATTAAGATATGATAAGCTACTTAGTATATTATTAAGACCCGCCACCACCATGTAATTCTCAGGTGGAGGGTCACTAATTTAGTGTATTTTTTTCTGTGTAACTTTATAGAGATTCCCCCTGCAGCTAACCAGGGCTTCAACAATCTGATGGGACAGGTGATTATAAGTCTGTGAGTTGTTCTCGCCCAAAACATACCTATGTTGATAAACTATAGAACTTTTAATGATGAAAAGATTTTCTTTCAGTAAGAACAAATCTGACCTACTGAAAGGTCATTAATCTGCATGCGGGAATTCAAGTTTTATTAACTCTTTATTTCTTAATAAAATCTTATTTAGTTTAAAAAGTGATAAAATCTTTATAAGCAATAATTCTTATTATTATCGCATAATGTCATAAATTAACTTCAATGAAGCTGTGTTTAAGCTTCTTCAGTTATTAATTAATGGAAGATATTTCAGTTAATTTCATGTATCTTCTTAACTAAGAATTAAGTGTAGCATTATTTCGACAGTTAGTTAATGACTTTGTAACATTTCTGTTCTGTTGATTTTAGCAATAAAATTGATATAATTCTTTAAGTTAGGAATCAATTGTAGCCATTTTATCATCTGAAAGAACATTTGAGTGAACTGTTCCTTATTTCTATTACAGAGTCGGTACCTGATTCAAAACTACCCATGTTACATTTCACCTGTGGTGTTACAGCCGGTATGACGGCTTCATTAATTACGCAACCTGCGGATGTGTTGAAAACTCACATGCAGCTATATCCACATAGATACGGTCGTCTTAGAAATGCTGTGAAGTTTGTATATGAGGTGAGTGACTGTGTTCAGTTGTATTGCTAAGTGTGATGTGATAATTTGGCTTCATATTTCATTGAAATTCTCCTGTTTGATTTCCTAGACTTAATTAATGGATTTGTTTAAACATAATCTCAATGTGTTGTTTCTAGACATACTCAGTGTATTGTTTAAGGTCATTCATTGTCTTGAGATGTAAATATATAGTTGATTCTTAATGTTTGAATGTTGATAAATAACCTTGTGTTTTTACATTGACAGAGAGATGGAATTGAGGGATTTTGGCGAGGTATTGTACCTCGTACAATAAGGAGAACTTTGATGGCTGCCCTAGCCTGGACTGTTTACGAGGAGGTGAGCTTTTATACTGTTTATTGTAAACAAACTTGCAACTTTATTCATGTATTGCACATGAGCATGTGAACAATTTGACTCTTTGCCAACATGGTGAATATTGACATCAAAATATTATATGCCAAACAGGCTTATAGGTTTTGTTGACATGGAATCTGTTTCAAGGATTTGTTTATCTGAAGTGCAACAGCTTGGCAAACACTTAGTTATTTATGATGGCATTTAATTATGTTTTGGTGTTACTATTGTTTTTTTTTCCTTATCACATATGGCTGTTATTATCTTGGCTGTCATAATGCATTCATTCTGATGAATTATTTTTATAATAATTGATAAATTTACATTATTTAAAAATAACAATTTCAGGTTGCCAAATCTATTGGATTGAAGTAAATGTCAAAGGGCTATCATAGCAACGAGAGTCTGGTGTGTTGCTAAACAATAGTTTAAAATCCAATGTGTAGTGATTATGGTGATAATTCGACAATACAGTTCATTTTATATGTTCATATCAGTGTATGATTTTGTGATGGGGAGAAATCACACACAGTATCGCAGAGTTACTTTGAAACTATGACAACAGAAGAGTTGATACAGTTTTAAACTTAACTAAATGTTAAGTTCTAAGAAGAGCTTAATCAAATATGAAACATTTGTGTTCTGGAGAAGTGACAATTGGTTATATAAACTAGTCTTCTGACTTGACACAATAGTTGTCATTAACAAGAGACCGACTTTTAAGTTATTCACGAGAAAAGTTATTTTTTCTTTATATTAAATTGTTCAGAAGTGTATTTATTGATTCATGCATATGTATATTTTATGTGTTTTACTGTTTTTCGCACTTACTCGTGTGCATTTTAGCATGGATTGGTGCATACAAAACTTTTTTGCTAATCTCCTACATCAGCTTGTTACAAACTTTAGAGAAATTATAGCAAAGATAAGATCTGTGATAACTGAAAGATTTTTTCAGTGATGTTGATTCATCAATTAGCTGGTATATTTGCTGTATGCATTGGTAATATTTCTCAGAAAATGTTATAGATATAGACTTTACTTGACCGAGACTTTACATACAGCATGGCTCCTTATATTGTCTGTTTTATAACCAGATATAAGTTAATCAGAACTTATTTCTTAACATATCCTGCTAATCAACTGTGTACAATTAATGTCGGTGACAAATTATTGTTTTAAATATGATGTACACTTGATTTAATGTACACGTTTACCAGGGTATTGTTGCTTATACAGTTTTAGTAAACATGTTGTTTACACTGATTGTATGTTTCATGTTTTGTAACATTTGATATTACTTGTATGTTCTGCAATATCGAATGTTTCACCAAAATGGTGATTACATTCCACCGGTTTATTTTCTGTACCGGTCAATCATGTCCGGTTAATTCTTTAATTTAGATCGAAGTCACCATAATTTATTTTTATATCGAAACACCCATTATTTTACATTGTTCTCAATATGTTGATTTCATTTCCATTTGATTTTAAACAAATTATGTTATGTCATACATTTACTTATTTGCTTGGTGTTTGGTTACACTGTTGTTCCTTATTCTGACCAATAACTTTATACAAATAAAATGTACTTGCTTTCCTTGCGTTTTGTGCTCATTTCTTTGTTTACAATGTATATATATGCTGATGTATATTTCTGTACAACTAATATACTGAACAGAACAGAATATCTATTTCATCTTATACTCAGTACATCGACAAATATACAAATAAGCAATAGATACAAACAAACAACACGTGACAGACAAGGTGTGCAAAATTCAAATAAAATACATGTACATACATTTTCCACACTTAATTACTGGTACAAAATGTATTCCTTGAATCATATGTTACTGTTGATTCAAAATCATTCAGGTGACTACTTATTACACTCAACTATTCAGTGTTTAATTGATAAAAACGCTGTTATATTGTGTAAAGACACTAATGACTGATAAAAGAATAAAACAACTGAATCATATACAATCCATAATAAATCAGCATCATTAGGCCCGTACTGGTGTTGACACTTGATGTGACTGGAGGTATGCCGTCTGTCTGCTTCAAAACTCCCCAATTTCAAGCAGCAAGGATAATTTAAATTGGTATGTGAAAACGCTGCCATGTAGAGATTATGCATGTCATTTTGCTATTCCCTACTTGGTCAATATTGTGGTTGCTATGGTAATAGAAAGTTAAAATATGGCTGCAAATCTTGAGGTAAGGTAACATAAATATTATTCAAGCCAGGTTGATGAACAGTATGTGCAGGGTTTTCATTAAACGTCAAAAGTTGAGGCTTGACTGTTTATAATATTTACAATTGCTGCAGCCTGTCATTTTCAAGGTCCAAACGGTAGGGGACATACATGTTATGCTTGCATCAAAATGCAGTCTTCACGCTAATTAAGCCACAGCCCGGGACTGGCAATTTTTTTATTGTGTATTCGGGCTTGTGATGTATCAACGATACCAGATTAAAATGTTATATTAAATGTTAATATTAAATCAGTTTGACTGATCTTTGGTCAAGGATTATTATTATTTACCCAAACTTGAATACTTACTGCTTCAGATCAATGTCATAGAACATAGTTACATTGTTGGCGACCCCTTAAACTTTAAAAGTACTGTTCGTGTCTTATATATGGAACATGTTATAGTGTCATCTTGAGGCTAACTGATAGGACGTTCAAGATCTGTTTTTATGTCACATTCGTTGGGTTATATAGAGATTATTGTGATTGTTATAACCTTGTCTTGGCTTTGAACCCTACAGTTCCTTTTTACGCATGATCCACAATAAGGACACCCTATTGGCACCTGTCCGAAGTACATGTAAAAGCATTAATTAGTTGTTCCTATTTTCATTGTTGTCCGCGAAGTAGTGCGCTCAATGTTTAAGTAAGCGTAGGTTATCGATTTGGTAAATGCAGATTTTCTATCATCACTTATAAAGCTAGAATTTCAGACATGCAGATAATATATGGTTGAATATTGATATAGTCTGTTTACAATGTATATGGATGCCATTGTTGTTTAGTATAGCTAGATGAAGCCGAAGAGTAAATTTAAATGCATGTCATCAATGGAATGCACCAGCCGAATAAACGTACTAATTGTGTAAGACAAATGAACGTTAGGTTGTCATAGTTGTCTGCGCGTTGCAGTTTCAACAAAGTCAGTTTCTATAAGAGAATGTCGCTTAACGAAAGTACGTACGTTATATAACATGTACGTAGATATATACAGTCATGTATTTCTTTATACATGTATATAAATACGCTATATATATGTGTAGTTTATTGCGTAAGTTAATATATATACATATACAAAAAACTAATCTCCTTAATAATTATACGATGACATTACAGTATGTTAATATCGTGTCTATTAAATTTAATTGCAGTCAACAAAATAAATGATACGCACAACAGTATCGTACGCGTATGACACTATTACATTAAATTTACTGGTCTGATCATTTCGACAATTATAACACCAGATATTTTATACAGTTCCTTAAATACGACGCTGCTTTGTGAAGTTTAAAATTGTTAATAAACACTTTTGATTGAACTATCCACTTGTTGTTGGCGTGATTTCTGACCGCTTCGCAGTTTGTTTATAACCCACTTTACCATAAATGGCCTCGAATTAAGGTCTTGGCTGATTTTTTTTGCTCTAAAGAAAAAAGAAGTAAATACGTCGGCATTGTTCACTGTGTATGTCATGTTTTGTAATACGGGTTCATTTCCCAGGCTAAAACAACAGGTAGTAATTCGGTGAAAACAATATCACATAACTAGAGTGCACTACAACATATAATTATGACATAAACGATTGCAGAACGAATTATGCACTCAATACCTTAGGAATGTGATGTGTCCCTCAATTGTTACAAGTATGAGTCACGATCAGGCTGACAAAGATTCTTACAATAACAAACTTGTTATGTGCAATTAGGCAGCATATCTTTATGATAATATGTAATTTTACTACAGATATGTACGTCACGCATGACAGCCAATGGTAATACCAAGTTTTAAAGTCAGCTGAGCGGCTTTACCGTTTTTATTGCGTTTCATCGAAAGTTGTAAACAACAATATGATACGTAAGACCGTCCGCTTCGAGTCTGTTCGGATACCAGTAGAAGAAATTCAAACGCCACAAAATCATCAATACACGTTGATGAATTCTAACTAATATTAATTAAATTGTAGATAAGGTAATTTGTTTTCGGTTATACAATTAACCCATTGAATCAGTAGGTTGGTTGGTAGACATTTTATGCCACCGGCATCACACGATGCGGAGAATATATGTGAGTGACAGTCCATTGTTCGTCCGTCCGTGTGTCTAAGGTTAAGTTGATTTTATAATTTCGCACATCGCTTTGATATTTATACAGATGCTGCCTTGGATCATTCCCAATGCATCCATTCAACAGTCAATCTCGATTTGGCATTGACTTTAACCGGATTTGGACTTATAATATAAATTAATGGATTATTTCTGTCAGTACGAGATATATGTACTTAAACAGTTAAGTGTTGCCTTTGCTTTGACCATTCCTAGTCCATCAATATTGCCAAACCTCGAATCTGCATTGACTTTAATTGGATGTACACAATTTTAAATGGGTTATTTTTTCGTCAGCTAGATTTTACCCGTTCCTTAAGCATCAATGGCTATTTCTTTGTGAACTACATTCTACTGCATGGTATATGTCTAGCAACTACACTAGCTACTTGCCTGTAATGATTTTGAATGTTATCATATATTTTTGGCGCAGTTGTGGGACTCGTTCTTTTCGTATATGGAATATGTAGGGCACTATATATTTAAACTTTGCTTCTACCTTTACACATTGGCCTCATTTATATTCAAAGCATATTTTACCAAGAATGCTGTCTGGTGTGTGTGGGGGGGGGGGGGTACGCGATTATCGAACGCAGCCTTCTTGTTCAATATGCTCCATGGTTCTGAAAGACTAAATGAAAAGCGGAATTATTTCTCTTTTCGGAGAAAAAAACATAAATCATTTTAGGTCGGGGGATTTTTGATGATTCGGTCGCTAAAAATCCTTCATAATTAATGCGTTCAAAGAGCGTTTAATCGAAGTACAATGTACAAAAAATTATCTCAAATAATCTAAAATTAAATCAGTATTATTAAATATTGCATATTGTTTAAATATGCGCCCAACTATTTGAATAATAGAAGAATGAAATCTCAAGGCCGAGGAATTTAGCCAATATTATATTCCTAGGTCTATATACATTCTGAATTAATTGCGCCCCCACAACGTGCTATGATTACATTTGTGTATGACAACGCAGATATCGCTGACTCCGTTTCAGCGCTGAATGCAAGAAGCGCAGTCCGTATACTAGTAATTTGTCTGACGAAATAATTAAGTTTTTTACGATTCGTAAGTTGTCGCAGAAAAATTAACAGCAATGTCAAAGTTTTAAATTTAGACCGGTATCAGCCGGTATAGTACATCAAATCCAGTCGTTTGCTTCAAATTCGCCCATACGTTGGAATAAGCTTTACTTTTTAGATCATTTTGACTCGATAATAACATATAAAAAATACAAAAACTGAGCGCGAATGATCATTTAATAGCAACATTACAGTTATGTATGGTACACCGTGATACTATCAGTGCAACCTGTATAAAGCAGCACCCTTTCAGAGAAGCAAAATTTTATGTTGTTGTTGAGAGGTTGTTGCTCTAGAGAGGTTAAATTAAAAGTTAAATGGTACAGTTGAGAAAAATCATGATGTTGTTTAAGGGAGGTTTTTGGTCAAGAGAGAGAGAGAAAGAGAGAATCGCTCTGGGGAGGTTGCTCATTTCAAACAAAATAATGATTCGAAATTTTACATTATGATATCACATCGAAATAAAAACTTTTCTGAATAATGTGTATAAGTTGTCAAACAGGATAAGCACTGAGTATAAACAACTCGGATTATGAAATTTTAGAATGATTGTTTACGAACGCGACAGTGCTCTGCTAGATCATTATTTTTCACAAGTCATTGACACCGAGTATGACGTTCCAAAAAGAATGCCGCCTGTACACCCCTAGAGGTGTTTCGTGATAGGTAACTGATACATAAGATAGTATCCTTGTTTGTTATTCAGAGGTCAATGACAACGTCTCCGCTGAAAGATCACTTGATGGCCATTAGAGCGAGGACGGGGGGGGGGGGGGGTGCTCATTATTTAATTATAAACACATTTCAGATGGCGAGTTGTGAGAGGGGGTATTAAATTATCGCTTTGCACATAATTATGTCAATCGTTTTGTTCAAGTTATAAAATATTTGGTTGAAATCATTAGAACAGATAATATAATATTTTGCTGAAAACTGTATACAATGTATTTACACTCCTTATCTCAATACCATGATGGAAGAAAAAATTGGATCTGTAATGTTAAATCTGTAAAAAAATCATGATAAGATGAGTTTGGATTTAGTTATATGTTTGATAATCAAGAAACTGTTGTCAATTTATTTAAGAGAACTGTTATATATTGTGTTATATATATATTTTTTTCGGTAATAGTGAAAGAAATGAGATTCTTAAATCCCTACACATTCATTTAACACATCCTCCGTATACATTATAATATTTGTCTATAAAGTATATGTTACACTTCATAAAACATGTACATGTAATTACGTTGTGTTATTGTAATTAACATTGTATGTCAGAATGACATTTTCTTTTTCCCTTTTATTTCACGAGAATATTATTATAATTGTATTTATATACATACACTGTGACTATGTACTATATTTGTACTTGTCTAAATAAAGATATGTTATGTTCATGTTCGTGTTCGTGAATAGCTTTTAATGGCGTATTCAAACACTACACATTTTGTATGTAAAGTCAAGAAAAGGGCAAATTTAGTCAACATTCTTCATAATTATTTTACATTTTTACACATATATGGTCAATAGCATAAAAATATAAAGTTAATAACATGATAAATAACATTTTTTTGGATGGAGTATCATTTGTTTTATGCATGTATCACATTAATTAAAATTTGTATAAATTGTACATATTTCACAGTTATTGCTATATTTTTTTTCATAAGAATAAATCAAACATTCTCTGGTAAGATTGGAAAACACCCGAAACAGTCAAAGAAATAAGTCTTTTTTCTTTTACATGTTTCGTCTATAAAGACGTCGTATCCGCGGTGACTGGCCATTGCATGAGTACTCATGGAAACTGAACTTACATAATAGATTAGAACGGGAACTAGTTTTTTAAACAATTGCATCGCGGATGTAGAAAAGCCGTTTGTACTTTGGTCCACATCAAAATTCATGCGCACCGAGCGAGTGACAGCTATCGAAAGTTCACTTTCCAACAATATATATATATAATGCACAGTGATAGATTATATGTTTTTCACCGTTTTAACATGGCGGACATTCTGTAACTCACGACGCGTTTAATAAACGTGTCCAGACCATTCAATTGAAAGACCCTGTATAAATGTACATGTATAATAAAAATGAAATATTTTAATCCGTATATTGATCTAGTGTTAAATCTTTAAGAATTTTGAAACAACCAGTGCGAACCAGATTTTACTTGTTCAATGACGAATCTGTTCACTTCAGCTACAATTTCAATGCTAAATCTATCAAGGTGTAGCTTGGCATGGCCAATTGATACATAAGCTAAAGAAATTGTCAAAATGGCCGCCTGACACTTATGCTATGTATCCTAAAAATGGCATTGTTCAATAATTAATGAAAATACATAACAGATACATGTTTTAGTTTTTATCAATTGCTTAAAAAATATGATTAAATGTACATTTCTGTAACTGTAAATAACATATATTATAGCAAACGTGTCAGGCGGCCGTTTTGTCACAAATGTTCACCTTAATAAGCTCGACTTTATATTTCACATCCGAAGAAACGATAAAAGAATTGGTCGAATATCGCATGTCACGCGGCGTTAACTTATCACTTTCGTAACTTGTAAACTGGAAAAATAATTTTGTAAAACTATAGAATCAAACAGCTAGTAGGATAAACAGCTGACTATAACGTAATTACTTCACGGATTATCGGGTTATAGGAGATTATCATGATCTATGACAATTAAATAACAGATCTAAGCTACTTAAATTTAACTCGCTGTGATATACAAATGATAACGTGTATTTTAATACAATTGAAACAGCAAGGTCAATAATTTATGATATTAAGCCAACTGTGTTACGCCAGTATTGATCTAAATAATGAGCAGGACAACAGATTTGATCACAGGGGCCAATGACCCCGATACTTTTTATTTGTCGCATATTTTACCTCATTCATGGTCTCTTTGTGTATCCAGTTTACAATTTAGTAAAAACTATAGAAGATTTAACACGAATGTCCCTGTTGAGAGGAACCATAACAGAAAATGTTTGGATTTTTACAGAAATCGAACTTGACCTGTATTTTATTATTATACACATTCATATAAAATATGAAACCAATCCATGATGTATATTTATAAATGAGTTATCGCTCGGAAACCTAAATTTGAACCGACGGACAGGGAAATAACACTTTATGCCCTTCCATCATTTCGAATGACAGGTAAATAAAAATATAATATATAAAAAAATATCTGTCAGTATTTAGTGCTGACCATTGATTAACACGTGGTCAGAGATCGGCGTAACAAGCCAATGTTCAGATGAATGTTTAACATGTACCGTTTACACATAAAATCTTCATCTAGTGGATTATGTTAAATTGACTATTTAGATATTCAACACAAAAAGGCATGATACTTCACTTAGACAATACTAAGGAAAGAAGAAATCTTCATAACAATACATATACATGTTGCGGAAACACAACTTACATAGGTTAACAAGCTAGTGTTATTTTAAATAGAACATGTGGAAAACTGGAAATAGTTGAATATAATAGAGAGAAACATTTTATTTTCCAAATGGCTAAAAAGCCCACAAGGATACAACTATGCATAATATAAGATTGGCGAACAGTGAAATTTATATACATGTATAGATATGATTGTACAATCAAAGGAAGTAGCATACTAATTAATGGTAAATAATAGACAAGAATAATATAATACGACTCAATGTTGTATGGTTCCCACCATATAGTGACTGCCATGTTAATGTTCAGGTAAACAACAGAGGGCCTCAATACAGTCAAGACCAATCGTTATTGTTGTAATAGTTGTTATTTATAATTACAAAATATTTCCATGGATATTGTAATTTATGTTATGTGAAAATTAGGCCAAGGCTTTATGGTGAAGGTTTAGATAAACACGCCTAATATCAAGGTCGAGATAAAAATGTTTCTATATAGATACCTGATTAATTTGGAAGGACGCGTTAGTCATTTATAAGGCGCTTAATTATGTCTGCAACAAACCAGGTTTAGTTGCCAACTGGTTGTCGAACTGTAAGTTTGTTCAGTAAAACTGATTTGAAACGAAAAAAAAGTTTTGACATTTGTATAAAAAAAAATCTCGAACCGGATTGACAAACCTTCCAAACTATCCGAAAAGGTGATTAGTTCGGTTTGATGCGTCCGAAAATACATGCAATTGAGCGCGGGAAAATGACCGACCTCGTTGACCATTATGCCCTACTAATCTGTTACATCTGCAACACTAAATACACAATTTCTTATCATGTATTCTTATTAAACTGGTTCCCGTTCCATGATGCAGTGCACCAAAGGAACAGGTACGGTCTAAATTTTCCAGCGTTCTGATTGGTCAACCTGTTTTAGCTATTTCATTGGTTGCTGTTCATTCGAGAAACATCGGGGATTTCCGAACATCTGATAAATGTACGCGGAGATCTTAGTTGCTAATGTTTGAATACCGCTAAATAAAAAAATATAGATGCTAGAAGTTACTATGTGAATATCGTTACAGTATAGTCTTATAACATATCAAAGATACATATCTTATTTTGTTACTTTAATTTTCGTTAACATCTGACTTTACAGAACTGAATTAA
The DNA here is from genome assembly GCA_964023205.1 of Lutraria lutraria. Lineage (NCBI taxonomy): Eukaryota > Metazoa > Mollusca > Bivalvia > Venerida > Mactridae > Lutraria > Lutraria lutraria. Next base: position 11,768,199 of record OZ026836.1, on the reverse strand, counting down.
ATTAGGAGTAATTAAGATTATGATCTATGCTGTATATTGTAAATTTAACATGGTATCAGACACACAAGTGCTAAAGAATTTATTGACCCCCTTCGGTGAAATGATCCATAAAATATTTCTCCCTTATAAGGGTCCAGGAAGTGAGACGGTCGTGTTACGTAATATTGCATAACAACTTCTTAATTGGCTACTTATCTCGATTTTATCAATGCATGTATTGAAATTGAGACAATGATATATACTGGTCAATTGATGATCAATTATACTGTTTGCATTAATTGATTTTAGCCCAGAATCAGATTGGACACGACTTTTAAATTTATTATTAGCATCGCATATTTATATGTTATAAGAATATAAAATCAAGTTGTAACACTCAAAAAGTTGCAATTGTGTATGGTGATTAATGTTATTTGACAGTTCAACGAATAATAATAAAAATTATAAAAATCTACATAAGTGAAAAAAATTCTCCCACACCGACCGTGATCGAGTACTCGATTTTAAAAATATTTCTTAAATATATATTTTTTAAGCATGCGGAACATTGACGCTATTTTCCTATGAAAAGACAACTCCTGTCGTTATTGATTTTTTACCTGTGTGATAAACTAGTTGTTTCCCTTTACGCCGAAAAAAAACTCAATAAGTGGTCAGTATTGATTTGAGCAAGTTAACCTTATCGAATATGGATTATTTAGCGTTAAACCGAGATCTATATCTCCTGGTCGTTTTTGTGCGATCCGAGTTTAGGGAAGTATTATTTTTCTCACGAGGGGGAAGGATCGTGGTCTTCAACACAATAATTAAAAGAAAAAGGTCATATTTTTGTTTTTTGAAATACATAATTCCATATTTTAATGTTGATGAATATTGATGTGTATAATATTGACAAACCAGCAGTCTGATGTTGTTTGATTCCAATTTAATGACTTTATATAAGATCAAGGAAAGTACATATTAGATGAAATATTACAGCAGTAATATATTTTGATTTTTCGGAATCAAATACCTTACAGAACACAGTTCTATACGTGTATATATATTCATTTCACACAGGGATATAATATTATAGCATCCCTGTTTCACACTACTAAAGGAAATAATTATATGAACGTATAATTCAAAAATTCAATCGTTCGGCAAAAAAATATGTTGAGTTTTTCCACGGGCACGGTTAATTTTTCAACTTAGTTCACATTTCTAAAAAATGCATGTTTTTACACAGTTCGGGACAAGTCAAACTGACATTGTGATTCTTATTGCCCGACCAGATCCAAGTCGTTGTTGGGACACGATCTCTAATGACTGTGCTAAGTAAGGCAAACAAGATATTGGAAACCCTGAAAATATTTTTTTTTTCAATTATATCAGTATTCAATATATTTTGTTGTATGTGCTATGAAAACAACAAACGTTTTTCATAAACTAATTATCACTATAAATTTTTTAACCAGACACTAAGCTGACCGTGACCAGACATGATTAGACAGATAAGGGGCAATTAAACAATTAAGAGAATAGACCTCCTGTTGCTTTTGGGGTCACTTAAATAGGAGCTGTTCAATGTCTTTAAATTTAGATATTTATTGGTTACTGTCCTAGTAGAACTGTATTAGTAAAACTTTTGGTACTTTTAAAAGTTAAAACGGCACGTTCAATAATAATATTGATAATAATAAATTGACATTTAATTTGAAATGGCGTATATCAAACATTGCATGTCAATTTTAACACCCGGCCGATACTGCATGAATGAACAATATCCTTTTAACAGGTCGATAAAATCAATAAACATTACGTAACATCCTGTTAATTGTATATCATCAGTCATAAAAGTGGTCAGAGGCTTTAGCCATATCTGTATCAGATAATAAAACGTATCCACACGAATGCATTTTCTTAATATTCTTTTCAATCAAAAAGTACATAATTATAGAAATATAGCACGGTATTTTTTCAATGAAATTGCAAAGAAATAAGAAAAAGCATTTGACAACATTTTTACTAGAGGAGACTAAAGGCTTTGTGTAAAATATTGTTGTACATCGATATTGGTTCAAATAAAATATATTTCTTATATTTAATTATCAATTTATCTATTGTTTTGAATTACTACATTCAAAATCAATTGGGCTTTAAAGAATAATTTGAATATTCTTCTGAGTTTATAAAATCACTTAATATATGTTTCTGACCCAGCAAGCTCACGACTGGAAAGTTGAAACAAATCCTAGTTTTATAAATAATTTCATACCTCGTGAAAGAAGAATTTGTATTTTTTGTGATAAGTCAGATCTAGAAGATGAGTTTCATTTTATTTGCATTTGTCCAAAATATTTATCATTACGTAAAAAATACAATAAGAGATATTTCTATGTAAGACCTTCCATGTACAAATTTTTTAAACTTTTAACATCTAATAATAAAAATGTTTTATTTAACTTAGCGAAATATGTAAAAGAAGCCCTGTTGTTAAGATCTTCATACATGACTAGTTAACTTCTCTTTGATGTGTTGATTATATATTATGTCTGCATACTTTGCTTATATATAAATGATAATTTGTATATTAAGTTTCCTAATCCTCTGTTTTGTTTCCAGCTTATTTATGTTTACTCCAATGTCGCATGTAAATTATGTATATATTTATAGTAAGTAAATGATGATGAGCCTTGGCTCAAGTCAAGTAATAAAATATCTGTTCTGTTCTGTTTATAAAGTGTGATAAATAACAAGGACTTATACATACATATTTTCTGAAGATAATCCTTTTTACAGAATATGCTTCCGGTAAAACATACTCGAGAAAATCATTTAATTTCACCTTCATCAGGTGGTTATCTCAATAAAACTGTCGGCCTTCATTTATTAATTTGTAACAAATATATTTATATTCACAGGGTGACCGTAAAGTAGCCATGGTTATATTTTGAGTTTTTGGACCCGTTTATATAAACCTGATTAAGAAAATAAATATGTATCGAGTTATTGAATTATCGAACAGTTTGCTAAAAATTAGCATTTTTTTGTAACATGGTAAAAATATACCGACTTAAATTATACACCTGCTAAAGCAATTTAATAATTAGTCACGTGTTAAATGTATGAAAGGTCATAATAACAACAACTAATTCGGTAGTTGCTACATCGACTACTGTACATGTACAATGTACTGTACTTATTAGAATATTGATACGGAAACGCGCGCTTGAACGCGAATATCTCCATTTTCAAACTAAATTGGAAGCAATTTCCATATTTTCAAATTTCTTAAAAAATATATTGTAATAAAGCTTGGACACCACAGAATACTTCACGAGGTTATAAAAAAATGTCATTTTAGTAAAAAACAACTTTATGGCCTGTCAAAAACGAGGTTTAAGAGTATTTTGACAGTTTTCATATAGAATTATGAACAAACGATAGTCACTAACTTCAAACGAAAATGGAAGCAATAAGTTCACATACCACATTAATAAAAATTATATTGAAATAAAGTGCAGAGAATGAAGATTACTTCACGAGGTTATAAAATTTTCTCATTTAATGTTATAAACAAGTTATTAGTGTTAAACCATACAGCTCTTATATAAATCTATAGTAAATCAGTTTATCGATAAACGTTATCGGAGTGATCGATAAGACGTTTTCAAGGGAGACAATTTTGCCGATAAGACCGGTCAAGTTACAGAAATGTTCCGCATGGGTCGGTATTCTATTTCAAAATACATTTAAGTACGCTGTGTGTATTTAAATGCTACTTAATTAAGGGTTCCAACGACCAAGATCAGAAAATAACTATCCAGTTCCCTAATCTTTATAAATTATTTAAATTACTCGCGAAATGTGCATCGATAATGCAAAGTCTCGCGAGTTCCCCCGGGCAGAATTCTGCCCGGATTCCGATCGAAATTGACCAATCAGCGTCCTGGAAATTTTAGGCCGTACCTGTTGGCTTTGTACACACAAGTCAACGGGAACCAGTTTAGTATTCTTATCTGATCTGATTAGCTATATATGGTCTGATTTCTACCTTATCTAAGGATATTTAAATCTAACGCTTGTCATCTTTTTACTGTAAAGAGAGCAATTTCAACCGTTAACAACTTATTCTAAAGATAAAATGATATCCAAATAATACATCCTTAATAATCTACACATTTCTGGTTCCAATACTGTAGTTTTCCTAAATATACGTGTTGTATATCCATTGGAAGAAACACAGTTTGTGTTGAATGTGAAACTATATTATTACAACATGTACGCTGTTAAGTGTTTCTGTTCTGTTCTGTTATAATCGAGAGACAACTTGCAGTTACAGAACTTGATGGACACAACTTTGCGTGGTGTGACCATGCATTCCACTGCCAGACAATATATATTGTTTAAATGTCGGAAAATAGCAATAGAGATACATGTGTAATAACTTCTTTTTTTATTATCATTTTCTTTATAAGCTTGTGTTCCTGTTGATATAAAAACACTGTAAAACTAATATCCTTTCTGTCGCCAGGTTGCTTCTTCAAATTGCCCATTTGTTCCCCATGCACCCACACTTCCTGAATCGGAAACAGTTTTAGTTTACTGTCCAATGTGTAACCAGACCAAAACCCTAAAATGAAACTGGATATTTTCAAACTTGAGTGCCCATAATTATTTCACAAGAAGACGAATTAAGTTGACCCGTTGTACCGACCTGGCTCGTTCAGTCGTTCATCAAATACTAGTACGTAATTTAAATTATTTCTCCTATCATTTTGGATGTTTAATTTTAATGTTTTAAGAAACAAAAATGATCGGCGTAGATACAGTACAGAATGTGTGCCACAATACAACTAGTGACAATGGCAAAGTTCAATGAAGGGACACTTTGTTACTGGAAAACCGACGTTTTTTTGGTAGAATATACTCAGTGGTTAATATATTTACGTCAGGAAATACTCAAAGTTATGTTAATTACTGTAAAAATGTTCAAGTGTGCAAACATGACCAATAGCATGGTACTTGAGAATAATTGTATTGAAACAAGAAATGCATCCACATCATAAAATTATAGATGTTTGCTCATATGTCATATTTGTTTAAGATTCAAGATTCAAGATTCAAGATTCTTTATTTGTAACGTAAACATATATACATGTTTCTGGTTACATGATCCAATGAATTATATATACAAATAACAATAGCAAAACATTTATAAGTTATACAAGTATATATATACAATTTACATGTGATGCAATTCAAACACGAAATTAGTTAACATAAAATATACTGCAAATTCAAGATATCTTATTATGAGGAAGGACTAAAATTAACAGGTGGCAATTACATTAATTAACATTATTAATAATATTTTTTCTAATAACAAATGCTTGATATACAAACTTACATAGTCTATACAAAATACCAAAATTTTCATTTCTCATTAACTCAATAAATTTTTCTACATTTGGTTTACCATAAAAGTATTTCTTTATATATTTTTTACGAATCACATTGTAAGCTGGACAAATACATATAAAATGAAACTCATCTTCTAGACCTCTACTATTACATATTAAACAATATCTCTGATTTTGATCAATTCTGTTATTTCCATAACGTCCAGTTTCAATTCTCAAATCATGCGCTGATAGTCTTAATTGTGAAAAAGTTTTACGAAATTTACAGGGAATTCTATCTAGATAGAATTCAAAAGAAAACGTTGTTTTAAAAATTTTATACAAACGCATATTAGAACTATCGTCTATATGTACATGCCAGGATTGCAAAAAATATCTATCAGTCTCTGTTTAAACAATGAAACAAACAATTTAACATCAACATATTCAGGATGAGACCAAATTTCCGAAAACCCATGACTATCTAATAAAAATTTAAGTTGACATATCAGCAGCCTAGATTTAGTACTCGATTCACATGACTTATTTGTTTATTGGAATAGCTTTTTCACCATTGCTTGTTTTAACACTACGAAAGAAATCTTGATTATAATGCTAAAAGTATCAATTTTATTTTTCAGTAAAATGAAATGTTGAAGTGTAAAAACTGACATTGAGTTGCAATTGTTTTATGATATCCAAGGGAAGTAACTCAAAATTGCGATTAACAATATCTTAAAAGAGTTAGCGTTCGTATTATTAACAGAAATGCACATGAAATGGTTAAACTGGTTCCCGTTGATTTGTGTGTACAAAGCCACTATATATAATGTAATTGATGTACGTAACTTAAGGCAACATTTTATTAACTGAATCATAGAAAAAACAATAATTTTCTACCAAGCCTTTGGATCTATGTTTTAATACATATAATCATGTATACATATATTTCCGTGTAATGATTTGTTTCTAAGGTTTCGTACACGATTATTTATGCTACTATATTTTTCAATACAATAATCATTTCTGAAAACTACAGAATGGATAATTGTTGTCATCAACACTTATTTATTACACAGTGTGAAATACTAGACTTGTAGACGTAATAAATGTAATGTACTGATGGATTTATAGAAACATCATCCATATATAATTCTCCATTGTATTAACATTGAGAATTGAGAAAAAATGCTTGAAAATCCCCATAATGTCTAGACGTACTAAATCTCCATTATTTGATACCTATGAATGGAGTATAAAATAAAGCTAAATGCTCGAGTACTAACATTTTTTTAGTTTGTACTTAATGGTGTTGATGGGAGATTTAAAAAACGAAACCAAACTTTTGTTCAGCATATGGTTTATGCATCAATGTATTAGATTCTAACTCGAAACTTTTTTCTCAAAATGGGTTGGACAGATTTGGGAAATGTGGATTGTTTTAATGGTTTCCATAATTGTGCCATACCCCCCCCCCCCGGTTCCTACGGCCCCGAGGCTGGGAAAAATGCTGGTATGCTATTTCTCCAAGAAATGAACATCATTCACAATGAAGTAGAATGCTATAATTTTGTAAACCAAATAATAAATGATCTATCCTTGTCGCCATATGTATTATGTATACACGGTTAAATACTCAGTATCTTTGATCTGATTTCGGAATAACTTGCCACTTTATCGCCTTTACCGGGGTTCGTTTTTGATGACACCATCTAGTGTCTAACAAAGACATTCAATTAAAATTGACAGTAAAGTTTGTAAATTGAATGAGTTTTCTAGAAGTAATCAATAATTCTAGGAGAAGCGGCACAGCCTATCAGAAACTATATCGCACCCTGTCAGTCACTCTAATCAGCTTATTGCCTCGATATTTCCCCATATTATTTACCGCTTATACACTTACTGTGCAGCCTCTTTAGAACGGCCTCTCTTGAGCAACAACCTCCCTGCAACAACAGCATGATTCTTCCCACTGCACGAGTTAACTATCAATGTAACATCTGTAGAGCAACAACCTCTAAACAACAACGTAATTTTGCTACTCCCAAATGTTGCTTTGGAGAGGATACACTGTATATGTTACGTGATACGGTCAGTCCCTTGTCTGTATAAGTCTAGATGTCAATACAGTAGTTCTCTCTTTCAAACCATTCGTGTAAATTCTTCATTTGTAACCCTATCGTCTTGTTAGTTATCTTCATAAACATTGATGAACTATAACAAGGAAAGATAATTTACACTCATAACATTCGAAGGGATATTGGGTAAGGAATATACAAGCAAATTATCTTAATCATATTTGCATAAGTTCTGAACCCATGCGATCATTAACCGTAGTCCTGGTAAATTGCCATCGATGGTAAAAAACATATTGTGTGTCCGTCTGTATAATGCATGGTAGGTATAGCACACCTGGAATGATAAGATTGTCTTGGTAAAAGTAACTGTTGGTTGACACATTGATTGACGTTTATATATCATACCACGAATGTACCATCTGTGGAATCGTTTATTTGCTTATATAACTGACAACAATAACCTCTACAATCAACAATTGTTGTTACAACTAACGGGTTACTATATCAACTGTTGATGTATGATAATGAAAGTACTAATATTTCTTGGTAAAAAAGAATTAATATTTCAATAAATCATGTCGTACTTTCATTCCTTTTATCACGTAAGCATGCTTCTGCATTTCGAACATGTTCTTTAGACGCATGTTATACTTTCCAATCCAGTTTACAATTCTGAACATCAAACTAAAAAAAGCACTCCGTTTTTTCTGCTTATATCGTAACAAACTGTCCGTAAATCTAATTTAATTCTCATCATCTCACAGAAGACTCAGGGTTCTCTGAAGAAAGGACAGAATTGGTGATTTAAGCGAGTAATTACGTCGATTGATATCATTTTTCCGCTGACAAATGAACCATAGTTTCACAAGATGATGTTCATTTAAGGAGATTATTGTCTGAACTACCGAACCCATGCACAGAATAGAAAACAATAATCAGTGCTCAGCGATTTTCATATGATTTTTTTCTCCAATCTTGAATTGCTCTTTTTACCTGAACTTTGCCCATATTGCTCCTGATTCTGTCAATATAGAGATGGTTATCATTTGTTTTTGTATAATTATCAGAAGTATCAATCATACTGTCAACATTGGCGGTATTTTTGTTTATATTAAGAACTTTTCACGAACTTTTCATGAATTTAGAATTAAAAAAAAAAAGTTTGTACGTACGTATGTATAGCGTTATAACGTAAGTTTTGTTGCAACCTAGAGCTTGCACTCGGGTATAAGCAGGAATTCCCTGAAAATCGGACAATTTTCCAAGCCCTATTTTTATCGAATTTCTTATCACAAAGCCTTTAAAAACCGAAATTTTCAGAAAACCGGACTTTTAGCCCGGTCCAGAAGCGGTACGGATTTGAGGGGTTTTACTGTACTCTCATAGACACGGACGTCTGGTGGTGCGTTATAGGTTAAAAGTGACGAAGCTTTTAATATCACCATATTTCTGCCTACTCAAGTTCTACATAATGTTTAGATAGAATCGCGATTTTTAGACGTTTCTGGTTTTGCTCACGTAAGTGTTTCATCTGTGTTAGGATTTGTGTGACTGAAATCTCGGCACAAGAAATTAATTGCAAGAATGATGCCTTGAATAAAGTATCCGTGGAGTCAACTCGTTTTAATTTGTTTATTTTACACATCGTGAAACCATTTCTTCTGCATGCCTTGGCGATAAATAAGAATTGCTAGGAAACTATTTTTTGTATGAATGAGATATATTTCCAGAAATCTTACAAAATATTCACAAAATTACAAGTTTATTCATACCACATGTGCCTTCATGCCCGAATGAAAAAAAAACGTTACTTTATAGTGATTTGTTACTGAATCTGTAAGATGTCCCACTCGTTTTGATTAATGTTTTTTGTCTTCATTGGTCGCTCACAAATGGTATGGATCTAAAACGACATAGTGTAAGATTGGATTATTGACTGTTTAACTGTAAATCAGTATTTTCTGTATACCTTCATATATACGCTAATAATAGACCACCTTCGAAAATGATTAGTGAAATATCATAGATCAAGCATAGTTTTCATTTCATACCGTCTTTTTATAATATTGTAAATGTATCAACATTTCCCCGCTTTTTGGAAACTGAACGATAGTTCAATTTTCCATAGCCGTCACTCGCTCGTCGCGCATGAATTTTGATGTGGACCAAAGTACTACGTTTTTCTACATCCGCCTTGTCAGTTGTGAAACTAGTTCCCGTTCAATGTTGCAGTGCAAGTCTATGTAAGTTCAGTTTCCATGATTACTTTCTGTATTTTGATTGATGATGAATATACATGTACTTTAGTGTGATCCTTTTGTATTTTCTTATTTGTTTATAATCTGATTTTATTTTTGTCTATCCCCTTTTTATTGATTTTATCGGTAACCTTCATAGATTAAGGATCTGCACGATAATCGGTATCATCTAACGAACATGGGACTCGTTTCATTGAAATATCTTAATTGAGACAGGAGTCTTTAGATTTAAAAATCTTGCTACTTCTTGTTATAAAATATATTTCCTCCTAATATAAGATCTGTTGTCAGCTACTAAAGATTGGTATTTGTAAGATGTTCCAATAACATACATGGGTTAATGTTTGAAAAACTGCAATCTTAGCAAAGTCATGTCCATAAAACGAGTCCCTGGCCATCATTGCACTGCCTTTCATTGCGTACTGTCTGCATTTTTCAGTATTGAATATTTGGCAATCCATGCTTGTCAGGCGACACACTTTGAATGTCTCAGTGTGAATTTGTTGAGTATGTGAAGACTTCGCATGAAGTCTATTACATATAAAAGATCGTACGAACGTTGTACAATTTTGTGAACATAAATCCGTTTTATCTTCCTTAAGGGACTCATAATGTGTAAAAACTGTGCACGAAGTGGTTGAAATGACTAAAAATGTCTCATAAGAAGCTATAAAACATGTCAGCTTATATGGACGCAAACATACTCGATTATCGATGAATCACAAAACCACATTATGGGATACGTATAAGATTTGAGGAATTCCCATGGAATCGTTTCTTTGATATGGACGAAGTAGATCACGGAAAGGTGTATTTTTACTGGTTAATGATATTTTCGGATTTCCGTACCTTGTCATGCTTGGTAGCACCATCGTATTTGATGCTTGTTCGGTTCTCAATTTGTCCTTGAATTCTGGTTTGTCTTCGTCAAGTTGCTATGTATTATTCTTATATAATCCAGCTCATGGTTGATTTTGAAAATAAATATTGCATTTAATCTAATTCTAAGTGATTGTGATTATTAAGTATACATTATATGATTATGGTGATTATTGGCGAGAATTATGACCATCCACTTATAATCATACCAACGCTCTTCATGTAGGAGGTCTGAAAAGCAAGTCACGTAACAGAGAATTATAATTTGATATTTGTAAGCCAGTGTAACTCTGCAATATAAACTATCATGTATTTGTTACATACAGGCGTGAACAGAATGCCATTTATAGCTATATATAGAAATTTGCATTAACGTAATTTGCATCAATAACTCATATTTCTCACTAAATGTTTTTTTCGAGGCGAGAATAATTTCAAATTATTTAGGCATTTTAGTGACAGCATAATAAACCAGCTATTAGCTTAAGAGATGTGGCAATTACTAGTTTGTCTGGAAAAAATCAATTCCTCGCACTAGTTTGATTCAATCACTACAATTCTAGACGAGGGCGCACCTTAAACCTATATGATTTCATTTTACAATAGACAAATCCGAATTATTCCGACTGTGGCGTTCCGATGTTCATCAATTGACAGCCATGTCCAAACAGTTCCGAGTGTGTCGTTCTGATGCTTGTCAAGTGACAATGGCTTAAAATTAAGGAGTACGAATCAATATAAATGAAGTGTTGCAGGTTAAGATTTCTATAGCGCTTTAATTGAATGTTGTATCGTTGTGTCATGAATAATTTCAAGACATGTTTTAATCGATAGTTCTTTTAGAAGCGTCCATAGATGCGAATTGTAAAGGTATTTTGTTTTCTACAGTAGCGCTGCCGTGGATAGATTGTGCTTTATGTTAATAGGATACGGCGTCACCAAGCAAAGAGGTTTGTTACCTTTAACTTGTACATTTTTGTATTTTTTAATTAATGAAAGTTTGAAATAATTATATTTTTTAAACAATTTTGTATTTGAGATTTCAGGGTTATTCCTTAAGATCTACGACAAATGATTAGGAAGTTGTACGTAGGCTAATATTCGACTGATATAAATTTTAATATTTCACTCGCATTTTTAGCCCTTCTGTTGGTTAAAAATTCTATCCAATCCATTAGTACCTCAGTTTATTAGACTTAAAGACTTCATTCGGTGATTGTTATCAAACAGTTTGTTCACACTGTCGTTGACGATACCGTTGTGTTCTGTCTTCTTTGATTATTTAGTCCTAAGAATTTACATACTAAAACATAACATAACATAACATAATAATTTATGCTGAATCTTCTCAGATAACAAGTTGATATCATGTTTTATGTTTTACATGTATTGTATTATTTGACTATAAATTGTATGTATGCAATTTAATGTTAATAAAATATATGTTATGTTATACTAAAAGCATATTATATTCTATCAGTCAGAATGATCGTTTAACGAAAACATAATGACTGTAGAATAAATAAAAATAAGTACAACTGTCTATCTAATAAATTCTAATTATACATGTAATTGTAAAGTAAACTAGAGTTTTAGTTTTTAAAATAATGAAACAAGTTTTGACAAATTTTCTATCATGTTTTTGTCTGACAGTACAAATGCTAACTTATCATTGTCTGTTATATCGCAATATACATGTAATAGTAACGTCACAAAGTTCGAAGATCATTAAAACACTACAATAAAAAATACTTTGATGCATGCATTTCGTTTTATGTGTGAATATCTTTCAGCTTGTAAGTTTAGAATGTATACTCCATACACGGACAACTTTTTCTTGTGTCCCTGGACTCTCTGTATAAACATATACGAGTACAGCACAACCTCTCCAGAGTGGCCCTCTTCATTGACAGCCTACCTTCAACAACAGCATGATTCTTTCATACTGCGCGATTTAACTACTAATTGACCCCTCTAGAACAACGACCTCTCCATAACAACATAATTTTGCTACTCCCAGAGGGCATTACTTTGAAGAGGTGGCGCTGTATTATATTTAGAATGTTATTTAAACTTTAGTCTCTCTCTCAGATGAACTGTTTATTTACAGCTGCAAAAAAATGAATAAGTGTATTCAGATTCACCTATTCGGGTAAAAGAATCTACATTCTAGAATAAATGAAATGAAACAATTACAAGCTCAAGGCATCAGTACCAGATTCTAATTTAAAACCATTTTCTCTGTTCTGTAATTTAACAATTTACACGCACTTAGATGTAAGTCAGGGTACAGATGCTTTGATTATTGCTATTTTCGTATATTCTTCTTAACACTGATTAATTACACTGGAACAAAACAATGTCTCGAAATTGTTTCTTATTTTAAATACGCGTCAGTTGAATTTTGCTGGTGAAAATTAGCTACCATTTCTTAAATCACCTTACGATAATCTAAATAAGGCTATCCTTAAACAAAATTGGTTTACGCTACCTGCTCACCAAAACATTTTTGTCTTCTTGGGTATTTTATTTTCAATAAATAAATAGCATTTTGTCAGTTATTTTAAGTTCAATGTGAAAAATAAATTTTAAAAATCTTACCTATCTACCCGCGGAAAATCTCTGGGTGGGCCTGGTTACCCCAAGTAAATTTTTTTCTTGATGGTCTGACAAACATTTTTTCTTGAATAACTAATTGCATGTAAATCACTGTATTTTCATTTATTTTCGTTGGGCTCAATTTTCGTGTTTTTTTTACTAAAATTGCTATTTCCTGGGGACATAAATTCGTGGAAGTTGATTTTTGAAAAGAAATGCCTTATCTCTGCATTTAAATTCGTGGGGATTTGATTTTCGAGGATGAGCCGATCCAAGAAATCCACGAAATTAAATACCCATCGAAAATTAATGATCCCACAGTATTCATAAGGAAGTTTGCAATGCTTCTTATTGCGTGTACTTTTGAATCTGCTTTTGTATAATTCTCAAAATCGTTCTTAGACACGATTCACCAATAAATATTTCATTCTCTAGGTTTGCCATTACCTTCGCATCCTACTATATAATTACATGTGTGGACTGATATAAACAATCTGTCCGTTATTATAGTTATGAAGATTGTTTACATTAGTGTGGTATATCTGCAGTGAAAAAATAAACAACATCTATCACCGAGTGTTGTTTTGTTCCAGAGATAAACGTGCATGTTTATTTATATGTTGTTTGAGGACTGGAAATTGGTACACGCTTATATTCTTAATAAACGATTCATAAACCTGTTATGTGGTGATAACGAATTCAAAATAGAAACTTGGTCCATAATTATCTTCTACTTTACTTTGTACGTACACGAAGGTGACTTCAGTTCCACATGGTATACTGTGTACTGAAGACCTTTGATAATAATATCATACTATTAAAATCGTCGCAAGACTAAGTACAGTAAAACCTCTCCAGAGCGACCCTCTCTTGAGCAACGATCTCCCTTCAACAACAACATGATTATGCCCGCTGCATGATTTAACTAGTAATTCAACCTCGCTAGAGCTAAAACCTCTAAACAGCAACACAATTTTGCTACTCCGATAGGGTGTTGCTTTGGAGAGGTTACGCTGTACTATAAAATACGGAAATGTCTTCCTCCGTATCAACATTTTTTGTTTCTTTCATTACCGACATGTATTCAATACGGTCAAATATGCTTCATTTGCGTGCGCGACGACACATTCCTAATTACTTTTATCTTAATGATTACCTGTAATCAATATATTGATCTCATGTGAATCATCTGACACTAGTTTAATCAATCAACCAATGACGTATTTCTCTGCCTATCTAGATTGTATTATACTGAGGATTACAACTGTAGAAATTGTCAATACTAAACAGTATTTAGTTTTTTTTATCAAACTATAGTATAAACTAACCACTATATAAAATGCGATTTATTGGCGCTCGTTCAAAAGATTAAATTAATGATCATTTTAATCAAATATTTATAAGATACAGAATTCGAGATTTCTTATCTGGTTAATTACATGTCGTTTGTCCCGGTGTAACGTTTTCAAGCTTCCCCCGTTTCAAGTTACCCCCGAGTTAAGCGATTATCATTATTGCGGGAAGGGTGTAAGCATACCAAGTGAGTATTACTAACAGATCTACTAACGCTTGGAGTGCTGGGCAAATACAAGCGGAAATTGAGAACCCTTGTGGCTTTCCATTATGGTATTTCTTTGTCTTATGTGTCTGATACTATTAATAATATTTAGAAATTAAGAAACATTCCATTGTATCATATCCTGATTATACGCGTATAAAACGAAATTCTTCAGAGTATAATCAACGGAAAACACAACAAATCTAATCTGATAAATTCAGATAAAGTCAGATTCAAAGTGAGCCAGCTTGTAAAGACGTAAAAAGCTTGACATAAAGTTGTCTAAGATTAATCATGTTTTATAAAGTCATTATTTCAACATCTAAAACCCCGGAGAGAGAAATAGGACGAAAATGAATAAGATGAGATTTGATCCTGATCTTGTATCTCATCCTTTATTTTTGTGAAGAAGGGTTATAAAACGTCATATCGACCTCCCAGCTCAAATCTCATATCTTGTCTTTTAATGTTTCTGAGTTTTTTTTACCAGACAGTAATAATATATTATTGATACATTAGTTTGACAACATATTAATTGATCTGAACGTGTATTTAAACAATAGTCAGCTCTATCATTCAACTATAATACTTTGAGAATGATCTTGAGATTTGAGCTAAGAGACTGTTCTCAAGTGTTATAACCTTGGTACCAGAACGTACTCGTGTATACTCGATAACTTTCCCATATATGTTTTACAATGTTGTACTGACGGAACCAGCAACATTGCAAACATTTTGCTTGTTATCATTAGTCTTACCGAGGTATTTGGCTCATTTCCTTGGTCCTGTCTGATACGCTAAACTGGTTCCCATACCATGTTGCAGTGCGCCAAAGGTTTGTACAGACAAATCAACGGGGACCAGTTTATCTGATCAATACGCTTGCTATGAAGAGTACAAACAGAGTTGTTTTCATTAACATATCCAAACACCTGTAATGTTTGTTCAGGGAACATCATTATATATCTTTACGATACATTGTAATAACTCGTAATTTACTGATAATGTTACAGACTTAGGCTGTTCCATTAACAAACATGATGCAAGCCTGCTTGAATCAATCGTTACTTATGTTGCAAAAAGGAGCATGCCCAGGAACTGCTGTGTCTTGCTTTTCAAACACCAAAATGTGTTTGTCACTTGTAAAACCAATTATTACCGAAAAGTCAAAGAATAATGTGCATTCAAAAATGACACTATAACGCGCGCGTCGGTATTTGTATGTCGGTTTGAATAAAAGGCTGTCAGCCTTTTATTGACGACAACGATATTTCTGATTCGTCTGAGAGTTTAATTGATCATGTGCGCTGTCTTTCAAGTGAACAGAACATGAGCAATACTTACCATTTCAGTTTGTTGACATTTTTCCGCGATGTTTTCGGTTTTGACAGATTCCGAAAGGGTCGAGTTGTGAAAATGACGGCCGAAATCGGCAAGTTTGGTAAATCTTGAAATGTCTATATTGAATAAACTAGCGGGATATTTCGTAAATATTTTACAGGGCTTTCATTAATTGATATAGGCATTAAAATGATACCAATTTGATTGCTCTTCGAGACTCTTCAGTTCCAGGGCATGTCCCTTTAATACACGTAACGCATGTCAAAGTTTTAGTTGTTCCAATTTACAATATCTTGTAGTTATAGTTTTAATAAGAATATAGAAGCGACTGATTTCTCATTTTCATTTCATTCACGACTACAAGTATTTTCAAATTCTCAAAATTCAGCGTTTGACTGCCTTGACTAAGTCGCTATAAGCCTTATTTTTTATAAGGAAAATCAAAGGATCATCACGTTTTTGGATTCCTGTATTAACTTGTTCTTGACACGACTTACTGGCTGATAATACTGTATGCTTCGGAATGTAACATGTACGAAAGACATTATTTATACTTATTCATGTCTATATCTATATCTGCAGAAATATAATGAAATATTGCAATTATATTGATATTTGACGACGCTACTTCCCTGGCTGGAGATAAAACACATACAGCACGAAATTGATTTTGTTGGCTTCATTTCAGTGTTTTGTCAATGTTCGACAAACTCGAAACATCAACCAGCAATAGACGTCATTTAGTACTTCGTGTTAAATATAGTATGAGCATATGATGTATAAAACCGCTACTGTAAGATTGCATTGATAAATAATAAATAAAATGCTAATTGACATTACATGCATGTTATTGCGCTAGAAAGCCTCTGAATATTGCTTGCCATTGGAGTTTTAGTCAAGTAAGGTTCAAGTACGTAGCCAGCCGTCATTAAAACATAATACATTACACATGTCCCTGTTTATTTACACAGTACATCATTCGATATGCATTGTAGTCTTTTATTCGAAGAGAGCACGTCTCTTTCACAACCAACTAGATCGAATTATGCGACGGAGAATCCTAAGAACATTTGAAACTATTTCTATGGAAACGTATAATGTGATAATGCAGTACTGCGTCGTAAATAATAAAAATCATTCCCTATTTGCCATCAAATGCCATTATTTTAGTATTTTTTTGTGCGAGCTGACTTCAAGATCGAAATTCTAAGATATAATTTTAATATTTAGTAGAATGCGAACCATTAGCATGTTTTATGGAGGAGTATTTCAAAATGCACGCATGCTTGTAGTTTCTTGTTCATTTTCACGATCGTCTACTATGCAGCGCATGTAATTAGTAGATTTCCTACATGAACAATATAACTCGTTTCAAATTACATATGTGCGGACTTTTATATACCTCACAATATTGCCGAAATGCTCTGGTTTTGTGCAGCAAATGTATGTTTTACTTCTTCGACAGTAAAGTTGCTGTTCCTTACAGCGAACTGAATTGTGTGTGGTACTGGGGTGATCATGTTTAATTGTGCTTCCCTGTAATTATGCTTAAACTTATTATGTTTTCTCGTGTAAAATTATTCGACTGGTGAAAATAACATGTGCTCCTAGACAACATTCGTGACATCACGTGATCAAATTTCGCTTGAACCTTTAATTGCATGCTGGTGAAAAAACGTTCGTATAAAAATCTTCTATTCTTGCACATGATTTCACAGTATTATGATTTTGTTCTTTTTTATGTTAATTTTGTGTTTTGGTTAGCACTTTATCTTAGAATGCTGGATTAATTCATGTTGAAGAAAGCTGTCTTCTATCAAAGACTTACTTTTTGTTCTTGTTATTATATTGTTTGCATGAAACCTGTAGTTTGTAACTGAACTTTCATAAATGATTTCCGAAGCGTGACACAAAATACTTAATACATGTATTATACTAGTATATCATTGTGCACGATCATTCTTCTTAATTTATTAAACTACGTATTTTTCCTCTGCTCCCGTATTACAATGATCTGATATGTAATTTAAATCTTGTTATTAAATGATCAGTAGAAATTACCGTCATCATCAATATGGTAGCTATGTGACACCGCATGGTGATTTTCAGCGCATAGACAGGGCTGTTTTGTCTATGCGACGACGTGCAACGCATAGACAGGTCGTCCTGTTTATGTGGCACAAGTGTACATTTTTTCCGCATAGACAAGTCTAACTTAAAGTATTCATCATACCTTAAAAAAACCTGATAATATAACAACTCCAATGATGATGATATTACTGATGGTGGTGGTAGTGGCGGTAGTGATGTTTGTTTTGCTGGTTTCGGCAGCTTTTTGAGGGTTTTTCTTCTACTGGGGGTGAGACTTCCTCTTGTCCGTCCGTTCATCCCAAAATGTTATGCGTGCATAGCTGCTACAAAAATGCTTGTTGAGCGCCAAATTTGTGAACCTGTGTTCTGACAGAGTTATAACCATTAACTAAGTTATAATGGTGATCTTCTACACAATAGTATCTTATACTATATGATCTTATTGCCACAGTAACTCCACAATAACACCATGCAAGACAGTCAATGGGGTTTAATTGTTGCATACTTATTTTGTTACACGCAGTGCTCCATAAGTGTAGTAGTAAAACATAACAGAAATTTGTTTAAACGTTTTAGAAAGAATAGCAAAACAAATGATCAAACACACTAATTGTGTTTGAAAAATAAACATATCATTAAGTGCACAATTCACTGCAACATATTTAAAAAAAAATTTTTATGTTAGTTCCTTTGGTTTTGTTGAATAACATAACATTAAGCCCCTTTTTATTATTATTATTAGCATTATTGTTGTTCTAACTTTGTCTCTAAAATAAAAATGCACCACCCTGGGAGTACATGTGCCACATAGACTTGTTAGAAAAATACATTTGAAAACATATTATCTGCAAGAAAAAGGAGTTTGCTACGTATTGGTATCGTCTATGCGGCGCAAGTGCGCATTTTCGCCGTATAGACGGGGCCCTGTAAATGCGTTGAAAATCACCGCATAGGCGAAACCGGCCACGTCTATGCGGCGATACGCCTAGGCGGCTTCACATAGCTAAAAGCAAATATTTTGCTGCATTCAATAACGAAAATAATGTATACTCCAATCATATAAAATATTTACTTTAATCCTTTGCTGACTTCAAAACACTGACCTCTCACTGATGGAGAGTTGCGGGTTCGAGCCCAGCTACCGCACATGTCTTTTTATGTGAGAAAGAAGGCAGTTGCTTACGGAGGATGGGAGTTTATTATAGGTTCTTCCCAGGAACAATGATTAGGTGAACTGTCAGCCTCAAATGTCTGACTTTTGTAAAGGGGCGTAAAACGAACGAACGAACGAACGAACGAACGAACGAACGAACAAATCAAACCAAACTTCAATCCTCTGTGTGTCACTATTTCTATAAGTAAATATTTGAACAAGTTTATCTATTATCATGGAACTATCTCTCTAAGTGTGATTGTACATGGCACGACTTCAGGGGCTCTGAAACGCTTATTTTAAATTGCTTTTCTTTGAGAGCATTATTCATCATTGAAGACGAAGACAGTTCAAACGATTTTTTTTAGAAACCAATCCCAATGCTCGAGGGAAATTCACACAGAGTCGATCAAATTAATGTCTATGCTGTTGTTTTGAAAATATTAAATTAAATTCTGGTAATTAAGTAATCGTATTTTTATGAAAATCTATCAATTTAATTAGCGTATATCTAAATGCCAAAATCTATTTTTTCTAAATTGTGAAGGTTATTGGCTTAATTATATGTAAGGTACACGAGAATTAAAAGCATAATTGTGTCTTCATTACTAAAATATGATAACAAGTACTTAATACGATGTTTCTAGAATTATATTAAGGTTTTACATGTTTCTTGTTTGAAACGTTCTCCGATACATTTAATACAAAAGTATACGCCGATAGATATACTACAAGCTGTTTGGACGTCAAATATATATACTTACATCTTTTACTATGTTATCAACAAAATGCTAGCACACACACGCACACACACACATTGATTGACAATTTTAACATCCGAACAGCTCGGATTGTGAAAACAATTAATATTTATACATGCATTCCGTATAGCACTAATACATTGAGTCATGAATCTAATTTTGTTTCCTGACGAACGACACTAATTTGACAAAGCTGAATCATTGCACCTTGTCAACAAATGACGCCATCTTACAAGCATGTACTCGTCAGACATAAACTTCCAACGAAGTTAAATTGGACAATTACGAGAAGCCATAAATCTCCCCGGTGTGTCATTTCAAATAAAACAAATTAAGAGGCTTCTTTAAAGAGAATTCATTTTCTGTTAATAAATGTAATGTTTGTTCATTTGGAATACACTTGAAGACGAAGTTCATTATACAAAGTACTTGATAAATGCGGTGTAGAAAGTTGGCTGTGTAAATGTAATATACGGAGCCACACAGCGGCGTGGAATATAAAACATCCCTTCACTCACACATGTTTTATCTTCAAGGCTTTATACAATGGCACTTCTACGACTGTTCAACAATATCACTCCAGAATGTCCTTGACCTCTAGTCATCTCCTTCTCGGAGACGTTAACACTTTTAAGTAGCAACGTGTTCTGAATGATGTATCGATCTTTTTTCTTGATTTCTAGGTAGATTCAATCAATTTCAATTGAATACACCATTCCTAGACGTAATAAGTGAGCTTATTGTAGCGCTGTTGACGAATTGTGTCTGATAATTGGGTTCATTAATGGTTTTCTGCCACATGTAATGGATTGAAACATGGTTACCATTTCTGATAAACGCTTAGACACATACCATATTTGAAGTTTCATATTTTTTACTGAAAAAAAGTTCAACATCCATGTACATTTTATTTTATATTAGACAAATGTTGTAGCAGTATATGGTATACAGTACATTTTTTGTATTTGAATTTATAAATTGGATGTAAGATTAACAATGTCCGTGAAGTTGGCAGCCCAGCAGCCTAGCAGCCTAGCAGCGTGAAGTTGGCAGCCCAGCAGCCTAGCAGCCCAGCAGCGTGAAGTTGGCAGCCCAACAGCCTAGCAGCCCAGCAGCGTGAAGTTAGCAGCCCAGCAGCCTAGCAGCCCAGCAGCGTGAAGTTAGCAGCCCAGCAGCCTAGCAGCCCAGCAGCTTAATATGTTTCTACAGATAAACTGCACAACAATTCATGCAAAAACTTAAAAACGCATGAAGTAATAACATTATGTTGCTGTCATGTTTATTAGAAGAAAAAAATACGATTTGTATCGATTTTGTGAATCTGGCAGTGTAGCAGCCGCATAGCGGACTATTATAGTCAAACATATAAAATGCACAAGAAATCCGGCTAAACACTTACGAATCTATGATATAATTCGATTTTATTCCTTTAACGTTCATTAGATGAGAACTTACACATTTTTTTCATTTTTTGTTTCTTTTTGTGAAGTTGGCAGCCAAGCAGCGTAACAGCGTAATATATATTTATACAGATAAACTTCACAACAAATCGAGCTAAATACTTAAAAATGCATAAAATAATGTCAGTCTGTTGTTTAAACATTAATTAACAGAAAATATATAATTTTCATTTTTTTTTTCAATGTGAAATTAGCCGCTGCTAGCAGCGTGAAGTTGGCAGCCCAGCAGCGTAACAGCGTAATCTATATTTCTACAGATAAACTTCACAACAAATCAAGAAAAATACTTCAGAATGAATAAGATAATGTCAGTCTGTCGTTTAAACAATAATTAACTGAAAATATATGATTTTAATTTTTTTTCAATGTGGAATTAGCCGCTGCTAGCAGCGTGAAGTTGGCAGCCCAGCAGCGTCACAGCGTAATCTATATTTCTACAGATAAACTTCACAACAAATCAAGAAAAATACTTCAGAATGCATAAAATAATGTCAGTCTGTTGTTTAAACATTAATTAACAGAAAATATATAATTTTCATATTTTTTTTTTCAATGTGAAATTAGCCGCTGCTAGCAGCGTGAAGTTGGCAGCCCAGCAGCGTAACAGCGTAATCTATATTTATACAGATAAACTTCACAACAAATCAAGAAAAATACTTCAGAATGCATAAGATAATGTCAGTCTGTTGTTTGAACGTTAATTAAATGAAAATATATGATTTTTCAAAAAAAAATTGTGCGTGAAATTAGACGCTGCTGGGCTGCCAACTTCACGCTGCTAGCAGCCGCTAATTTCACATTGAAATAAAAATATGAAAATTATATATTTTCTGTTAATTAATGTTTAAACAACAGACTGACATTATTTTATGCATTCTGAAGTATTTTTCTTGATTTGTTGTGAAGTTTATCTGTAGAAATATAGATTACGCTGTGACGCTGCTGGGCTGCCAACTTCACGCTGCTAGCAGCGGCTAATTTCACATTGAAAAAAAAATATGAAAATTATATATTTTCTGTTAATTAATGTTTAAACAACAGACTGACATTATTTTATGCATTCTGAAGTATTTTTCTTGATTTGTTGTGAAGTTTATCTGTAGAAATATAGATTACGCTGTTACGCTGCTGGGCTGCCAACTTCACGCTGCTAGCAGCGGCTAATTTCACATTGTAAAAAAATGAAAATCATATATTTTCAGTTAATTATTGTTTAAACGACAGACTGACATTATTTTATGCATTCTTAAGTATTTAGCTCGATTTGTTGTGAAGTTTATATGTATAAATATATATTACGCTGTTACGCTGCTGGGCTGCCAACTTCACAAAAGAAACAAAAAATGAAAAAAATGTGTAAGTTCTCATCTAATGAACGTTAAAGGAATAAAATCGAATTATATCATAGATTCGTAAGTGTTTAGCCGGATTTCTTGTGCATTTTATATGTTTGACTATAATAGTCCGCTATGCGGCCGCTACACTGCCAGATTCACAAAATCGATACAAATCTTATTTTTTCTTCTAATAAACATGACAGCAACATAATGTTATTACTTCATGCGTTTTTAAGTTTTTGCAAGATTTGTTGTGCAGTTTAACTGTAGAAATATATTAAGCTGCTGGGCTGCTAGGCTGCTGGGCTGCTAACTTCACGCTGCTGGGCTGCTAGGCTGCTGGGCTGCCAACTTCACGCTGCTAGGCTGCTGGGCTGCCAACTTCACGCTGCTGGGCTGCTAGGCTGCTGGGCTGCCAACTTCACGGACATAGATTAACATACCGATTAGCTCAGTTGATAGAACATCTGACTTGCAATCAGGAGGCCGCGGGTCTGTCGAGCCCCGCCTCGGGTACATTATATTCCACCTCATTTTACAATGTTAACGTAAAAGGAGAATTCTGACAATCACAAAAATCTAACGACTCCTATAAATTTCCATCCTAACAACATAAGTGGTTACCACTTCATACAAACAACAACAAAAACCTCTCATCAGTTCAATTGTTAACTTATTATTTCCCACTTACAGAGAACATGCAGTGTGTATAAATTTTCTAACATGACAAGAGACCATGAAGTTCGCTAGGGACTATTTTAACATACCAAAATAATAATTCGTAGCAAACTAAATTTAGACGATTTTAAGTTCATGTCTGAATTACAATTCAATAAAAGAACCCTCAATACTTATATTGTATGTCTTTACAGTGATTGTACATGCATTTAAGCTCGTGGTAGCTATATCAGCTGACTCATGTGCATTTCTTGGTTGATCTAAAGAAATTGTTAACGTACGTATTTTAATCTTATACGTTGCTAAATTAATTGGTGGAGAAGTTGACAATTTTGTCCTACATTTAAAGCCAATCAGATGGTTACAATTTTCAATTAATCTTGTTTCTTATCCACATACATGTATATTATAGGTAACCTTTCCATGAAAGATTTTCTTCACGACTTAGCATAAAACCACCTTTGCTCATTTGTGATTGACGTGCTAAATAATGGTGGACTGGTCAGTATAAAGTCGTTGAAAGTTTATTTAGAACATTCTTACGAATAAGTCAACACTCTTTCCTCTACACTCCGCTCGCTAAGGTTGCCCCGGAGACATCTAAATAAACTCTAACCTATACCAAGTGTCTGTTTGTTCATTTTTGACTGACATTGAAACACTGGTAAGGCCATCAGACCGTCATAAATTGTTGGACTAGTGAAGATGAATGGTGTTAAACCAACACATACTGACAAATGTAGGTCACTTTGACACCTTTTACATAAGCTCTGATTAATTAATATCACGTTATGCAGCTTTTCGGTTTGGCATTGTCGTTTCCAAGAGTGGTCCAACACACGGCTCTGTATAATGCGTTAATTAAGTACCACCGACGTTGTGTACATTTTTTCATTAGTAGTGGACTTACAACGGACAAGTCATTCGAGACATTCCATTTTTTTACTAAACATTGAGATGTTGATATCATGCATGTATTTCGTTCGTGACATTTAAAAACATGTTTTGGAAGAATTGTTTTGGTGTTTAAATACGACAGCAACATTCTTGGTTGAACTCCTCTATAAAATGGCAGTGTGTTTGATTTGATCCTCTCTTTTATATTTCCCCATTGACTGTCGTTAATGACATTTACTGCATCCACTTCATTATCTCCGCCTGACAGCGCATTGTCTTATTTTTCACTGGGGCTTAACGTTGTACCAACTTCAAAGATCATTTGGCGACTATTCCAGATTTAACAGCGATGGGAGATGACAGACCTGTGCTAAATCAACCTAAGCTAACATTAACGCCGTTTATTTGGAAACTGAATCGGATAGCTCAGCTTTCCATTCCCGACACTCACTCGATGCGTATGATACGGACTAATGTAAACACTATTTTCATAATGCCTTTCTTTAGTAAAAATGTTGTCAGATGCTTTTTCTTATTTTTTGCAATATCATTAAAAAATGTACTTCGTGATTAAAAACAGCTTTCGAATGTTATTATTGCAAGTAAAGGCCAGTTTGGCTGATACGACATTATTCTAGATAAAATTGTTTTAACACCCAAAAAGCTAATGTCCGGGACTTTAAACACACTATTCGCTTTTCCCTGGTGAAATATGAAACAATTGTATTATCTTCACCGATATTCCAACCTGTACGTGATCATTTGAGTTCACTTCTAGACTCGTTAGAGATCCAGACAGTAAGATTGTATCGTTTTATCGTCATGTCATTCACACATAATATGAGATGTTGGGAGGACAACATAGCTAGTATTCACCTTTCTAGACAAAAAGTGAGAGAAAAAATAGGAAAGAAACTTTAATGAAGTTAATAATACCACTTCTTGACAGATGAACTAATGTGAAAATATTGTTTTTCCATCCACTACAGACTTTAATTGACAGACTTACATAATGACTGGAAGTAGGTAACACAAGCGTTTTGTCTAGTTGAAATAATTGGAATTATTTTTTATCATTCATAAATATAGAGAATACATGGTTGGTGCCGGGGATGGAGAAGGTTATCCGGTGAGTGAGAAAGCGTATCTGGGCGAGCTTTAGCAGCGAACCAGATAAACCTTCTCCATCTCCGGCATCAACCATGTATTCGATTTATCCAGCTTTTCTCATTAAGTTTAGTAAAACACTATGTTTTTTATTGAAATCCGCCGAATTATATATGACGTAACGTACACTACTGTCTTTTCGTTTGTGACGTCACTTATGACGTCACAAGGAGCTTTACATCATATAAAATGGAAACAACGCATTAAAAGGTCTAATATTTTTAATACTCAAAATAGCATTAATGCAGTTTACATATGACAACAAGTATAAACATCTCTATTTTAGCTTTTTCAGAGCGTGGGAATCTTAAAATGATTTGTATTCTTACGGTGTTTTTAATCACGTGACGCACTGACAGCAGATAGATAAGTTTATCCGGCAGGACTATCTGCACCTAATGAGCGTGATAGCGGGATAAATATGCTCGCCAATATACGCTTTCTCACTCACCGGATAAACCTTCTCCATCTCCGGCACCAACCATGTATTCTCTATATGTTTAGTTTATTGATCAACTAGTATACACAGACAAACCGAGTTAGCAGTCAACTCCGAATAAAGACCACCCTGTGATTTAAGGTCATTCTTTTATAAACCGACATTGATTATTCAGAACAAAATGACCTCCGAATAAGGCCATCAGTCCACAAAGGCCACATTGTGTCATTCCCATGGATGTAATTCGTGTACAGGTTTGATTGTTTGTCGAAATATAAATAAAGTCCAATAAACGCTATGAAACTAATATAAAATGCTATGGTATATGACTTAGTAAAGATCCAATGTGGACATATTGTAGATACTAATTACTTGGGCCAACAATTAGTCACGTAAATGAACAGTATAAGAATGTTAATAAACTGTATAATAACAAACGTGTCTGCGCGGAAACATGTTGCTTTATGCCTCAACCAATACAATTAATACAATTGTTTGGACTGTATTAATTAATTAATCATTTGTCTGCCTTATTACACAGACGAACACGTTTCTGTCAGACGGAAATGAATTATTTAATCAATCTATACATCCAATGAATTTATAATGCAAGTAGTTGCACGAAATACATACACTCATAAGTCTTTCATTAAGTTCCAGTAAATTATATTTTAGGACCAAGTACAAAATGATGAGCTCCACTTGTCTGTCTGGGAGATTTTTGTATGCAACGACAAACTTACTGTATTGTCAATATATCAGGACGTATTTTGCTGACTGTCTGTTTCTACCGTGTCCAAACATCAAAGACTTACTGTTTGGATATCTTTATTAACCTAAATACTTAACCTCGAAATATATACATGCTTTTATAAAATTTCTTATGAGCTAATGAAAATAATTCAATTGGAAAGCTTTTATTGAGAATTGATTATACACACAATATTTCTCATTTCAACAGTCTTGTTGATTCAGGAAATGAATAAACACTCTTTGTGCATACAGTGTCTGCATTATTGACTGCACGTGAATTCAATGAACATTTTGATATTTAACATTGTAGCAGAATTATGCTTGGATCCCTATGTAAGAACTGAGACCGTTTGCTTAGACGAGATTGCTTTAAACTTAGAAACTGTTACAAGAAGTAAGGAAAAAAAAACTTAATACTCTCAGCTGGATTGTCATTGATATAGAATATATACAAACAGTTGGTTTGGTATAATATGGGCATGCAGGATGAAATATCTGAGATATGCCAATATTAATATGTATAGGACAAATGAGATAATGACTCGACCTTCTTGCCGTAGATGGTAGATAATTAATATGACGAGTTCTGTTTAATGACAACATCAATACACCATTCCATTGGATGTCATTAAATATTAAACATAAACGTATCATGATAAAAGCCGGTGTAGGAAACATGCGTGTTATTCGATCACTAATTGAATTAGTCTGAAAACACTCTATTCTCCCAGAGTTCGAACGTGAGCTATATGTTTACAATTGATATTATATAGAGAAGATCAGTAGGCAATACCAAGCTGACGAGTGAAATAGCAAGATAATATTCTAGTATTTTATACCATTCACCGTTTTTTATATTTGCTATCTCCTGATCCATACAACATGCGTGTTTTAGTCCTTGGTTTTATTTTATGGTTCCCTTATCTCCCACTATTTATACTTTATTTTGTGTCCTAAGCTTGCACCATTTAGTACCTCTTTTGTTTTCCGCGTTTTGTCAAAAATCGTTGGTTCTGTATTCGTCAGGGGTCGAGTTTCATAAGATTAGTAAATGCATTTTTTTCCAAGTTTTATGTATTGTTCCCATCCTATTTCTGTTTTAGGCTAACATTCACATTTCATCTACATGTACTACTAACACGTAATCTAATCTTCTACTACTAACACGTGCGTATCATCATCTACTATTACATACTTAGAATCTACTACTAACAAGTACATATCATCTTTTACTAACACATACATGATAAACTATCATCTACTACTAGCACATGTCATCAGCAACTAACACAAAAGCACCATCAAATACGTGCTCATGTCACCCACTTCTTAGATGATCTCTTTCTACATTCATTATACTGCCATTATCCTCTCTATTAGTTCTATTGATGATGAGCATCACTCTTAATTAACGACCGCTTTCTCTCTTGTTTTCTTGAATTAACTAAATCATAAACCAGTGAGTGGGATATTTTTTATAAACCTGTTTGATAAATTAACAAAGGTACACACGATCAGAACATGTTTCACTAACGAGAGACAATCACAAGGTACGTACCACATAAAATTGATACTAGCATGGAACACGCTCAATTAAAGGAATAATTTCAGTGAAGGCAATTAGAAGAAGCTATAAATCTCCCTTGTGTGTCGTTTCATCAAAGTGAATTTGGATACTTCGTATGATTAGAATTAGTGTCATTAAGTAGTTACGTACTTACACAGACTGTCATGAATATTAATGGACAGTAACTGCCACCAATTTGTGGTTCTGGTCTACAGTAACATACCATGTCGTATACGTATATAATAGTTATTTTTCTAGTTCATTGTTCATTGTTGAGGATCTTATGGAATATTGATTGTTTAGTGTATTGTCAAATAAATTTCCTCGTAAAATAAAGTCTTTATTATTGTTATTATTATACGTACTAACTGGTAATCACTCTACCATTATGGCTTTAACTGACCCCTAAGTCTGCAAATTAAGACCACAGTCTTTGTCCGGCAATTACACGCTGTATTTGAGGTAAATATACATTTCATGTACAAAATGTATAAACCATTTATGCGATTTGTAATTTTAGTTGTAGTTATTTGTTTGTAGAATCTTCATCCATTCTTAAATAACATGTAACAATGTAACACTTAAAAACAGCACAGAAAGTTTGTATAATAACTTCAATTTATCTTTATTTCCCAATGTTACAAACATGATTTTATTTTAAATGAACTGAGATTTATATATTTCTACTGACTTGGTGATCACGTGATAAACAAAAACTAACGTAACTTACGTCATCACGTACCACTTTCAAGAACATTATCTAGATCATAATTTATGATAGATTGTATACAAACAAAGAAAATCAGTGTCAACGTATTCATAACACTGGAAAAATACATCAACAATATTTGCAAGTTCTTGTCCGAAAATAGAGAGTCTTGAATTAATCTAAACCGATGACAAATCAAGTACATTTGTATAAGAACAAGATAAGTACTTAGTAGTATCTTTTAAGGACTTGTCATTGTTGATACAGAATTAATGAGTTAATGCTGACATATCCCGTGAAACTCTGTTTTTAATTGACATGTGACGTATTGCTATTATACCGTGAAGTATAATTCAAGAAATATTCGATCATTTTAAAGAATTGAAAGTAAACTTGTTAACTTTGATAAATTACTGTTTTTTCAGCTCGTTAACAAGACTCCAAAATTGTACTTACAACCATGTGGTGATATCAGTTTAGTTATCTTACAAAAATCTTATCTTAATTCTATATAAGATTGGTATACAAACAACACGTTCTGTTTATGCAAACACTGCCCTGTCCCTTAAGTATTGCTGAAGTATGATGTATCGTGCATTTATCATTATGATTTTCTTTTTTTATTTGCCTTAAAACCGATTTTGTGTTTCTGTGTTTAGCTAGTGATTTCTCATACGTCAGTCTACATTTACGAAACAAATGCCACATTGCTAAAATAGTTTACGTATTTATGAGATAGAGAGAACTTTAAGTACCTTTAAATGTTAAACTTTGTAATATGACCTACACAATGTGTCGAGTCTTTATATCTTAAGCCAGACAATCATGACATTGACATTCTTTTCTTTGATATTATCACGAGCTAATGAGAAATAAGAAAAGTAATTGCTTGAAAATCTTCATTGGTGGGGCTTAACCCGTCTCCTTCCTAATATACACATGTTTAAATGAGAAACTCGAATCTGGCAGTTCTGTCATACACATCATTCCTCTCATTCCCTTGACATTACAACAAATGTGACAAATTTGATTTTACTAAAATAATACCTTAAGTTATATATCACTTTCGGAAGCATCTTACACTAGACTGAATATAAAACATGCTATTTGACTGCTCGTGATGGGTGTTAGCACGATATATGATCGTAAATATATGTCTATAGTTTCCACGAATTCTAAGTCAAAAGTGCTTTTAAACTTTTCAATGGTAAACCAATTATCGCAAATGACATTGCAACGTTAAAAGTACATGTAGCATAATTTACGAAATGAATTACATGTACGAGTGGGTTTAACGCCGTCTCCAACATTTTTTCACTTATATACGGCGGCCGGTTCGTCAAACAAGTTATCCTGGACTGAATTCTAACCAGTCCTAACTTACACTTTCACAATGAGCCGGCAACTTCTCCACATATGGAGTAATATCAACATTTTGTTAAATTTTCGTTGAAGGGTCGTTAACAGAGGTCCATATATTGTATATTATTTTACTCAATCCCGATGTTTCTGTTGAATAAATACTTGAGCAGCTAGAGTTGTACTTGATTCCTCTTGTAACGTGGTCGAGTGCCGCAAGGTCGCTGATACTTCTCATTGATAGAGGGTCGTGAATTCGAGCCCCGCTACCGACCATGTCTGTTTATGTGAGAAAGTAAGCCGTTGCTTACTGAGGATGGGAGTCTAGTACTGGTTCTTCCCAGGAACTCTGACTGTTGAAAAGGGGCATAAAACTCAAATAAACAAAATAAACAAGAGTATATTCATATTGTATGTGGACTGAATCTTAGAACCTTTAAAATTAAATCTTCGTTTTCTGTCAGTCTCTAAAAATTGACAAAAGTAATAGAAAATGACATGTCATCGACTGAACGCCGTGAGGTTTTTAGGATTGTTGCCATGGAAACGCTTCGTGTGTCAAAGAAATAGTTAACCATGTACAATTTAGACTTCACTTCATAGGACTATTAGTCGCAGAACTTAAATATGTGAAATGTACGTGTTGCTTATCGTTTAAAATTACATCCGAAAAAAAACAACAATTACATTTGCGCTACAGCATGGTGCTTTCAGACAGTTTTCTGATGAAATATTAATCCACATCCTAGTCATTGATGTGTCAAATGTTCATGTTTTGGATCTATAGATTACTTATTTCGCCAAACCATCGTCAAAACCATGTTTCCGATATGGCTGTAAACCTTATTTTCTTGACATAGGAAGAAAACACACGCGTATGTACTAGTATATGTGTATTAAACTATTGAGTGTATGTCACATGTTGTTTGTTTATAATAATTATATATGTATTATATATGTGTGTATATTTGAAACGGGTGTACTATGTAAAATATTGAATAAAGATACTGTTCTGTTCTGAAATACACGGGATAGTAAAGGCTACGATGAATTATACAGTGTGTCTTCATAGTATTATATTGGTTTCACATGATAACCATACATGTATATGTGAAAGTTATTTTTTCGGTTCTCAAATGTCATTGTATTAGAACAGATTCCAGGCTTCAGTTTGCTAATTGTCGTTAGTTTTGCTCATTGACGCTGACTGTCGTTTAGTACCCATCCAGTTTTTTTCCAAAATAAGCACATTTGCCTATGAGCATATATCAAGAACATACATGTATATAATGTAGATTAGAAAACATACTTATATGACTTCAAAATGAAAATTCAATTCAATTAAGAAATTTGTCAATCTATATCAATAAATCTTTGGAAATCAGAAATGCACTATACTTTTAATGATATTACAAATCACTGTATCTATCCTTTTGCTTTCTTTTTAACGTTAAACTGTGCCTTGAATCAGTGTGCGTGTGTGTGCATGTAGAGCTTTATTTTATTTCTTTTGTATCTGACACTGAGCAGAAAAAAATACATATGTGGTACATATCATTATTTAAAACATGCTATTGCTACTAAATGTTTATGTATATACATATATGTATGTTTGTTCAAAGTGTACTAAAGGGCATATGTGCCTACTGTATATGGTAATAGACTTATGAAACTTATGAAAACTTATATACAATTAAGTAATCTGTATTGATGTTAATTAAATAATGTATAATTATACGTCAACTAAAATTGAGAAACACGTGTATTTGAAAAACGAAATGAATTTCAAAAGTTGAAACAATTTAGAAGTTGAGTTTGATGAGTATTAATTAAAAAAGGAAACAAACATGGTCTCGTGTATTTTGTGTTTTTTTTAAGTTTGTGCCATTTGGGTTTCATTCTGACATTCTGAGTATGGTTGTCAGGTAACGAAGGTTGTTTGTTTGTGTTATTGAGAACAATTCTCAGTAATGCTTTCAATATTGAAAACTTGTACTTTAAAGAAACCTTCAAAACCAATTAGACTTTAATTTTTGAACGAGGATATTCTGGAATTTCAATTGTGACCACGGTGTTGCCATCATAACCTTCGTGAGTTTCTTCATATAACTACTTGCTGTATTATTTTCTGATTAAATAGAGTATTTGATTACATGCGAATGTCATAAATCAGTTATATTTTGCTAAAAGTTTCCATATTTTACGGACGGTAAATTATTGGAACTGTCATTACCTGCACGGATATCGTTAAATACATAAAGCTGATTACTGGTGGTACAGTGTCCCCGGTGTATGTATTTTTTTAGGAATATAATTATCTTGCTGAGAATTGATCACTTAACTTCATCAATACAATATTACAGCGGATTGCATTAAATATTAAACATAAATACAGCATTGTGGAGACAAGATATCCTTTATTTTGGTTCATTTATAACTATATGATTATAGTCAGTCAACACTCTGTTAATATATTCTAGATATAGAAGTATGTACATTCAATGTTCTACTTAATGTGTTCAAAATTATAATGCTTTCTTGTGGCATGAGAACAGACATTGTGAGAGCAAAATTTCATGTTCGAAATACCATTGCATACTATATAGTAGGTTACGGTATATTTCTTTCACTAAAATATTAATCACATTTACTTCCATAAACATACATATATATTTTTAATATGTTAAAAGACATAAAATGATCCTTTTAAAATTCAAGATAGTTGATAATTTCCAACCTTAACATTAAACGTCAACACTAATTGGTTCTCCATTAACTCACGCTTTTAATTAAGACTTGTAAAATAATAATTTGTCCAATAAAACACTGCTTGCAAAAACATAGAATAAAAACTTAGCAGATAATTATATAGTCGTCATGGAAACTATTATTTTAATAAATTTCAGGAAACTTTCTCCTTGCGATTTGTAATATTAACGCCAACTATCTTGATTATGTTAAAATTAGCACTTTAAATTTACCGATTTTGTAATGAAATAAGATATAACTCTACCAATGAATGCATTCAAGACAGACTCGTTAATTTCAAACCTCAAAGTGGTAATATGTAGATATAGATACGATTGTAATAAATCTGATCAATTCGATGCTGTAAAGTTTTACTGTGAAACATTCAACCTGAAAGTAACAACGTATATAATAGTAGCGTATTATTTTATTTTATCATATTACAAGTAGACGAACATGTTAGCGACCATTCATGATAAATTTATTTCTAAATTATTCATTCGACCCTTAAACTATGACCTTCGATATGTTCGTGTCTTTTTGCAGCATTCTTTTTTTATCATTTTATCATTTTTCTATCTGCTGCTTGGAGTTGACTGCGGTAACTGTCTCCAATAGTAAATATGAGTAAGAAGAATTATGTGTATGTATTTATCTGAACAGAATGGATGACTGATCCCGAGGGCCTTTGTAGCAGACTTCCTAAATACCGTATCCCTACCAGTCATATTTAAAAATAACCCCACCCACTTCAGGTTGAATTTCGCCTAAACAGCTTTTATCTCTAGTTGGGGGTTATTTCAAGATTCCGCTTTTGGAACCATTTTTAGAATCGGAAATGGAAGTTCAAATGCATTTTGAAATTGTAAATTGAATTTGAAATCTCCAGTGAGCATGCAGCTGTTATCTTCAACTCTCAAATTGGCGGTGGCGTGTTCAAGTTATTTAAAAAAACGGCAAATTTAGGAAGCTTTTTTTGTATTTAAATTTTCATTCCATTATTGTTAAACAGAGGAAAATATGAAACAGCTTTGCATGCTGGTTTTCGTAGTATTATATTCCTAATTGTGAAAGACAATGTTTGCAAAAACTAATTAAAATCGGAATGTGAATTAAACTAATTGAAAACAAAGTTTTTTCACTGATAATGTATCTCGTAAATCTGAATTTGTCTAAATGTTAAAGTCATTCAATTTGAAAGACAAGACGCAACGGCAACTTAAGATGAAAACAGTGTCATATAATTGTAGATGCAAAACAAAAACTGTTTGAATGTGGAAGTAGAAAATGTTTATTTTTAGACGTTGTTTGTTCTCGCATGTAATGAAATATTATAGTGTAAACGTACAAAATTTTCAATTAAGTCTGCTTTGATGTTTATCAAATGTTATTAACATGTTCGTTTCAGCATTCACGTAACAGTCCTTAGTTGTTCACGAGTCACAAGTTAGTGTTGCTTCATATCCATTGTCCCTCTAGTGTATCTTTGTGGTCATATCCTTCCATAAAAATTGAAAATAATGTCGATTTTCTTTCATGTGTGGATAAGCTGTCGGGTTCCTTGTGGAAGGGTAAGTTAGTACTGGCTAGAATATAGTCCAGGAAGACAGGTTAGGTGAATCGGCCGCCGTGTATAACAGCATTTCTTTTATAAACAGGGTTAAACACAAACAAATTGTAACGTTACTAGCTGATCAAATGATATGTAACAATAGTGTAAGAGATGAAAAAATAAACTAACAGAAATCGATGGATTTAAAAGATAAACAGAGTTGTAATAAATAGAGTGATATTAAAGATCTCGACATGGTAAGTTCAATTTGGTAAACCTTTTTTCACCATGGCAAAATCAAAATAATTTATAATGTTTTAGTAGAAGTCACGTGTTAGCTCAGAATTTAATGTTTTTATCATAAAACAGTCGTCAATTGTGATATTTTTTGGATTTGTGATGATATGTTTGCTTAAAATAAGTTTTGAGCTTTGAATAATTAGATATTACACGCATATGTATCGGCAAGAGTGATGTCCTGCATTGTCGAGACACACCTTCGTTACACATGTGTACACCTTTTGCCTAGAAAACTATCTATCATATAGTTGCCTGTTTTACAGTAAAACGTAAGTTACAGAAATGATATTACCATCACTGTTTAGTTAGTAACTGTTTCCTTTTAATTAATTAGCTAGAATTTCAAGGTGAGTCAATGCAATATCCACATGATGCTTGGTCTGTTAAAAGCAAAGATGAAGATGACTATTCTAATAAGATTTCTGTGTTTCCATGGTAGCAGTATAGAAGTCACGTTGCTGTCTCACGAATGTAATGGGTCCACGCCTTGTTCAGAGGTGGAAAAATTAAACAAAATCAGTGTCACACACAACATACAAAACATAACGAATGCTGAAGATTGTTTGAAAGTTCTAAGATAACATTTTAAGAAACCACTTGAACCTCACTAAGTATCAACCATGTTTCAAGTGGTAACGAAGTTACTCCCCAGCTGATCATTAAGACAAGTGATATCTAGATAAAATGTCATTAGAAAAGAATGTCGATAAACGAGTTTAGAGCGATCTATAAATTGATTAAATTCCCTATGATTATCGTTATAATATAAAACCATGGGGTTAGAGCGCAACATAATGGCAACACTTTTCCAGGCATTGATGTGTCATAATGCGATGCTACGTGTCATGAAATCTGGTCACTAGACGACATATATAACAAGTTAACAGTCGCATGGCTGGTGTAGAAAACGTAGTATAAAATTCATACGCACTGAGCGAGTGACGGCCATGGAAAGATGAACTATCGTTCAGTTTCCAAAAATAAAATAATATTTTGGGCAAAAATGTTTGCATTGTAAAGCACCGATACACGCCCCGCCCGATTTTCTGGGCACAGTACTTGGTTGGGTAGTTTAGATGGGGACACTGAAAAGCGTCCCTTAGGCGGAGCCGGGAATCAAACCCATGACCTTCCGTTTAGTAGATAACAGAATAATAGTATTCATACGAACCTTCAGAATTGTACCTTCTTGCAGAAAGGGGATTTACCATTTAGCAATAGCTGATTAGTTTTTAGTCGATGTAATTTGTGTTTTTACAACATCAAAAAAGAATATTGTTCCCGATATGTTCGTGTTACATTTACACGTGTTATGATTCAAACTACTTTTTATCTCATAATTATTATTTTGACGGTGTTAAGAAATTCAAATTGGCGTCTCTAACCATAATTTTAATGTATCTGCAGACAATGTTATATTACACGATAATGCTGTTCAGTATGATTCTAGTTAATATACAGTTCCGTGGGATTTCCGACTGATACAACTACATCTTAACCCAACGCACGCTTTTTCATTTGCATGCAGACAGCGATATATGATTACAACGAGATATTACATTCTGTATGAACGTATCATCAATATATATTATGTACATCTTCCATGGTAATGATTCCGTTGTGTATTGATAAATTACTATAAAACGATTGATAATATTTTTATTACTCTGCGTAATAATCCTTACATCGTGCTAAATATACTCACGCGAAAAAAGAAAGTGTGCACTTTGAGTGAAAGGTTGCATGACAACCTGAGGTTAATTTGAAGGTCGTCTATGAGCTTAGATATTAACAAACGATAAAAAATAAGCTCGTAATTGAATCATTCACACATCATCGAATTTAATAAAATAAGACATTCTATCCTTCTAAGTGCACGATTTCTTTTTCGTGTGAGTATATTTCAGTCATGTTTTCACATGCGACATGCCGTCTTCGTTACTGCCTCTTTCGACAAGTTATATCTTTTCAAGATTTAAATTTACAAATTAATTATTGACTACTTATAATAGGCATAAATTTATTGCTGTATAAATTGGAGCGCAATTCGCAGTTAGCAATTCAAAACAAAAATTGAATCGCGAACTGCAGACTGGAACGTAAAATAATTGAATCGCAAACTGCGAACTGCGTTCCAACTTTATACAACCTGAATTTATTAGATGGAGTATGGTACAAATCCACTAGGCTGCGGTGACGGCGCTTTACATGTTGTAAAATAACTCATATTTACAACATTGTGTGGAACATTAAAAAAGCATAATTTAGCTAAATCAACATACCAAAAGTATGCTTCAGAACATAAGACGTATAGTAAGACTATAAAGTTACTATAATTTAAATTAATTTTTACTTTAATGATATCTATCGTATCTAGACTAGAATTGAACAATTACATTACCAAAAGAATTAATAAGATTTACATTTTTCTCTTAGCGAGAACTCCGTACTTGTTGAACACGGTTTCGTCTTCATGTAGCATTAAACCAATCTATAGATATAATCGTGGTTACAAATTTTCTTCTTAGAAAGAATAAGTGAGCTAGAGAGAAGTGAAGGCAATAACAATTGTCAATTACTAATGTACATTAAATACGTCTTGTGTCAGTGAGACAGAAGTTTTAGCTGGACAATTTAATCTCGTCCACCATAAAGGTAATGTTACAGGATGTATGAAGAAGGTTTGTTGATCATGTAAAAATTAAAGTTATATAATGATGCTAAATGATATTGATTAATTTCCAAACAAGTTAAATTGGGCTTCTTTATAAAGGGATACATTAAATAGACTAGGTTTTCATGAAGTTTGGTTAAACCAAGGAGTAGGGGATTCTGTTGTTTGAATAATATATTTAAACAAAGAGTAAATGATAACTTTATTCAAAACTGGAATGCAAGAATAAATGAGTCAGGAACAAGTATATTCTATATAATTTTTTATGATTTTGGCTATAATTGGTACTTATCCTCCGTTAATATTAAAAAGTAGATTATCTTTAACACGCTTAAGAGTTGCTTCACATAGAGTAGAAAATGAGTCTGGTAGATGGAAACAACCTGTTGTAACATCTGTAATATACTTGAAGACGAGTATCATTTTATGACTGAATGCGCACCTTATAAAGATATACGTCATAAATATATTAAACCTTATTTTTACAAGAACACTTTGCAATTTAGCATTAATGGTATCAGTATCTCTACAGAATGAATGTGCAAACGTACTCATAGAATGTACCCAATGCTACCAACTCGACCATTCTACGCTGCTTAACACGCCAAAAACTGATTTAACACGACCAACACCAAAAAAAACCCTGACCAAACAACAACATAGAGAACAAAAAAAAACATTAAAACTTATTAATACCTATAACACAAACAACATAAAACCGTTCTGACAACAGACGCTACAAAGCAACAAAAACAACACCAAAAACATCAACGTAAACACAAATCTTCTACAATAGTAGTTTATCTTTGATATTGTTATTGCTACAACATTTTATACTTAGACTAGTACCCGTACTTATATATACTCTATGTTAGGTGTTCTGGGTTGTGATCCAATAATAAATTGTTTCCGAACATTCGAACGTAAACTTTGTATGTGGTTAATTACTTAAGTAATTGAATACTGTATTTTCATTTATTTCGTTGGGCTCAATTTTCGTGGTTTTTACGAAAATGGCTATTTCGTGGGGACATAAATTCGTGGATTTTGATTTTTGAAAAATATTCCTTATCTCTGCACTTAAATTCGTGGGGATTTGATTTCGTCGATGAGCCGACCCACGAAATCCACGAAATTTAATCCCCAACGAAAATTAATGATTCCACAGTAATTGAGTTATTTCACTGATTGTAACATTCATAAAGTAGCAATACCGGAACATCTTTATAGAGCATACGTAAAACAGAAGGCGACTACAGTTAGTGTTTGACCATAGAGCACCCAACAAAATACACAAAATCCTTTGAAATATTTTATCAAAATCAGATTTTGAAATAGGTTGAAAATGTATATTCTAAAACATTACCAAAATAACTTATTAAACACGATGTTTCTCGTTCTTGTTGTCTGTTACACTCGGAAATTTCAGATGAAAAATAACAAAAATATATTTGTCAACTGTCCATTGCAAATCTAAAATGTGTAATACATATACCAAAGATGGTAGTTTTCTTCAGTTGAATCGAAAGTTACTTCAACGACACATGAACGCTTTGGCACCAAGGCAATCAAAATGCTGGGCTTTGGTTTAGAGTAAATGTTTGGCTGAATGTGTATTCTGTAAGTCTCGTGTAAGCATGGGCTTATATAAAAGGTTTATTGCATAATACATTTGTATTCAATTAGATCTTTTTTCTCTGGATTCTTTCTTGTTTTCTCGCTTTCGATGTCTGTATAAATTGGTTGGTTGATGTACATTAAACAATTTACCAAAGGCCTTTACTAAGTAATTGGATATCTACGTTCTTGTCCTATATAAACACGATTGTAACAAATAGTTCCAATTATCGACTGGTTTAAAGTACATGTATGATATACCTACTATCTCGTATTATAGAGAAAATAATTAAAACATGGACTTTCTTTTATGCTTTCTTTCAAACAGAATGTAGTAAATTCGGTATTACCAGGAAAATTCGAATTCCGATTTAAATCTAACAACAAGCTACATGCTGAGAATGGAATTAACTTTCATGTGGTAGCTTATTTAGCGGACTTTGTGTGCTTCATTTTTGTGTGTATGAGTATCTGTTATGTTGAATTTATCAAACAATAATCAAAAGATGCATGAAATGGTGGAAACTTAATTTTAAGATTCTATGTTTTGTCATTTAGCGAAACCGTATCTACTTTGGAATCTGATATTTTACATTTGTTATCAGATTTTGCTAAAAAAAATGGAGTTATTACCGGTAAACACATTGATTCATTGATATAATTTCGTGAACAGATATTCACTTGAGTAGTTCCAATCTTACAAAAGCATTAAGATTAGCAGCATCCGTGTTTTAACGTAGAAGCTAATCAGAACATGAATATATAATCACTTTGAAGATATAATGTGTGTAAAACTGTATTTATTATTTACCGAAATATCGGATACCAGTGATAAACATCAAATAAACCGCGTTATTATTTCGAATATGGTGCCAGTGAAACTTTGATTTCTTCAAATATATTCTAATATATTTAGATTGTTCACAGATTAACAGTGAGCTGGTATATATAGTTATCAAAATGACAAGAACGATATGCGTGGTGTTTAATATTTCATGATAGTCTTTTGAATGTTGTTATATTTTGGTGTTGTCATTTCTTTGGTACTGAGATGGAGTACTTAAACTTATTCAATTCTATAGTAGACATCGAGGTGTCATTCATGTAAAGTTCAAAACTCTTTTCTAACTCACTAAACTATATGTCAATGACTTCTTTGAGGAGGAATAGGAATAATTCTCTCATATTTCTGACAATTATTGCAAATATGTGCTTTGAAAATAAACCCCATTGTAAATATTTTATGATTCAAGCAATTATTAGCCCAAGATATAGGGGAAATGTAGACATCCACAAAGCGAATAGTGACTTTTAAACAATTGCAATAAATATTAAAAAAATAAGTTGTAAAATGAATATCGCCCTAATGTCCGGAATGGAAATCAATTATATTTCTCTTCAAGTATTTTGATATTAGTTGCTGTGACTATTAACAAAATACGATATTTTTGTTGATTATGAGTTTAGGCCACTTCTTTTTTATTTCTTGGTTTACAAAAGCGGCGGTCGTAATTTTTCCAAAAGTGAAAAAAAAATAAAATTGCAATTTGGCATTTTTATTTTTGCCGATAGTACGAAAATTTTTTAGTACGAATCTGACTGCGTATTTTAAGTATTGTAGCGGGTGATTTACATGTCGGATGGGCTGATGGACGTCTTTATGGTGGCTGAGGTAACAGAGGACGTGAATTGCATCAATCCAAGTGAAAATCTGGAGGTTGGGTTAAATATAGTATATTTAAGAGTGTATATTATATACACTCTTAAATTTGCATTGTCATGTATTTTCGCGATACGCGCAATAGACGAAGACAGGTTGGTCGAGTCCAGATTGTTTGTGATGCAGTTTATAAAGACATTTAAGAAAGTTTTACCATGATTGGTTGGATTTATATAATTTATGAAGCAATAAGAATCATTTCAACTTGTTACACTGTTGAAATTTAACATGGTGCCTGGATGCTAGAAATACGGCTCGGAATGTATAGGAATTTGTTTTGAGTGACTCAATAACTGTTCACCCAGAACAGAACAAATCATTTATTTTTCCCAGATATGTTACATACATATTGCATGGGTACATGTTTTGAACTATCAATTAAGGTTCCTGGTATAAGACCCAATACATACACATATCATTGCTTATCATACAATGTTCGCCTCACACCTGCATTACAATGCAGATACACCCAGCAGGCTTTGAGCAGGAGGAGTGCCAAGGATGAACATCCAATGCATGGCCCGATATAACTCACATACATGTACAGCTTAAATAAGTAATCATGATACCTTGGTTCTTTTATATTGAACTAGCAGAGGGAACCATGGTGGAATAGATTTATCATATAGCATTTTTAACAACATATTTACAAGTGTGTATTCGATTCTTTCATAATTCTTATAAGTTTCTCATTACATTCTTGTAGATTGTTACTTGTCAGGAGTGCTGGAAGAGGCGGGTTGTTTATCATCATATTTGTCCACCAACAGAAATTGTTATTGTATTTTATTGTTTTACTCGTATTCTTAATTTTTATCAAAGTGTGGCTACACGTACAAGTTTACCTGATCAAACTTTGTTTGTTGTATCACTGTTGTAAGCAGTCAAATTCTGTTTCTTTATTTGTGGTAGCAAAGTGCTACTTTCTGGTCATTCCTACCAAAATTAGGTAGTACTACCATATATAGTTTGGTATATTTGCTACCACTGCCGAGTGCATAATGCGAGTTTTGTGCGTCACCAAAGCAGTTTTTTATTTTTATTTTTTTTTCGACCTGCCGATGGACATTTTTCCAAAAAATTCTTGTAAACCAAGAAATAAAAAAGTAGTGGCCTTACATGAATTTTGTAAACTACGTGTAATAATTTCTCTGATCTATGCTAAGTGTGGCTGACTAAGATTACAGTAAATTTCTGTGCACTGGTATGCACAGTCGATAAACATATAATACGTGCACCGGAGCATGTTTTTCTTTGTTACAGGCAATCACGTGATAATTATACTTTAAGACATTTGGTATGAATTCATGTACACTTTGACGAATTTTGTTTACGTGCCACAAAAGCAACACAGACGGTCCCTGAAATATACACAACGTAAAAACCCAGCGTGTTCCGCCTCACAGTGATCTTTAGCCAGTCACTGTAGGGAATACATAAATAAGTTTGTCAATAATTCTCCTTTCTAAAATTCTGCATTAGCGAGAACTAATGAACGAAAAAGTAATGATAAAACTCTAACAAAAGAATCTGTCAGCTCTCTGCGAACTATGAAATTCATCCATTTATCAGCATATTGGCTATGTATCTCCTCTGGAAGATTAGCCACATCAAATGTCTATATCACAAGATATTGTATGGAATGTATGAACTCTTATCTGTATGAACTCATATCTCTCGTTGGAACGTCTTTAGATATCAGAATTTTGTCATAATACAGAATTGGCATTATACATGTATACGATGTATTTCAACATGTATTTCATGCCCCTTTTGCATTTTGCTCTACTGTTTCTTTTCCTTTTTTAGCTCACCAGAGCACGAATGTGCTCAGGGTGAGCTTTTGTGATCGCCCTGCGTCCATCGTGCGTCGTGCGTCGTTACGAATTCGTGGCGTCCATGTTTACTTAAAACAACATCTCCTCCTACACCGCTATGCCAATTGCAACCAAACTTGGCTGGAATGATCCTTGGGTGGTCCCCTTTCAAAGTTGTTCAAAAAATTAAATTTCATTAAAAATTCTGGTTGCTATGGCAACAAATTGAAAAAACTTAAAAAATATTCTTGTCTGAAACCACAGGGCCTAGAGCTGAGATATTTGGTATGTAGCATTGTCTAATGGAACTCTACAAAGATTGTTCAAATTATTCCCCTAGGGTCAAAATTGGCTCCGCCCCGGGGGTAACTTGATTTTACATAGACTTATATAGGAAATTTAAAAAATCTTCTTGTCAAAAACTACAATGCCTAGAGCTTTGATATTTGGTGTGTAGCATAGTCTAGTGGACCTCTACCAAGTTTGTTCAAATTATTGCCCTAGGGTCAAAATTGGCCCCGCCCCGGGGGTCACTTGATTTATATAGACTTGTTTAGGAAAATTTAAAAAATCTTCTTCTCCGAAACCGTAAGGCCTAGAGCTTAGATATTTTGTATGTAGCATTGTCTAGTGGACCTCTACCAAGTTTGTTGAAATTATGGCCCCGGGGTCAAAATTGGCCCTGCCCTGGGGTTTATTCTATTTTATATAGGAAAATTTAAAAAATCTTCTTCTCCGAAACCACAAGGCCTAGAGCTAAGATATTTGGTATGTAGCATTGTCTAGTGGACCTCTACCAAGTTTGTTCAAATTATTGGCCTAGGGTCAAAATTGGCCCCGCCCCGAGGGTCACTTGATTTATATAGACTTATATAGGAAAATTTAAAAAATCTTCTTCTCCAAAACCACAAGGCCTAGAGCTAAGATATTTGGTATGTAGCATTATCTAGTGGACCTCTACCAAGTTTGTTCAAATAATTACCCTAGGGTCAAAATTGGCCCTGCCCTGGGGTTTATTCTATTTTATATAGGAAAATTTAAAAAATCTTCTTCTCCGAAACCACAAGGCCTAGAGCTAAGATATTTGGTATGTAGCATTGTCTAGTGGACCTCTACCAAGTTTGTTCAAATTATTGCCCTAGGGTCAAAATTGGCCCCTCCCCGGGGGTCACTTGATTTATATAGACTTATATAGGAAAATTTAAAAAATCTTCTTCTCCGAAACCGCAAGGCCTAGAGCTTAGATATTTTGTATGTGGCATTGTGTAGTGGACCTCTACCAAGTTTGTTCAAATTATGGCCCCGGGGTCAAAATTAGCCCTGCCCTGGGGTTTATTCTATTTTATATAGGAAAATTTTAAAAAATCTTCTTCTCCGAAACCACAAGGCCTAGAGCTAAGATATTTGGTATCTAGCTTTGTCTAATGGACCTCTTTAAAATCTGTTTATATAATGGCCATGGGATAAAAAACGGCCCAGATGGGTCACTTGATCTTACTTAGACTCGTATAGAAAACTTCAACAATGTTAATCTCCAAATGACCTTTTCTCCTGGTGAGCATTTATAGGGCCATCATGGCCCTCTTGTTTTATTTGGTTAACATTTGTGTGAATTCCTATCTTTGTTTAACGTTGATCTGACGCTTTTTTCAGGATTCAATGAACATAATTATGTTAGGTTATATTCATACAGACTATTACTTATCAGTCTACCAAACGCTTTATGTCAGCTCTATTTTTGAAAGTGCAAACATCATACTTAACATCGGTTTAGGATCACATTTGTACAGATTTTATTCATACTTCAATAATTAACACCTACCGCTATCCATAGACACACAAGGATTGTATTATATTCTTTCAAAGACTTAGTGCTTATTACATTCAAGGTAGAACCACAAACAGAAACGGAAAAGAAAACATTATTGCTGATAAGAGTTCATGTACTTGGTTAGGAGCATAGCAAACTATCTTGAAACGAGGTACAAATCACACGACAAACACAGTTGGTCGTCTAAGGAACAGATATAAGTGTAATAAAATGTCCAATTGTTTGTTTTCACGATCTCATAAATCTGTT
Organism: Lutraria lutraria; assembly: GCA_964023205.1. Classification (NCBI taxonomy): domain Eukaryota; kingdom Metazoa; phylum Mollusca; class Bivalvia; order Venerida; family Mactridae; genus Lutraria; species Lutraria lutraria. The sequence continues at coordinate 11,723,224 of OZ026836.1, read as the reverse complement.
TTATTCGTAGAATATTGATAACTCCATACAGCAAAACATCATGGTGATCATCGACGTTCAGTACATGGTATATCTTGTATGGTGTTGCCATGTTAGGAATGAGAAAATTACCGTTTGTGAGAAACTCCTAGTTATCTGAGCTCATGGAATCAATACATGTGCGGTATTGTGTATTGAGATTGCACAGACAAAGATATGTTGACACTATCTATAGTTTGCTGGATATAAATAAAGTAACAATTTTTGACGCAATCCAGCCATTGGAATGCACAATTACAAGATTCGATAGATGTTAAAACTACTTTGATTCTATGTTTTTGTATTGGTCTGCCTGTTTGTCTGTTTGTTCGTACCAAACTTTAACTTTGCCTAAAAGCTTCCACCTATAATTATAACTTCATAAGTTAGTTCCTCATGACAACATCTTCAGGACCTTTGCATTTTCTGTCAGTAGGTCAAAGATAAAGGGCATTGTGTTAATTATACATGTTTTTAATTTAGTCATCTTTCCCGTTGTCAGAACTATGTAGTGGATCTTCCATTCGTCATGAACTGCAATATATTGACATAATACGAACGTTGATGCTTGGTCTTATGATACACAACAGCCTGTCTACACTAAAGCTTTCTATACCGAACAATCATACTATGGCAGATCATGTGTACCAGGTAATTTAATACTAGATTTGTTTATACCAATAGTAAAGTATCTACGGAATGTGTAGCTTCAGTAACCCTTATAATGTTTGGATTGAATGTTTATGCAGACGAACAAATGATAGCCAGTGAAAGTACTGATACTCAATTAAAATAACGAGAGATGCATGTACTTGTCGAAACATGCAAGACTTAAAAAGCAGAAAAATCAAAACGTCGGAAACTTTCTTACACCCACCGGATTCTTAAAAAACCAGACTAGTTTGCTAGTGTTCGGCATTTATAACTCACACTTAATGTATGACACGCAACTACAAAAGATTTTGTTACTAGCTGATTTTAACATCAAAAGAAATAATTTCTTTATCAAGAAGATGACATCGATTTCTTAATGAACTTTAACCGTAAGAATCATGAAAAAAACGAAGTTCAAAGCGATACCCGGAAATAGATTGAGAAGATACAGTTATCATGTTGTATAAATAAAGGTAAATGATGCTCTCGAAACAGATATAAGTGGGTCGTAACCGGAAGCCATGCGAAATCAATGCTAAACATAATTATTTACATACATATATGCATTTCATACTTATTGTCCACCTTTCATCCATTTTTCCAAGATGAAGTGATTTTTCTCGCGATTGTTGACGCAGTCGACACGACGCAACGCAATAAAGGGTACAAAGGACTTCTATTCGAACCAGACAGCTCTTATCACCGATTTATTTAATCTAATTTTCTTTATATACAGTCTAAACTCCTTAGTATAACTCATCTAATCTCGCTGACGGCAGTTTTTATTTGATTTGCCGTAGAAGTACCGTCACTGTCTTTATTGTTTTTCAGAACTGGTAAATCTATGTACAGACACGTGACAACACGGACACTTTCTGTCTCTATATGTACGGTAAATGAGTTATGAAGGACCAAGGGTCACACATGTCATCGTCTTTCTTGAATATCTATATATTTTTCCATGATTGGTTTGTTTCAACGTTAAGTTTTCCCACTTGGTTTCTATTTGCTTTGTGAAGATTGTATGTGGTATACCCTACTGTCTGCACGATAATACTGCACCAAATTTCCCTAATGCTCTTGTAGCTAGAAAGACCGTTAGAATCAACATGTACATACTGGTGATCAGACTCGAATGTACAATGTATAAGCAACCATTTGTCCATTTTCCCAACCCCGGTCTGGTTTAAAAAAGCAGGCCTTGTATGGGTTACCTTTCCTTCCTATCATGAATTACATTTACGTAGGGTGTGATGGTGGCGGTGTTTGCCTCAGCGTGGTACATGTAGTAGAATAATAATGTATCAAATATCAAACTTTCAAAGATAGCTCAGACCTACAATGGATCACATATAAGGGGTGGTCCAGAAATAACCGGATTGCTTCTGTATTCTTTTATGTGGTATATCATTTCCATGAAATGTTGCATTAATACACAACCCTCGTTACCAAATCTACGACGACATTGAAATTTGTTCCGGAAAGAGTATGCCAACGTAAAATAGATTAATTTAAGTTTTACCAATTAATGTCACATGCAATTTATCTTTTATATCTTACAGATAAAAAAATCCAGAATAATTCTACAATGATTAACTCATTTGGTGTTTGTTCATTCCTATTCCATTAGGATGATTTGAATTTTTATGGCATATTTCTTTAATTGGTAATCTGGGTATATGCTTCGATATTCTCCGTTGATTGAAATTATTTTAAAGGTAAAAAACAAAAAATGCAGATAAACAGAAATTATTAAACTATTTGTCGAATGTACTTCTTAGATGCAATAAAGTTTGACAGTATAAGCATATGTTATAGTTTCAGCTGCGTATATTGAACAACCCAATAATCAAATCATTGGAATATACGGCATAGTTGCTAGGCTGCTAGGCTGCTAACTTCACGCACATGGCATAGTTTCCAAAACGTACTTTTATCGTAAACAAATTTACGTCGATGAATTGTTTTCCGAATTGTGTAAAATTTCTATTTGGTTTGAAATATATGAGTTAGAACGAATTCTAGGCATTTTGTGAAATGGTTTGTCATTGTCATTGTTACATTGCGGAATGTTTTCCTCTGTGAGCAATTTCATTATTCGGTTGTCTGAGCTGTATACAAACTATTGTTGATTTGTTCAAATGGTGTGTCTGAACACTCATTGTATTTAAGCATTCAAACCTGCTTTTAGTATATCCAATACAATGATATTGTTAGCACACTCCATGCTTTATGGCATACACTGTAAAAATAGTGTTTTGTTCCCTTGAAAATGGTGTTGATTAACACGAAACTTGATGTAAGCTTATAGTTTACACCCACTCTGAGTCAATTTACACAAAAAGGAAACTATACCCCAAAGGTTGTGTTAAGTTGCACCAGATTAAGGGTTTGGTTTACACTATCTGCTTACAACACTACAATATTCCAAAATTTCCTTCTACAACAGTATTTAAATTGAATTATATTCAAACGTTACCCATTTATCTCACCATGATTCTGTACATTTTGTAAAAAGAATTAGCGAATTCTGCGACTTTCTACTCACATGTAGAAACTACTGTGTTGAAACTGAACAAATAATTAATTCGATCACATTAACACAGTTTTATCATGAAGTCAATATCTTTCATATTAAAGTAACAAATCTTATATTATTATCCGTTTACAAACAGTAGTGTTCATATTCTTGTACACAACCAATTTCTCGAAATTACAATTTCCAGTGACCTCATTTATTTGAGTTGTTGTAGCTTAAAGTATAAATGCTAACTTGGACATTGTAAAACAAAGCCTTTATTTGGGTCTCGTGAATTTCTTTTAAAATATTTAATTGGTATTTCATGTATATTTGTTTGGATAAAATGTTAACTAGTCCCCTTCAAATTTAAATTCGTCGCTGTTAAAAGAGATGTAAATTTTATAGATTCTGTCGATATTCCAACCAACGCTTGCTGACTGTCGTTTACAGTAAGAAAACATATTGTCGACATATAAAGGCGATGTATTGTAATTTTCGATGCGCGCATTCGTACGTTATGCCGAGTAACTGTGAGACATTTGTCTTCTGACGTTAAATCTAATATTTCTTCATCATTTACTATCTTCAGAGTTTCATTCCTGCGTAATGTGTATCAGTTTTGCCTACAGACAAACTGTCGATTTACAATCCCGATGATTCTTACAGTTCATCAAGAAATCAATGATAATATCTTGATGATGGGGTAATCAAATCTCCTTTGATCTAATAAATCGATTTGATTCTAATCTTTGAACTATCTTCGTTCGCATGAAATAAATGAGGATGGTATACTCGGATGTTATAACAAATCATTGCATTATCTACGAATTGCGAATATGTACGGAGACGATTGTATTGAACTGTATGCGCAAAACATGACTACATTTCTAAATTACTTTTAGAACTGATACGGGTGTTTGAGATTAGACTAAATGGATGTTACCGTAACTCAATTTATAGTTTATAAAACACAACTTTGTAATACATCTGTGCAAAATCAAGCAACACTGTGTTACGCTTGTGTTTTATTATCAAACAATGCCTTCACTAAGGTTGTGAAGAAATATTTCCAAAAATGTTAGCGTGCGAGTTCCCTGCAAAGAGTAAAATACTACGAAGTAGAGATCGGTAGACCCGCTTGATCGCTTCATTTGAAAACATCGAATGTAGAGATTGCAAGTTTAGATAATGACTTTTATAACATATATTATAAATAAAGTATCTATCTATAATAGATACATGTCACATGTGCCGAACACAATTAACGCTTTAATGCCATAAACAATATTCGGTCCATCAAATGAATAAATCAAATTCAGCCTAATTGATTTTTAGTGAATCATCAATACGCAACGGAATCAGTGTAATGGGAGATACACGTGTATTGACGGTATATCCATAGAAAATTAAATAACTGATATATAAATGATAATTATTATATCGTGGTCTGAATGCAACGGATAAAATGCATGCTTGGTTGACAGTGTAACATTTATGTTAAAGTTGTATCCGATACAAGCGATATAGGCAATAAAAACTAACTAAAGGAAGTGTTATTTCAGTTGTGCGTGGCGACACATTATCTTCTATAATAAGATAATCATAAACTTCGTCTGTACATTTAATAACATCATATCAGTTTTTATTGATACAATGAGCTGCGTTCGATTACATTTAGTGTATTCTTTAAGGCTTCATCATACGATATGACCATTAGATCTGATATTTATAACGACTCAGAGTTCGAACGAATGAAAAGAAGTAGACTGAAATAATCTTTTTGTCTATGATGGACATTATCGGTATTTATTTTTTCAATTACATAAATCCTTTTCATGGACGACAATAGGTTTAAGTGTTGACCGTGTCATAAATATTGTACGAGATAACTGAGGACGTTTACAATATTTCTAATTAATTAAGATATGTAAAATATTTATATATTTCATCTGGTTTAACGCCATTTTCAACATTATTTCAGTTACTAGTATATCCTAACCAGCTTCCCTGGACTTCATTTAGGCCTTAACCAGTACTTACTACATTCTATCCACAAGCTACTGCTAAGCTACCTCACAAAATTCAGAGGTGGGGGACAATTCAACATAGGATGTAATATCTTCAGTAAAATTTGTCACAGGAAGTGTGAGCTTCTTTTGGGGTTCGAACTCTCTAACCACTGAACTAATAAAGCTATATTAAACAGATGACGACTCTTATCATGGACACGAGCGTTGTTTTTAAAACAGTATGTCATACCATGACAATGTTTGTCAGATAATGAGAACATGTAACAGTGTTTTTCATATCGGCTCTTATCTGCGTTTTATATCGAGTCTGGTGTAACAACTGGGTCGTGTCACGTGATACGTATTATGTAACACGATGAAAGTATAAGCAACGTATTTCATTGTCTCGCCCAGGAATTGAACATAGGAAATCGATTATCTATATACAATCTTAATACGAGAATCGTTACAATAAACAGAGCATTAAATGTTACATTGTATACCGTAAACAGGCTCAGATTGTGTTACAATGAACAGATTGTTTCGCTTTTTTGTGAATGCTATTTTAAACAATCATTTTTAATGGAGGTGTATAATATTGCAACAACTAGCGTAACACAAGAGCTACATAATATTATGGGGTTTGTTCCAACAAACAATACTAGAGCACCGTATGAACATACATGCAGAAAACGTGGTTCAGAGATATCAATATCGGAACAAAGCGAAATGAAGTGGTACGGAATGGAACAGAACGGAACTAAAAGGAACAGAAACAATGTAGGGTATCATATATACGACGGGACTTAAAATTTATCATAGTTAATCTATTCAGTATCATCAGGTACCGAACTACGATGGTGTATTGTCCATTAATTAGTATTATGCCAATAATAAGATGACGAATTTATCATTTCTCGGCGATCAGTTAGCATTGTTTGTTAGAAACCTGTCCGTAATTCGTCGTATATCAATTTTACCGGTTATGTATTTCCTTTAGTACTATATCTGATTACAATTAAAGATTTGTGTGTTTCCTTTCGTCATTTATGTGTTCTGTCACTATTTGTAATAGGATAGTGTGGAATCATTCATTTACACGAACCTGGAGGGTTTTTATCTTTTTTTTCCGACGAGAAGACAAAAAGTCAATATTTTCTTGTTGCAATTTTCATTACCATGAATTATGGGCTCTAAATCACCCATATTTAATCACAAAACGAGGTGCTTCCTTTTCAGGAGCAGAACTAGATTACGATCTGCAAATTAACTCAGTAATCCAGATGAATTTGATATGACCCAGCTTAATGAATTAATATAAAGGGAAAGGCGGTGCATTAACAGCTTTCAAGGCTTATCAGTTGGCTTTTCGGAAAAGTTGTCCCCCTTGAAAATCGACTTTTCTGCGATATCGATGGCATTACGGTGACAGGTCCTCTATATATAGAAGTGTAGAGAACGTGTGTCTTTAACTTGATAAAAACACAACTTTTTCCCTGCAGTTATTGACACAATTTTGCACCTTTCAGCTTTACATTGATATATATTTTTATTTTATTATGGTGTATTTAATGTTATTTTCTTGCTTACCTGATCGTAACAAAAGTATCCCTGTCCTTCCAAATTTACTAATATAAACAAAGAAGAAAATTTCTAAAAGTATGCAAATTGGTGAATTCCAAACACTTTGTGGCATGTTATAATTTGTCTTAAACCTGGTTAACAAATTTAGTTTTTAGAATTACATCCGGAATAAATGCTTAAGAAGCATTTTTCGACTATAAAGTTACGCTTTAAACTTTAGACATTAATATACAGAAAGTTAGAAATTCTAAGGAACTTTTAAATCAAATGTGTTTATCATAAGAAATTTGTAGAATTTTCTATAACAATTAATGGTTTCTTCAATAAAAATGATTTCTCAAAATAAATTCTTTCTTTGTCTTCATAAACATCATGAAATAGTCAGAAAAAACAAAGATTTGCAGGAAATTATAGTGACTGAATATGTTATATGATGCTATGAGTTTGTCACGAAATACCTCATGATTTCTTCTACTTCAGTGTTTATATTTTCTGTTGTATACAAAAAACCAATACTGTCATTTTGAATTATACATATTACCATAGCAACTAATTCAATGTGCTTTCATGCTGAATTTTCCATGGGAATATTAATATTTATTTTGTAATAATTTCAAAATCCTTGCAAAGATTTCTCTGGAATTTTAACCATTCCTTGTAGACATTTGCAAGCCTTAATTAATACAGTCTTCAAATCCTGTGAAATATCAAAAGCTCTACAAGAATTGTTAGAATACTTTCCTGGAGGTTTCACTAGTGATTGTCACTCATTAACAATTTATGTGTCATATGCGAAGAGTGGTTGTCTAAAAAATCACAATACGCTGTCAAATACCGCTCGGTTTTTAATGTTTAATTATCTTACTAGTATGTCAATTCTATTTTTCTCCATTTTTTTACAAAAATGATTTGTTTTAGAGATAAAGTTAGGAATTAAATGTAATTACACATTTATAATGTCAATATCGATATCAGTGCGGTCGTATTTGAAGTTGCTGGTTGTCAATGCTTTTGAAAAGTTCCATGTTATAGCGACGTAAACTCCTAGCTAATACATGGTGTGTTAACAAACTGACAAAATTTGCATCTTTATACCATTAAAGTAAGTGTCAACTTAAGGTATAATTTGATATTATTTGAATTGAACTGAGAGAAATGATATAAAACACGAATACTCTTCAATTATTTGTCCTGTATGGAATCCATCCAATGTTAAATATACTAACACAATTTATCATTTATAACTTGTAATAATCTTTTTGTTTTGCATTCTGAAAACATATCGAAGGAAAGTCTTTATAAATTGATGCTATATTAAATTGTACATTATGTGAAGTTACTTCAATGACGGACATTTACATAGGCTATGAATGTATGAAATATAAGTACTGTACGTTAATTTTATTATTAATGATTAAAACAACACAATGAAAATACAAAATGGCTACATAAATCATGTCCTGTATGTTGTAGTTAGTAAAAGAAATGTTAACGCAGTTAAACGTTTTTGAATCGACCCCTGTAATTTGAGGAAATTTATTATGTATGGGACGGCCCCTTGTCAGTCTGGATGCAGATTCCGTAGAGTTAACTTCGATGTAAAGTTTTGCGAAGTTTTATGGTTTTGTTTATTATATCTAACTGTTTATTTTTGGTGGAGATTATCTTTTATTCAGATAAGTGTATCTATTCTATCTAAAATCTCTGATTTTTAATACAACGTATTGTGTATTAATTAATGAAACAATGAATGAGTTTAATATGCAGCATCATTTGTAAGCAAAAGTATGTCCACATTGCTGCAGTCATGTACTGTTCTTAAAATAGCCTGGTACAGGTCGGTCGTTTTTCATTCTATAAATGTCAAATTGAATTTCGCAGTGTAATTTTACATAGTTGATGCCTGGTGAAGAGTGATATGTGTATGCGAGTTATATTTGTATCATAAACGTTTAATAACATCAGAATACAGTCAAACCTATTCTGACCAGTATTTACAAGGTGACCTTTATTTAGAGGTCATTTAGAGTTGATGATTTTCTACGCAGAATTGTTCATTAACTTATTGACTTCAACGAGAATTGATTTCAAGTTTCTTGTTCGTGTTTCATCCAGACTGACAAGGGGCCGTCTCATATGTTTTACTTATCTATAAAACAACTTACAAGTAGCGCGATAACTTCAGACACAATATTAGTCGAAGGTCTTTGACGACGAAGCATGCATTACATTGCAGTTCTTCGTCAAAGTCACTTGTTCCTGAGTCGCGTTCGTTTTCCTATTAAACGTACATTTCCACAAATCATGTGTACCGTGCGATGAATTATACTAGACCTAAAATATACATTCAACAGGTGAAAGGTGTCGAATTCTTTGACAACCCTTTTTTCAACATTATCCTCGCAATGCTTTGGTTTGAGTCTGAAGCGTTCCTGAAATCACGTGACATGATCTGCATCAACGGACGCTTGAAGAAGCGTCCTAAGCTGTTGACTTAAAATATAAATTATGACGTAATAATTAATGATGATTTATTGTTATCTCAATATAATACTATTACTTAATATAGAGTCATGTATATATTATGTGTACACTATGTAAACCGTTTCGTTCTCCTTTGTTGTAGCTTGTGTCCGTTCATCCTACTAGTCTGTTTCACTGTCTGTCTTACATTGGAATGTTCCTACAATAGCAAACTTCATGTTGTAGAACGTTTCCCAATAAGACTATGTTACAATTTGCTGTATTGTTAATGTAACCTTTACAATACAATTGTGATATCTACATTTATGATATACAAGTCAAAGAGAAATACAATTTATTTATGTATCTATTTTATGAAATCTTACCACCATGCTACCACATGATCATGAAGACTTCTTACAATACTGGGAAGACGATAAGAATGAGTCCCAATATATACTTATTTGATAAACATGTCTTTTTATGGTATCAGCACAGATAGCTCTACGTTTGGCAACTAATCAAGATAAATTGTGTACATTGGCGCTAAATATGTCTCTGTCGGAACGTTTTGTGTACATACTTTATTACACGTTTAGTATTGCAATATATTATTTAAGCTTTGTGCATAATATATTCAAAACAACAACAAAACTGTGTGTTGGTGTAAAGTTTATATACCTACTTATGATATTTGACTTGTGATCTGATATGCTCCTATCTTTTACAGTATTTCTCAATACGTACATAAATAATATGATGGTATATGTTTGTAAGGCACACTAATTAGTCATACCTCTGATGTTTCTTGATATTTATTTGACATTTACTCTGATCTAGCTTGGTATTAACCATTCTAAATGCCAGTCTATTTGTACGGACATATTAAACCGTACTAGTTATAAGATCTATCTCATACATTATAGATGACAGTGTATCATTACTGTGGAAAGAAGTGACAAGTTACGGTGGTGCCACGCCTTGAACAGAAACCAATATGGCGGCTTCATTGTTCATTACATTTTCTACAGACCGACATCGTGAATTATTCATTTAAATGTGTGTATTCAAGGTCCTAAAAATGTTCAAAGCAATTAATGTTCTTGCAATCGATATTTTGACCTTGCGAATTTCTATTTTGCGATGGTAAATACTAACTAGCATGCATTATCAGCAACTAGTCTAATATAATTACTACTGGTGTTTTGTTCGTTATTACAGCTACACATTGTGTGAGTAAACAAGTTCAGTTATTGTATAAATAATTTATCAACACTTATTGCCGTCTTGTTGACTATGTATATATTATTACAAATAAAACTGGGTTTCTTTGTTTGATATTGATGTATTTACTTTAATTAAGTTAGTGTAACAATGGTACAAACATACTGTGGTGTGAAACGTTTGACATACCTGGAATTTAATGAGGTACCCGAGTTATTTATTAGTTCATTTATATTCATATAACGTTCCTAAATAGGATCACAGGATCTTACTGCAAACATCAAAGCGTCTTTGACTTAGTGTCCGTTACAAAACAAATGTTTAGCTGTATATCATTGACTGTATAAATATTTGAAGCCATAATGTTTATTTGATTTCTCCCCCATGAATTATAAATGAGTTTGGATGAATGCCGTGGTAAAATGTCTAATAGTGTTGTAAGGTTGGGAAGGATCAATACGTTGATACTTTTGTTTATGTGTTCGTCTTAATGCTTCTACCTTTACCTTTGGATACTTTGTTCAGGTTTGTAAAGACTTTCAAATTTCATGAATAGAAAAATAAAATAAACTCGGTTAGGGCAAAATCTATAAAGCAATATAATTCAAACATGGTTTCTTACGACGATATTGCATTCACATTAGGATACTCTGCATGAATATTAAATATTGGACAATCAATCATGGATTGCTGGGTGTGAAACTTATCTTTTTAATTTACGTATCATCCATATAGTCATGTTCCTTTTTATCATCTAGCATCGATGTGGTTAGTTTCATACATTGTCTATTGTGTTGTGTATCAATAATGGCCATATGTCATAAATGTAATGCTTCTTCAAGAAGCTTCAAATAACCAAACTAACGAGCTAGTGAACGTATTGTGTACATGTTACAAAGACAAATAATTAAGAAAATGAAAACAACAATAACAACAGGGACAACAATAAAACAACAGTGATATTCAGTCGCACTTCGGACCTTCAAATTGACTTCATTGAAATGTAGATGTTATAAGCTTTCTGCATTCGTAAATATTTGTCCACGAAAATTTGTTATTTGAAACGTCCGCTGTGCTGTAAACAATTGGCGGCGTTAAATCCAAAAAAAACTAAATAAGATTGTTGATACATTTGAAAGACAGTTAAATTTGTTTTGCATGAAAACAAGATTATTGTACATTTTTTGTATTACGTTTTCTCATACATAACAAAAAAACAAAATGAAGTGACAGCTATGTAATTTCAAGCGACGTATACATATTTATATTTTGGACAGAAATGTTTGATATGAATTGTTCAGTGTGTCATAATTATTATTAGCTCAGAGGAAAAATAATTATATTCCGTATGATACCAATCATGCAAACATAAATCGTTAATTATATTTTCTTGAGTTGATCACTTGTTTTTTTCTCTTCTAAATAGTTAAAAGATAACAATATCTCCTCTTTGTTCCCATATGTAGTTACCAAAGTTTTATATCGGATATGTTCATTGATTTTGATTTTTTTCTCGATTTGTGAGTAATTGTGAAACACTATAAATCATTTATAAAGGAACTACTTATTTATGTAAATTTTCTTCCACCTAATTAAGCAATCAGACGGTCATTCCATTTGAGTTCTGCTTCGTGTATGGACCTGTAATCATTGAACAAGGCTAGTCTCGAAACAAACACCTTTACATTGACACTGAAGCTGACTTTAACACTATTTTACTGACGTATCCATATTGTTAGCTATATCGCATAGCTGAACGAAGGATTCCTCTGTTGGTATACCCGTATTTGTTAGACTTACTTTCATGTCCGTTTCTAGAAGTTCACATACTATCAATGTTATACGCGGCTGGAATCGAAAGCAGAATGATAATTATTTGGATAGTGTAACAATTTTCTGTATTTCCATTTATACTAAATCTCATTATCCAAAATGAAGTGAGTACAGATATAAATCTTAATATATATTCCATTGTCTGTATCGTCTGTTCCTTGACTAAAAAGATTGTGATTGTCTACTTGCCCTCAAATAAATCATGTGTTTTCGGAACATTCTTTGTTATTGGATATTTCATTATACTGTGATATAAGGTTCAAATTAGCGAAGCCATAGGCAGTAATATTTACGTTTATTGTTTTTTTAACATAATAATAGGACAGAAATAAATAACCAATTATTACGATAAATTGATTGTCAGATTTCATGTCCTCGTTCGGTAAATGAAAAATGGCAGGAAGCATTTTGTGGGCTGTTTATTCTTTTCTGAGTTTTGTATAAAATATCTGATTGTGTTTGAATGCGAAATCGGTCTATCAGTATAATATCGTATTACAGATCGTTTAAAACATATGACATTTATTTTGTACTGTTGCATTGCGTCTATTAAGTTCCTCTTATTTCATCACGTATCATGTTGTGTGTGTATCCATTTAATGCACAGCTGCATGCTCTTCTTATATACAAGCTTGCTTATTATGTATCACCACATTTTTCTTCTTTGGCCAAATTACCAGTAAGAATACATCCATGGTGACCCGAGTACCAAATATTATTTGCAACACGTTCACTTGGAAGTATTATCATTGACGCATGAATAGTGTTTATTACATCCATGTTTCAACCATGTCCTGCAATAGATCGAACTATGGATATCTTACATCCAGTAGTCATATAATCTGTATAGAATCTAAGCGTATTTGTGTTATGTTTGAATTTAATACCACTGCTTCTGTCTCCATTCATTGGGATATAAATCAGCTTATATCGATCTGTTCCTTTTTCAGTGTTGGTGTCGCACTTAACTCTGGAATCTCCAATAGATGAATTGCACGGCTACGATCTACTTAAAGAGGTTTAGAACGTGTGACCAATACCTCATTTAATACCGTGATGAGGACGGATACCAGATAGACTTTAAACTAAACCGTATCGGCACAAGAAGCAACAGCGCTGCTCGATACTCGGTATAAAACTGTGTCCAATGCTTCACTAACCAACTCGTGTTTAATTCTTTATACGCGCCAAGTGACTTCGATTGGAATCTAATGCTGAAAAGACGTTTGTTTGTTTGTTTGACTTCATTGGAAATAAAAATGCTTGTTTTCTCCTGAGAAAAATCAACTGGATACCTTCAATGAATCTTGAGAAAAAATACTAATTCAGGTAGGCGGTATTTTAATTCAACAGTTTTTGACCATTATTTAGAAAGTTCAGAAATCACTTGAACGTGAATTCATGTCTGACTCGATCAATAGCAACCTCATCTATGTTTTAACTAATGAAATTAAGAAAAATATTCGATATTGGACCATGTTAATTAAAGAAATTTATTCACAAATTTTGCTGTGTCAATTTCTCTTTCATTTATGATTAAATTGATGAAACATAAAATAACCAATCAGCTAATTGGACGTAGAATCAGTACAGTGCATCCTCTACAAAGCAGCACCCTTTAGGAGTAGCTAACATGTGTTGTTGTTGAGAGGTCGTTGCTCTAGAGAGGTTAAATTACTAGCTCAATCGTGTAGTGGAAAAAATCATGCTGTTGTTGAAGGGAGAGTGTTGCTCAAGAGATATTGTTGGTAATTATTGTTCTTATGGAAACATACTCATCTAGTGCTGGTGAAGGGTATACATTATCAGAGTCCTGTAAAAAGGGGTTTGACATTTAAAAACTCCTTTAAAGACTGTTGCTACAACTTGCTACAGTTCAAACAGACACTATAGACAGAATGAAAACTGTCCAATATTTTTTTTAAAACTTTGCGTGATCATAGCATATGATAACAAAAACATTTTAAGCAAAAAAGAGGGGGGTAACTGATCTCATATTTTAGTTATATGCCCTTGAATTTGTTTTTTGTTATACTTTTAGGTCATTTTAAGGGCAGAACATTCACAATAATGGAAAGCAATGCCTTATCTATTATGTAGCAGATTTCTTTTCATGTTATTGTGCAAAATTTCAAGGAGTGGTTTGCTTACTTTATAAACCAATGTCAGATAAAAGGTAAAATATGCTGTATTTTGAACAAGAATGAAATGAAAAATATAAACCAAAACTGAAAATATATGGTATTTGAGATTTATGTATAAGTAATGACCTAAAATAAGCAAAAAATAAATAAAAATTCAAGGGCAGATAACTCACAAACGAGACCAGGGACCCCCATTTCTTTTCGCTTAAAATGTTTCTCCCATTGTATGCTATCTGATCATGCAAAATCTAAATAAATTCTATGTCTATATAAAACTGTAGCAAAATGTAGCAATCTTCTTTAATTTAAAGTAATTACAATTAAACAGTGAAATCAACTTTTGCCAAGGGCTTTAATGCTTTGCTTAATTACGAATACACGTGTACATTTTCTTCTGATCTTTCGATACATAGTTATACAACTCATTATTAGCAATAACATTAATAACGTTATAGAAACTTTTTGCATAATTTTCAATTTTAATCCGCCATGACATGTTAATAATTAATACTCGTAAAATAATAAAATAATTATTATAAGGTTTTATTATTATGACTTTCGTTTGCCAATTTGGAGTTTTGTCGCTTTAAAGTCATTGATTTCAAAGTGGCTGATTATATGGTCTGATATCCAAGAAGTCCTATATTTGTCAGTAATTTTCACCAGTTCTATATCAGTAAAATTTATTTGTGTGTACGTAAACTAATTTATCCTCCATGAAGTAATTGCAGGGTGTGTTTCTTGAGTGTCACCTCCATTATCATCTGTGCAAATTACGACAACTGAATGTATGGTGTTCCTATTTAAGAGCAAAGAACTAGTTCCACGAGAGGAGGCAGTGAGACAAAGAAGACGCACGAAATAGCCTGGATACTACTAACGTTGTCATGAGAGAGTTCAGTTTAAACACTGAGAAACATAATTACCGAGTGAAAAACATTGGCTTCTAAAACCGCTGCATGATTAATGAAGACTTAATTTTAACGTTCATTGTTTTAATGGTACAATGTTTCACATATACGGATAACATAATTATCATGTTTTCGCGGAAGGACTAGGATTATGCTCAGTTGTGTTAATTGAATATTGTTGTGTTATATTGCTATCACTTCGTGAATTACGCATGTGGATGTTCTATATAATATCGAAACTGGATTAGTAAACATGATGACCAAATGGTTCCAAAACTTTTCATGTAAAATGAAGCAGACGACATTTTGGGTTGGACTCTGTTGTTTCTATGCAATCTTTAAAGGCGGTAAGTTCCATATAACTATTTCAATGTTACAATGTTTAAAAATGTAAAAATGATATTAATCATCAGTGCGTTTTTATTTCCCCATTAGTTGGCGAAATTAAATTCTTATATGGTGTTTCTGTTTTTGCTATACTAGTATCATTGTATATACGTAAACATGTATTTATTTGCAATACTGTAGTTTGCTGATCATGTCTGAGCTCGCCCGGTTAGCTCCGTAGTAAGAGCGTTGGTCTACTGATCAAGAGGTTGTGAGTACTAACACTGTGCGAGGCTAACACTGTCCGTGACTACAGATATTATATTCTATGTCCTCCACCTCTGAATTATGTCGGGTAGCTTGTTGGTAGCATGCGGACAGAATGTGGTTAGTACAGGTTAAGACCTAATTGAAGATATGGAAGCTGATCAGGATAACTGCCCGCCGCGATATAACTGAAATAATGTTGAAAATGGCGTTAATAAATAAATAAATGTTTTCGGTATTGTCTGTTGGTATTTTTGTTTTAGACTGTCAGCCATATGAGTTAAGGTACGTTCTAGTATTCGAAGAATCGGCTAATTCATTATAAATGTTGATGTTATTTAATTGTGTGTTTATTTATTTCTCCCGACAGATTTGTCCAACAACGATAACACACTAAATGATTGCCGACATCGCATAAAAGTGACATATTTTATTTGATATGGCATTCTCCTTGTAAATTATAACCTAATTACCGTGTATTTGAAGCAAACTAAGCGTGGCATTCCCTAACCACACATTGTATGTTATTCCCTGGTATTTGCTTCATTGTCACAGTAAATCATCAACTAAGTCGAGGAATTCACAGTAGACCAACACTTTTTTTATTAAAACAAATTCATGTAAATCAAGAATCTTAGCACAAATATAGAGTGACAGTTAAAGGCAAAACGTGATGACAGGCGTATAGGTGCTTCTAATATTTTCTGCAGCTCAAAGCTGACATTATCATAAAGTTATAATACACCCAAGCCGTCGCTCGCGTTAATTCTCAATGAATCATCCAAATACATGCATATAACATTCAGGGATATTCAAGGTTAATACTTAAGTATTAGTTTGTATGTTTGATTTTTACGACCCTTCAGTCAGAGTCATGTGAGGCGGACAATTCACCTAACCATCGTTCTTGGGAAGAACCAGTACTAGATTCCCATCCTCCGTAACCAAAAATACTTATAATAGGTATAATGACATTCTGTGGTTTATTTTCAGTTAGATACAACCTCCCTCACTTAATTCTGACTGTCCTAATGACGTTAGGCCTTGTAATGATTCCCAATCATTCTACTTCCACTTAATTATCCAACATCGATCAATTGAAGATCATGAACCCTCCTTATTTACGAACTAGTTCTATCTATATATACTACAACAACAGAATAAGTGTTTTATCAAAACACACAGTGAGATTTTTACAGAGGCATATCACAATAGCCGGTTCATTTACGACTCAAATCGTGTATCAATATTTTATATTGAATTGCAATTGATTGATGTTGGTGCAAGAAAAAGTATTCGTTCGGTTTTTTACATGTTTAATGTTATTGCACGACCGCGGAAGCACTTTAATTTCGCGCATATTTCCTCAGTGACCGATATCACTTCTCAATAGACTCCTAACAACATGAATTATATTCAACATTATGAAGTACTCCATTAGATTTCGTTATCAAAAACATGTTTTGTATTCTATGGATGACTCGGGAGAAATTTAATACTAATAAACTCTATAGAATATTCCAATATGACGCATAAATATCTTTTATGTGTAACAAAACCTTTTGGATCAATATGAGATTCATTTTTACTTTGCACGCACGCATTGTAATTAGGCGTAATTGAAACGTGTGTGTTTGAGTTTGTGTTGATGAACCATACATGCAGAAGTAGATTAAAGGTCGTGGAATTATGTGACAATTCTAAGGTTACCGTTTACAATGCTTTTATGGTTAAGGCTAGATTTCAATCAGACGTACAGATCGTTGCCTGTAAATTACCCCCCTTCTCTCCAAAAATATTACGTTTAGGGGGGGGGGGGGGGGGGGGGTAGTGGACTTGCTTACTGAGGCGTACCTTATTATATTTGTGATCATGAAGTAGGACCTGGGTCGGTTTAACAGGTACAACAACCGGTGTGAGGGTACGTGTATGTCTCCTTCATAGAATTATATTTGTGTCCATGACATGGTACTGGAGGTCAAACAAGGTACATCATTACTAACTCTTACAACAGAATCACTTATTTAGCTGTTTGCCTGTAGCTGGCAACACTTCTAAAACAAATTGGCAATTATTAAAGTGTGTTACATTTTCCCGCTCTGCAATTAGGGTTTTAAAACGTCATGAAAACCTCTAAAGCGAAGACACAATGTGTTCCCTAACAGTAATCAATTCATTTAGTTAAAATAATCAATGACAAGCATCTACAGGGTGCATTTGACGTATCCATATTGATCTAACAACAAATACACCAGCAGAAACAATGCGCCAGGAATGGCATCGTTTACATTTTATTGTGCACAATATGGCAGTTATATTGTTTTTCGTGTATTTCACTTATTTTATCACAAGTTTATTACCCCATAGTCGTAAATGTGACGACAGCACATTGATTGCTTGTCTTAAAACAGGCACCACGTGATTGATTCTTCGAATGGAATGGCACCTGTTTATCGCTTGTACATGTCAATTCGATGGAATTATTGTGAATGTTATTGTTTTGTCAACGACGAGTTGAACCTTCCTGTTGAAAAGAATCTCTTTCATGTTTGTCATTTTACTTTCAATAACGACTGACAATGATTGGTAACTTGAAATCATAATTAATTAGGCTAAATCTAAGACGTATCTAATTTAAACAAAGACAATTCCGAGTTTTTGTGTGTCGCTATTTTAATTGTATTTTCCGCACGTGTGTGTGAATGAATTAGCACTGAAATGACTATTTAAGTATTTGTATATTTTCTTTTTTAAGTAGTTGCAACATACTCGTAATCAAGAAAGAATTTATTTCACAAGAATAGAATTTCAACATAAACTGATTTTTATGTTTATCATTTGTAAAACGTAGTTGCAAGACTAGATAACGTGATTCTTTATTACAATCCCATTTAAGCGTCACAAAATGAATCCATTATTGGCATATGGTATGTGAATACGTCCTGGTCATAATAATTGTTATAAAGACGCTAAAAACCACTCATTAGATTACTCATGAATGTATCTATTTACTTAATTTCCCCTCCATATCATCATGGTATGCCGTATTGTCTTGTTTCCTCCAGCTTGGCCTCTAGTTGTTTTCATTTCATTTGTATTTGGCTCTGTTGCCTCCATTTATTCTCGAACCTTTTCACTCCTATGTGTTATACGACGTGTAATTACAGTTAGTCATCTTAATGCTTCCTGTTTCGATCATGACTTCCAAATCTGTTTTGCAAACCGGAACCTAATTAAATGAGATCCGAACTGGTGACAAAACTACTTCAGTGACGCTGTTCCGAAGATCATATCATAAGATACCATATTTCAGGATTTGTCATTTTCGAAATATGATAAATTTGCAAAATATTTTTCTAATAATGCCTTCGCCTACAGTTATTGTCTGCATTACCTAATATATACCTATATGTTTGATATAATTTAAAAGGCATGACATAGAGAGGTATACGTAAATTTCACTTTTAAGCCGTTATGTAAAATTAAAGACAACAAAAATTGACGTTGGTTTTATTTGAAATCTTCTTCTGAATTTAGCGCCATTCTTTATAAACTTGTTTATCATTAATATGTTGGTATTTATTTTCTTGGCAATGTAAAGCAAAGAATGGACAGAACGTTTCGAAGTCATTATGTCAATCAGATATAACAAGAAACAAGATGTGTTTTATAAACACCATGCCCCCTCCGGTTGCCCTTTTTGAAAATGGTCCTGTAGAGATTGTCATGATGAACCAAGATATGAAGTTCGATGATTGCAGGTGGTAGCGTTTTGATATAATAGGCAAGGTTAAATTTCGGTACAGGCAAACAAAGGGCCGTAAATCTGCTTAAAATGATCGAATCACAAAACCCTAATAATATGTGCTGGTGAACATGGTGACAATAGTTCTATCAAAGTTTGGTAAAAATCCCTTGAGAAATACGGAAGTACATGTAGTTGCAAACAGAAGAGTATTTCTCTATACATTACATATGCACAAAATAAACAAAGGGCCATAATTCCGTCAAAAATGATCGAATCACAAAACCTGGAATATATGCGTGGGGGTTCGTGGTAACAACAAGTCTGTGAAAGTTTCGTCAAAATCCCATAAAAAATGTAGGAGTAGTATCCTAAAAGAAATGATTTCTCTATATATTACATATATATGCACGAAATAAACAAAGGGCCATTATTCCGTCAAAATATATCGAATCATAAAACCTTTACAACATGCATTGGGTATCTTGATAACAATAGTTCCATGAAAGTTTTATCAAAACCCCTTGAGAAAACAAAGAAACAAGAGTATTTCGCTGTTACCAATCACACAAAATAAACAAAGGGCCATAATTCCGTCAAAAAATGATCGAATCACAAAACCCGGAATATATGTGTAGGGTTTTTGGTAACAACAAGTCTGTGAAAGTTTCGTCAAAATCCTATGAAAAATGTAGGAGTAGTATCCTAAAAGAAATGCCGGATTTTTTAAAAACACAATGACCCTGTGACCTTGACCTTTGACCTACTGACCTGAAAATGCACAGGTCCTGTAGAGGTTGTCATGAGAAACCTACATATGAAGTTTGATGGATGTAGGTGCAGGCGTTTTGATTTTATAGGCAAGGTAAAAGTTTGGTACAAACAGACAAATAGGCAAACAGAGAGGTCAAAAACAATATGCCCCCGATCTATCGATACGGGGGCATAATAAAAAGGCACACCCATCATGTATATAATTCAGTATTATACCAACATGTACACAGTACAGAACTAAAGATAATACCGGTACCAGTATGTTTACAGTACAGTGCCTCATATTATTTGCAGTCATTCTAAATTAGATTGAATTAAGACATTGTGACTTCAGTTGTTTCTCCGTATCATAAGGAATATTAGATTATTTCATATACATTTGGAATTCTATATCCATCGTATATTTGTCTGAGAAAAAAAGGGAAAGAGGGATTGTAGACCAGCAACAGTGTAATCACATTTGCACCACCTAAGTCATTTACCCATCTTTCTTCACAAGTTCATTGTGAGGGCAAATATTTGTAATAAACATACACAGTCTTGAGTTTCAGAGAAAATGTTAAATCAATAGACTCAAACTAAAATCAAGAATAAACTTAGTAACGCCGCGACTATGTGACTGCATGGTTCTCGTGCTATTTAGCCGCCAGACAAGGTTATTGCTTTAGTTAGCTTTTATTTGCAAAATGTGTAAACGACTTAGAAGATTATTTGTCATTAAATGGTTTTAAAAGGGATGTCAAAGGATTTTAATAGCTACTATTGTTGCTTTATGCGGATGATTAGTTTTTTCTGATACAGGACTACAAGGTCTTCAAGAAGGCTTAGATATTTTATAGGTTTTAAAAAGATTATTAATGTTCTGTCGAAAAGAAGTACAGAATAACACTCACGAAATTGCTGATGTCAAGTCACACATTTAAAACTGAAATAGAAACACTAAGAATAATCAAGAGAAAATGTAAATTTTGTAAAAATATGGAAGATGATTTCCACTTTATATTAGAATGTCCGTTATATACAAACTTAAAGTAAAAGTTACAGAACATGTCGTCTAAATTCTAATACACCAAAATTCAACGAACTCATGTCGAACGAAAATTCCAGTATTACTTAAAATTCAACCATTTATTAATTAAACTATTTTTAATTAAGAGAATGCACAGTATATTTAAATCAACAATTTTTACATTTTTCTCTTATTTAATTTCTCATCGATAACAACTGATATCATCTTAAAATGAATATCTTATCCTATCATATTATATAACTTCTTATATTTATTTGATAGTTGTCATTATTCTGATCTGAAACATGATCCTGAAAAATCCATTTTGTGAGGTTATTGTAAGATTTCCTATTACATGAATACACATAAAGGAATGTAGATCTTTCTCCATAACAATGCCGATTATAGTTATAACAGTAATCCTGAGGGAATCTCAAAGAAAGAGTGCTACATTTAATGGCGCTGATTCTAAATTAGCGATAGAAATAGAGATGGACTGAAGATATCGTGTTAGAATTCTTAGTTCACTGTTCACATTAATTTCGATCGTTAATTGTACACTGGCCAGATCCATTCAAGATGAAGAACAAGTACCTGCTATAATCAATGCACTACATTGTGGATCAATTAAGTGTCCGCATCTAACTGGAACACGTATGTATACGTTTGCTCATTATGTACCAAAGGTTATCAAAACGTTTGAGATTAATAAATCTCTGTGTCTCTATTGGGGTGGTGTATATAGTCTGCTGGCTATTAACATGTGTCAAAGAACAGTATCTATTCCACCTAGATAAGTGACATGACACGTCAACATGAATATTCATCAGTATTTAGTTAGCATCTCTCATTAACATTTATACCGTCGGTTGTCGACTTCTAGATTTCCCAGTTGTAAAGGTCTACGTCCGTACTCAAATTGCCGAACAAGCCGGTATTTCATTACCAGACCTTTGATTCTTACAAGCCATAAACGGCTGAGTCAGCATATTATTAATTTATTATTAAGACGGTCGATGGAGTAATGTTGTGTGTTCACGCTATGGTTGTTGAAATGATACCCATGGTTTGCAGACATGCATTCATATATTCTTAGCTACAGTTAAACAGCGGTAATATGTTTTAAGTGGTACTCTTTATTTTCTTGTCAGTGAATACATCTTTTCAATATCAATTTGGTAAGAGGGGGTATAATATATTCATCTTGTGAAATAAATACCGTGCTCATGATAGTAATGTTCCATACACGAGGACCTTCCATAATATTTTGGTTTTGGGTTACGTTCATGATAAATCTATACTCCCGTCATACTACCGTGCAACGTCTCCAAAGTAACACTCTCTTAGGGAAGCAAGATTATGCTGTTGTTGACAGATAGTAGCTCTACTGAGGTTCAATTAACAGTTAAATCGCACACTGGAAAGAAATTGTGCTGTTGTTGAGAGACTGTAGCTCTACTGAGGTTCAATTAATAGTTTAAACGCACACTGGAAAGAAATTGTGCTGTTGTTGAAAGGAGGATGTTGCTTTAGAAAGGATCGCTTTGGAGAGGTTGCACTGTATATTATTCTCTTCTATAGTAGCTGGGTTCGTGTTGTCCATATCATTAATTAGTATACTCTATATTCCGATTGTTACAGATTGCATGCAGAAAGCTGATTTGTGCTCCTACATGACCGCTTGTTGGAACATCTCTAAGCGTACATCATGGTTTTTTTAATATTAATGTTCGTACTGAATGTTGTCTACAATAATTTCATACGAGATCACAACAGACAATTCTTAATTAAATTTACATACGACCCTAGTTTGGAATGCTCGTGAAGCTATGTGCCTCGCAAATAATTGGATTACTTGTATAGGGTCCATATTTCTCATTCTTGATAATTTAGTAAGTCAGTGATTTTGATTAGAGCGTTAAAATATTCCATTACCGTCTTCACGCTGACATTAATTGGGTAGATATTAGACTCCCATGACAATGAAGCCATGAGCTCCAAACATTTGCTATTGCTGCCTCTTCCAATATAGTATTATTTCCGATGTGCCATATAAAACGTGTAAGCGTTCGAATGGAAAAAAACAGCGTCGTTATAGCCATAAGAGTGAGTTTTATTACACCTTAACCAAACCAGATTGACAGAGCTGAATTAATGTATGAGGAACATGTGTTAAACCGACCTACTGTATTAAAAAATAATATAGGTAAATATTCATTGACAAATGATGGGTCAAATGTTGTCTATCTTACATTTCTATGAATTCTCAATTTTGCAAGAAAGGAAAACAACTTTTTCTCAGTTAGCGTAATTTAGTGCCAATCATGTGGTATCTGTGATGTGTTTTTTAATTGATGTTCACTTGGTTTAATTGTACTGCGGGAAATTAAGTTTCCGTGCGTTCAATTTGAATTTGAAATACAATTAACCTTTCATTCATGTTCTTCATTGTTGGAACCTGATCAAGGCAATCTAGATGATGGCATCATGGGACCATACACGGAGCATAAGTAATCAAAATCGTCTTCAAATATCCATCAATATTATCTCCGTCACCCACATATTGCCAATCCATATCTAGATCTTTATAGATATGAGCAACGAAACCTTGGACTGTAGACTTAGAATTGATTAGAAATGAACCTCTTTGAATCTTTCGCTCTGCCCGATTTTTTCTACTTTCTGCAGATTCATCAATTTAAGAGGTTCTCCAGGAAAAAAGCCGATCAGATACATAGAAGAATCGGAATACTATAATTATACGAAATAATAATGGAGATTTTAGTCGTTAGATAAATGAAATAGATTGAGACAGATCCAAATAGTATCAGACTGTTACAACCCGTACACATGATTGTGTGTGAACGGCAGAAAATTACCCTATACGCGAATCTATGTACAGAATTGCTTGGAGCTTTTGGGTATTACAAACATGAACTTTATAAACATGTTGACCAAACTTTTCCTTTTTTAGCTTCAATGTACTTGGACTATGAAAAAAATTGTTCTTTGATAGAACTGTGTGGCCACTGTTGGTGTTTAATACGCGCAAGTTGTTCAGCTTGGCTTTGGCTTTAATTGTCATAACGTTAACTTATCTCCATCTTTGTTAATCTTATACAGTTCTGTGGTTCTTATATACCACAAAGGCTTTGCTTGTCTAAGTGTGATGAATTCAAAGCACCACTGACAAACGTGTTTTTTGCCTACTAAATAAATACGATCAGCATTGACAAAAGATTGTTTGTGTTATAATTTGATAACCATTGACAGACATGTATTTTTGTATCAATTTGATCAGCATTGACAAACATGTTTCTTCGTGTCTGCTACTCGTTACCCTTGTCAACTTCATAATGTTGGCCATAATGTTATTTACATATACAACACAGTGTTTAATTTTATTCTATAATTACTATAGCTAAATTCTGTCTTGTTCATTTTGTGTTAATTGGTAGACTATGTATTTGGTTTATGAAACGTGGACGGTAATGCGTGGGTCACAATATCCCGATGGTTAATTTCTGATATTTAATCAGTAATCACGTGTTCTACGATCTCAATTTACCATTTATACGCCAGTGTTATATATCCGGTGTTTACAGTAATTACACTTAGTACCTTTATTTCAGAACGGTTTTGTGCCGGTTTGTTAGAATCGATCAATACTGTCGTTCTAAAATAATATTATTTAACAAGCACATCTCAAAATGGACAAATCTTAATGGAGAGTCACACGAGAATACGCCTCATGTCAGTAATGTCATGTGTTCAAAATATTTGAAATATGAGCAGTTAGCAGACCAGTGATCATGTTAAACACACCCATCACATTCAACATTAACTTCATGATTGAGTTTAAGGATGCATTAGAGATTTAAGACATTTGGCAATTACCTAAGGATTGCCTGATAATTACATATTTTAACTCACAATATTGCGGCTAGGATGATTGTTTGTTGCTGTTTTTTTCTGAACAAAAAAGATATCAAACTATGTGACGCTCAAGACGCGAGAGACATCATTACGTTCTTAAGAAGATTAAAGTCAGAACGCCATAAAATAGTGGGACAAGTCGGTAATTAGTTAATAGTTATAACACCAACATGTCGAAGATGTTACCAATTTTGTGTGAATCGATGGAAATGCATTTTGCCTGTATTACAGTTTTAAAGTACCATTTTAAACTGTCTTTCCTGATAATGCTTTTAGTCTGGTCATGATTTAAATCTGCACATGACGTAGTACGGTAATTTGCTAAAACAAGTGCCACAAGTCGAAGAGAATTTGAATTCAACAACGAAATAAAACTTATTTTCACATGACTGGTTTCGATCAGCATATTCAACATTCGTATGTGAACTGATGTAAATATATTTTATTTGTACATTCAGCATTCCATCGTATGATTATTTCAACCCCTTAAGGTAGTGTCACACTGAACTGCGACACCCGGAGAACTGTTGGAGACACAAATTTGCGGCAAATTTTGCGAAATTAGCGACAAAACTCGCTCGGATTTATACCAACGACATGAATGAGTATGTCGCCCGAATGTTACGCGAATGTCGCACGCACTTCCCGCGAATACCTGCTGAAGTTCTCAAACATGTCACGAGAATATCGCACGATACCTTTTCGTCATCTGTTCGACATAATTGCGACATTTTTTGTGTTTGCAAAATTCGCGCGATATTCATTCGAAAATCGCGCGACAATTATGAAAGGCAATTAAGAAATAAAATATAAAAATGCAACATACTCGAATTTCAGTAGAAAGTGATGAAACGTCTTTCTTTCAAGAACTTTGTTAAAATTGACACAGAGTTCTTAAAAAAATGGTTGAAGAATTATGCCATAGGCTTCGGGAGAAACCTCCAGAAAGCCTCTATCCACTGGATTGAAGCTTGCCTCAGTACATTGCCATCGGGGATTTGTACATGTCGTTGTTCTATGGGTTCCGGTTGGCCCATAACACAGTCACCATAGTTGTGCGGGAGGTATGCCTGGCCAAATACGACCTCTATCACGAAACATCCTTCAGATTTCTAACAACAGAAGAGGGGTGGGTGGTGGCGACACTGGGTTTCTCCGAGTAGCTACACTTTGAACTTCCGTCACAACTGTGGCAACATCGGTGGCAGCTCTGCCGAAATCAGGCAGCGTGTATTATGTACAACTACAAATGCTTCTTCTCCATTATCATGCTGGCTCCGGATCCGCCACGGCATATTCTGAGACAGGTTTGGTTTCTTTGGAGAGGGGGCTTGGGACAGGGAGAGATTTGCATTTTTTTACATCGGCATGGTATATTGAAAATTGCTGTCCCTCGAACGGATATCAGTTTTTACAATGAGCGCGAATCGTTGGCGAAAACAATATTTACTAATGTTTCACGTGGTCAAAATGACGTAATTGAAAACAAATTGCGGCATAAATGCGATATTGCGAATAAAATGGCGCGTAACTCAACAAACACAATCCTACAAATTATTTTGTCGCAATTTAGGCGCGGAATGTCGCAGATGCATTGCAGTTTACATTTAATTTCTCGGATGTCTAAATTCGCGGAAACTATATTGTGGACGGTTTGAGATGGGTTAGCGACCTCCGCGACGATGTTGGGAATATATTGAGAGAAATTTTGTCGCGCGAATTTTTTCAACATGTTGAAAATTCAAGAGACAAGAAAACGAGGGCCTGCGACTCATGCGAAGAAATTGAGAACTTTCGCGACAGTTTTGAAACTATCTCGCGAATGCCGCTCGTAAGTGTGTCGCTTACAGTCGCAGCCCAGTGTGACAGGGGTTTTAGGGATCAGTCTCGCGACATAGCTTTACCTAGAAATTGATTGTTTTTACACAACTTTTATGATCGGTCAATATGGCATATTCTGAATATTTGTACATAGCTATAGGTCTATCACTTATATAAGTTTAATCCACACTTCGTTGTATATTTATTCATAAACGTTACTCATCATTTAGAAATAAAATTACGTTTTACATTTATCCATGATTAAGTTACCCACTAAAACATTAGATCGGTTTAAATGATCTTATGCGGTCATGCATTTATTAAATATTAAAACATCTAGATGACCGAGTATAAAAGTTGAGCAGTGTGATTGTACGTCGTATTGTAGCACATATTGATATCAAATGTTTTATATTGATTGCAAAGCCTCGCATCTATAACCTGAAATGAACACCGTAAAATATTGTGTCACATTTGATTTAACATCTCACAACAGAGGCTATTGCGACAAGAAATAATGTTTTTATCGTAATTGTAATAAATAGTATGTCTCGGAATGTACAATTTTCTTTTCACTGTCTTGAATTGCCGCTGGTAACGAGGTCATGTGATACAATTCCTCTATAAGTTTTCACCATCTACTGCAGTGTAATGTTGGACGCATCTGTATTTATTCCATTGAATTAATTATGTCAAGACAAACTATAACAAAACGTTATAGGTAGACGAATTACAAGAAGCATATTGGTTTATGTTTTCTGTATGAAGTTGCTTTTTTCATATAGGCTATATTGACTGTATATTTTATTCAATCCTCTATTATGGAGAGTATAACATATTCACATGATTTGAGTAGTACACATATATTGACAAATGAATAAATTCATGTATATAGTTCACAAGCACATGGTAATATCATACCGTACATCAATCAAATAGAATAAAGCCTAAATGTTAACAAATTAACCATAATCTGCTATAATACAACCACATTGAACTTCAAATAGTATTTCAGATATTATGCCACGCAACAACTTATCTAGGCCAACATCACAGAGCAATGCCTGCATGATTTACTTACCTATCAACTATTTATAGATTCAGTCATCACCATTAGCCAATCAAATGGCCAGAATTACCCAAACTAGTCATAGACACTATACTATACACTATATACCCACAAACAAACTAGAATAAACTTGTACGGTGTACCCATGATTAAAATTCGTCTAGAAATATCTTAGCAACGTCTACTTGTATTTACTGTAGTTACTTTCACGCTATAACAGCCACGTTAAATTATTTGCTGTATTATAATTTGAAGTCAACAAAAATACACCGAACGCAAAAGCAGATATATTTGATATTATAAAAAACACATGAACTGATTTGTCTTACCAAACATAAAGACTGCTCATCCTTAAACCCTTTATCCGTGACGTCCTAATAATAACTTAAGGCCATCATGGGTTTAGAATTGTACAATGTATGTTGTTTATTCATCGGTATTGTTGTCCTCGCATTATATGGTGACACAACGATCCTATTTTATTCCATTCTAACTCCTGGAGACATAGTTTAAATCCAATGAAAATGACCGTGTCCCGTTTTCTCTTAGTGGAGAGAGATTTCATTATGTTTACCAATTTGTACGAGTGTTCTAATGTCACTGTTTAGAAAAGAATCGGTTCTAAATCCAATTACTGTCAAATCGTTGGCAAGTATTGGACATTATTAACACACCTATGGGCTTTCATGAGGGTAATTTGCTGTTATTCCTGTTATTCAAACCTTTTGGATTTTTTTTCAGTTAATTTATGTATTAGTTTGTAAATACAGAATCACAACGAAATTGTGTTTTGTATCGAATTGTTTGTTTGCATACAATTATTTAATAGAGTGGATACTTTAATCTTTGGCAATCGGATGAAGCTCTTCTTACTCATCTAATGAAGACATGAAGATGAAAATTAGATCTAAAACGTTTATTATGTTCTACAATGACCAGAGTGTTCAGTTTCGATACCTAGTACTTCTTCTACTACCAAGATTAGGTCAGGTGTCTTCTTTACAGACTGCAATGTTGACCTCAACTTATATACTGGTTACAGCTGATCGGAGATTAATGAAGTATCCTACATTTCTTGTTATAATAGTCAGAAAAAAATCTTACGTTCTGTAGATTTGAAAAGAAATGTTTTTGTTTACTCAGTATGTTTTAACGTTTGCCACGTGTTGATACTGACACATGGAACGGGAACTAGTTTAACAACTGAATGGTGGATGTAGAAAAATGTAGTACTTCGGTCCGTATAAAAATTCATGCGCGCCGAGCGAGTAACGGCTATGGAATGCCGAATTATCGTTCAGTTTTCAAATATCAATCAATTTTGTATCCAATAAAAATGTTTGTAAAATTGATAAGTATAAATTGTTCGGAACATTTCAGGATAATGCTATGCATGTTCTAGTAACCGTGCCACGAACGAAGATGTAAAGAAACGGCTTACGTCAAAGACAAATCAATATGAACGTAACGCTTTAACTATTCATTAAATAGAGCAATAAATGTCCGCATGCCAGAAACATGGCAAATTTCACAATAAATGACCGTGTTGAAGCGTGAGGGTGATCATTCTTATTGACATTTTACGACATTGTATTTTATTTGTACGTAAATTGATGAGTACATTAAAAATTTAAAATGTACTTACTTTAGTTCTGTCTCTTTTTATTCTGATTGTATTAAGATTACAATCGTCTGGGAAAAACTCCGCAGTGAACAGCGATTCTCCATTTTGTATAGTATAGGTCAGTGGAAACAGTTTTCACTCAACTGTCTTCTGCAATTTTGAATTCAATCGTTTGTAAGAAAGAATATTGAATCCAGAAGACCATGGTAACTGTTCATCTGTAATATACACTCACAGATTGACCATGAACCAAGTTAAAAATCGATATAATTAGAGAGAAATATTTGTAAGGTCCTCGATCAGCAATTAAGGAATCTGGCCCGGAGACTACAGTCACATTAAATACCGATTACAACCTATATGATTGATGTATTTTCTAAGGTTCGACTGCGTCGTTTTGTTTTGTTATTTGTAGAAAAACGATAATAATCCATTCTATATCAGGATTATTGCTCCGCCAAACGTCAATTTATAAGGCGGCCGTTGTTCAGATTGTCGGCTGGTGGTGTCTTTTTACAATTATTTTATTGCACTGAATGTGAAAAAAAATAACGCTGCTATAATCTGTCATTGTTTATTGGGGTTTCCATGCCTTTATAGTCTCATGTCTGCTTGGATAAATTCTTGGTCAATAATAGATAGTATTTAAAGTTTTGGCTTGCACAAAAATCTAATGAACTTACTTAATCACTTATACTTCCCAATGGTATAATATTGATTCAAACTCCATAAAAAGTACCATGATCCTTTAGAAGACGTTCCAATGTTGGAACAAATTATTTTAAAACGGTCAATATTTAACATGAATCATGTCGATAGTGAAGTAAATCACAGTGGGTGAAACTCTATACTGATACTAGTATATCTCAGACTGAGGGAGCGGCGTGAAGAATTCATTACATCTTGTAAGTGGGAGTCGGAAGAAACTGTGTGAAAGTAAGGAACATCTAATTAGCAGCACCTTGATCTTAATTTGACAAGAAATTTGACAGAAAGTCACCAGACTGCCAACTTACTGTAACACATTCGATGAATCATTCATTCGATGAACCATTCACATAAAGCTACATTTCTCTTAGGCACCATAACCAATCGTCTTTCCACAATGAAATGCTTTCACTTCATTGAACAATAACTTAAGTGCAATAAACACAAATGTAACTGAATATATATAAGAGACTTGATAACATTTTACTTTCATTAAATTCTATTTCTAAACTGAAACAATTTACGAGCCCAACAGAGTTTCCCCTTTTAAGATTGTCGGCACCAGCTCCTAAATTAATTAATGTTGATGATAGTGATATACGAATACTTAAGGAATACGCTTATGCGATAAACAACATATCGAGACTAATTTATACACTATCTAAATGTTGCAATTAATCTTATCTAGTAATTGACAAAATTACTGACAAAATTACATGCTAAAACTCTGTTTTGTCTGGAATCATTGAGACAAACGAACATTTCATTTGAAGTTAAGACAAATAAAAACTGGTGTACTAATATGTGTGTATGAATAGAGACACTGATCAAACTGAATCAGGTCAGCTTTTATGTCAATCGTCTAGCAGGATTCATTCATCTTACCATATAACTCTGACATTTCTGGCAATAACATGTGTCACACTTGGCGTCTTGAAGCATGTCTCTTGTATGAATGGTCTGAAACTTATTGTTGTAATGTTTGGAATACGACCAAACAACGGTATTACATCAAACATAGCAGAATTACATCTGAACTTATAGGGTAGATAAGACCATTGATTGTCAATAATGTGTTATTTTGGCGGAATCAAAATAGTTTACTGTCAAGATGAGAGATTATTTGTCGTACTCTCGTGTAGCCGAATGTTGGAATACTGACTAATTAATGAACAAACTAGAAACGAAACATAGGATAGACGCAATATTGAAATTTGAGATAACAAAGTTTGTCATTAATCTGAGGGTCTTTGATAGAGGGAAAAAGTACATTCTATCAATTATACCAAGATTTCTTTTACCAACAGCCATGCAAACTTAGTGCCTGAAATGTGTATCATTATAATGGCTTTCTTGCTTTTAAGAATGGCTTTTAAACAAAGATTTTTTTAAAACGATATCCATCTTGGTGCTTAAACGTGCCCGAATATGTTACACCAATAACTTTCTCCTAACATATTTTTTGTGACGGTTAAACACAAAACTGTCTTGCAATTCATCCTTTATCTTCGCTGGCAATATGAAATAAGTCACATAAAACTATCCCTCAGTGTGATGTTTGTCTTGAATTCTGATTAGCTGTGTCAAGTTCTCCAGAAATCATCTATATTCACATTGCAATCTACAATCTATTTGCGACTTGTTTCCAGATCGCCATGATGATAGTTATAGCGTAATTATACACCACCAGATGGCCGACATCCTCGTGTCAATGTATGTTGCTGTGTTACTCATCAATCAATTTAATAGCTTACCTTTTTGGTGACAGGAGATTAATTACGTACAAAACTGCTACTGCTGATCGCATTAAGAACTTGGTTTAAATTGGATATAGCGGAATGGGTACAGCTTGTAAATGGACATCGTTAATAATCGAAGTGTTGCACATTGACCAAGTCAATTGCCTTTGCTCTTCAGAGAATTTTCATTTACTACTATTGACTGGTTCTGTTGGGTCACTTGTGTTGTTATTTAATTTAGTTAGAAACTTTCTCCAGATATAGTTAACTTCGCATTATGATCTTAAATATTCACGATGTGTTGTAGTTTGTCTGCAACTATACAAAAGATATATTTTAAAAATACGAAGACCGAATACATCCATAACAAAGATAACATAACATAGATGCAAAAAGTAAAAATTGCTCTACTTTAGTATGTAAATAATAGATGCACCTTTTCTTCTGAATTCCCCGGAAATACAATCTTTTTATCAATAAAAGAGTTTGGAATATTGCTTGCAGTTTTACGAATGTATGGCTTGCTACGTTATAGTGGGTAGCATAATTAATACGTGACGTAAAATTTCGTGTCTCAGCGAAATTAAATCGCCTGCAATTTTATTTTTATTTGGCTTTTATTGAATTTTGAAACAACGAAGCCGACAGACGTGGTTGTGAATTTAATTGAAAAAATATTCGCCCCTTGGCATCAAGTGAATTAATTTGCTTCAATTTTAAATGTGTATTTTTCTCTTTGAGGAACGAATTTTCAAAGATTTTACAAGTCCTATCTGTACTGTAGTCACTCATTGGTTTATTGCTTGAAGACACCTACAAAGAAGGTAACTGTGAAGATACAAGGAATTTCCTGTTTCACCATCCTGAAAGACTTATATGTGGACACTTATTGTGGACAATTACTAAGCACTGTAGCATTTTCAGTTCTATTACATAGGTCAAGCATGACAATTACCTGACAGTATGGGTGTTTGAGAATTTAGCCACGGTGAGGTGAATTTGAAATTGAAACACATAGCAGAAATATAAGAATTCAAAACGCTTATATCTATTGAGTAAAACAGTACTTAAGTTCCTTTAAGAATTTCTTTACTTGTTGTTTAACATTTTTATTTTTTCCACTTCAGCCCTTACAATCGACTGTTATGACTGCAAATCTCTCAGTGG
Organism: Lutraria lutraria; assembly: GCA_964023205.1. NCBI lineage: Eukaryota > Metazoa > Mollusca > Bivalvia > Venerida > Mactridae > Lutraria > Lutraria lutraria. Next base: position 11,689,677 of record OZ026836.1, on the reverse strand, counting down.
AGAAAACAAGCGATGTGAAGACACATTTGTCAAAGATTTTTCTACATACGATCTGATATCACGATCTTGTTACTATGGCTACTGGAAAGCACATTATTGCATAAAACTGAAAGGAATACGGGGTAATGAATTCCGTCTATTCTTCATTCAAATGAAATGAGATATCGTCTTTTGTTTTGTTATTAGTTGCGTAACGCAGCATTAGAAACTTTTCATTGTGAGTTTCCAAAGATCTATGAGAATTGCTTTATATTACAGAACGATGAATGGAATTCTGTTTTTACTTGTCTATGCTCATTGAATAATATTAAGTGCATTAGGAGATCGTAATAGCGTTTGAAATGATATACATTTAAACCTGTGTTAGCAGTCACCTCCGAATCAAGGTCACCCTGTGAAGAAAGACCATTATTTTAGAAACCGTGATGTTGATCATTTAGAACAAAATGACTTACTATTAAAGGCCACCTCTCAATGAAGACCGCATTTTGTCTTTCCCAAGGGTAGCATTTGGTCACATGTTTAATTTATTTGCCAGTACGTTTTGTATATATATATATAGTCGGTGGCTGTTTTCAGACACTGGGATGAAATACGGTCTGAATGAAATAATTCATGTTTATGGCTTCGTGCCAGTATGAAAAACATAATTCAATGAACCGTAATTACATTAGGTTTAAATGCGTCACTTATAATGGAAAATGAAATATGAATATAGCCGAGTAATTTGTCGACTTTTAGGCTGATATATCAATTTCTCAATTTTCTATGTCTAATATTCTGAGTTGTAATAAATGACTGATACAATGTAATTGCTATTTCTGATACAACCCCTTTTCTTAATACGTTTATATTACATACCAACATCTTCATGCTATTATTCCGTTTTATTTCTAATGTTGTTTCAGCGGACGGTACGTCAATTCTGGTACGACAGTGTGCTGTGAACGACTGGGGAAGCCGTTGTGGTCTTATTCAGTTCGAGTCTTCAAAAGGTTTAGAAGATGTCGATGGTTGCCTAGAATCGTGTGATTATGATGGTTGTAACTCAGCAACGACGTACAAACACAGTTACGTCATGACTTGTGCGTCTGTGATCCTTATTCGAGTAGTTCTTATGGTGTTTGAAAGATAACAGTAGACTTTCAACTCTTGTATCTACCTTTTGCTCACTTAATGTACACTAGTCTTTTCTATAGTCATGGAGAATCGAAAACAAGCATTCCTTAATAGGCTGGCCAAGAGAACTTGTATTGAGGATTTTAGCAACCATTTATTGAAGATGGGTGCGTAGCCTAAATGCGTGATATAGTCAGGGATCACACCTCTAAAATCATGTATATCAGAAATCTAGTCAGAAAGACTTGTTTCGTGCATTAATATGGCTTTGGAGTATTTTTTGTCAAGATTTTAAATGATATATGCGTAATAGAGCAGTATGAAGACTAATATATCCTTATGAAGCTTGCGATCAATACTTCCAGACACTGAAGTTAGTAACAGAAAACTGCAAATCCGTACAAATGGTGAAAGTGTTATAGATTTCGACTAAGAACATGTCAGACTGCAAGACATTAAGTTATATTGGTCGGAAAGTCAAGTTTATGATAAATTGATACATTTGTCTAAAATGTTGTGTAATTGTTGTCAAAACCGACTGTCTTCGAAGCTTTTTGTTTCCAAAATAATCATTAACGGCATTTCATATTATCAGTATGCATACGTTGTATCATTCATTTTAAGAGGTATTGTATATTTATACAGATAAATGTGCACGCCATATTGTATTGTATATCTGTACAAAATTTAGTCTTATCTATGCATTTGTTTGCGTCTTTTCATCACTATTACTTATGATAAATAAAGCACAACTTTGTATACTTTGTGTTAGATTGATACATGAAAGCAGTCTTATAGTCTCAATGGCCTGTTTGATCAGAATGCGATCTAGCACCATTAAACACATATAACTAATCCCTGTACGATGTATATAACAACTTGATGCGTCAACGTGAGTGAGCTGATTAAAGGATTTCTCCACTTCCGAGTGTCCTTAATAAGAATTTTAAATCGTTCCCGTGTTTACATAAATTCCATAGATTAAATAATTAACAAATGTACATCAATTATTGACGCGATTATCTGATAAGGGTGATATATATATCCTCGCGTACACAGTTCTGACGCACCTAAGAATAAATTGTTATTTATGATAATTAAGTAAAAAATGAAGCAATAAATTACCTTTGCATTGCAAAGTTTGATCATTTATTTATCGTTTTACATCATGTTTACATAGATAAAATACATTTTCTAACCACAGAACCCATAGTTTCATAAGTGACGACTATCAACAATGGCTGAATGAGAGTACAATGAAACGACGCATTTGATTGGTTTCTACATTTAACTACAGCTAGACATAAATAACTCTTGATTTTCACTGTGAATAATTAGTACTCATTTTAGCAACAGTACGTTACAATTTTTAAAAAAAATGTGTAGCAAATATTGTTTTAAGAACAAACACATAATTATGGTATTTTTTGCAGAAAAAAATGCATAAATGTAAAGCTGCTGTCCTTGTGGCACCAGTCTCCTTACACTTGATATGATATTGACCTCTCTCATTTAAGTTGTGGAATAATTTCTGCACCTGACCTTTAGTTACAGAAAAAAGTGAAAAAAATAAAGAGAAATCAAATAATTAAGTTATTCTGCAGCATTTATAAGACACACTATTTTTTGTTAACTGCAATTTGAGCGATCCTTGTTACCTAACGAGTACACATCTCTAGACAGTGAATATTTCAATTGTAGATCACATTACAGGTCATATGACCATCATGTGACTTTATAAAAATAGCGAGCGAGGATGCGCCAGCAGTCGCTTTATTTTTTCATTGTTTCAAGAAAAATATTTTGCTTCAACATTTTGACAATTAAGTAATAAGAAAAATACATAGTTTTCAGTGTTTATTTATAAAATCTGTTAAAAAAGTATCAAAAATGGCTAAATCCCCACATTTTCGCCCAGCAGAAAGCACTGTTACGTTTACTTGTAAATTTCCGCGGGGATGACGTCACACGATAGTACAAAATTGAAAACGAGATCAAAACAAAAATGGCGTCGTAATCGGTGTGCGTCAGAATAGAGTACCGGAGGATACTAGTACAATCCCTGTAGGCCTCCCGTGTGCAAAAAGGTACATGGGTGCATTTTATATTAATGTGAAGCTGCATGTTTGAAGTTTCTTTTAAAAAATTGGGTAGACACATGCAATTATAGTATGTTTTGAGAAATCCAAAATTGCAGCCAAGATGGTACCACAATATATGAAAAATGACATATTTTTATTTTACTGGATGAAATAAATTGTTTTTGTATGTTTTACAACAAAAATGATGTAAAGTTCGCTTTCAGTAATATATTATTATTAGTGTGTGTAACCTTTTCTGGATTATTGAGATAAAGGCTTTCAAAAAAATGCTCGATCATGCAGCAAAATCACGGCATAGGGCTGAAACCTTAACCTGTCTACAAAGGCTAATTGGAAAACACAGTGGAGGCCCCCAGGGACAGTACTACATGCAAAATCAAATTGAAATTGTTGAAAACGGTCAGACAAATACACCGAGAACATCCGTATTCAAACACAAATACGCAAATGTTCATATCTTAACTCAAGCAATGAAAATCTAACTAAATAACTCTTTTTTTATTAAATAAAGCATGTTACCTTTTAGTTCACTGTAATAATAACACGATTGAGAAGGATCTCAAATGAGTATTTTATTCCACCAAAGCATACAATCAGTACATTTACAGTGAGTACTGAGTTTCTTGTTATTTTCCTTTTTTATACAAACAAACTTCAACTGGTGCACAGGCAGAAGACACAAAACATCAAGAAAAGCACTGGTATCATTTTAGACATTTTGTAAAATATCATGCATCAGTCATATCCAATATGAATCATACTTTAATGTCTCGTTTGACATAAAAACGTTTTGTTCGTATGAGAACTAAATATTTTAACAGAATAATGATGAACAGTGTTTCTCATTGTAAAAACTCTTTATTTGCAGTTTGTTCAAATTTCTAATGTTTGTATTTCTACAAATTTAAATATTGTCTTTATAACAAACACGGGCGCATCTGAAACACATATTGTAAAATCTTGTAGAACACATATTGACAGAATCGTAATGCATTTCCGAGTAGTTATTTAAAGTGACATTTCAATATTTTCAGCATTAATTTCAAACTGATCTGAATGTCTACCCATGCAATAAGTTTAAGTGGCTGACGCGCTGTGGTTTAGAAATAATTTCATTTTCATGTATTCATTTTCTTGATCTGATAATGCAGTTATATTATATCCCACATGATTGCAAACAAACGTTGTTTTTATAATGTGAGTGTAACTTAAAGTCCCATTAGCTTTTTGGGTGTTAAAAATGAAGTACGTCTTATTTTTACACAGAAAGATGTCTTATTAGCGGAACTGACTATTACTTGCAATAAAAACATTCCTAAATTTCTTTTTAATCACTAAGTATATATAGGAATATAGTATAGTATTTTATTAATGACATTTCAAAAATAAAAAAAAGCATCTGACAACATTTTTACGAGATATGGCTAAAGAAAAGCATTATGTAAATACTGTTTGTTTTAGAGCAAAAAAAGTTTACTATTATTTTATCAGTTGTTCTGTATTACTAAATTAAATTAAAAAAGCTAATGGACCTTTAAGGGTTAATATGATGAATGTTTTACAAATGGACAAAGTGCATGTTAAGTGTTTCACATAAAAGGAGTCAGCTAAATGTTTTAAGGCAGAAATAATAAAATTACAAAATATGGAATACCATTTAATCAAATAGTGTGAGAATGTCATATCACGTATTTTAAAAAACATATTTTCTGTTTGCTGTGGCCCTATTAAACGGTCACTGGAATTTCATACATGTATTTATATTCTCGATGCTGTAAATATAATTACACGTCTTAATGTTTTGGAAAAAGCCAATGCTGAACATAGATGTAAAGTGTACCCTTTCCATTCCTTATTTAATGAGCAGACAAACAAAATTATATTCAAAATACTGAAGGTATGTGTGTGCTTTCTGAAGCCAATAATACCTTCAGCAAATGTGCGTCTTTTAAAGTACCATCATTCCCCTTCATTTTGACAACACAACCTGTTATGTACATTGACATCTTATTATTATTAAATACAGTTACTTAGTAATACTGGTTTTATCTACATCGTGTGTGAATGGCAATTTTATTCTAAAGAGATCAGATGATATCAACTAAACGCTGTGTATGAATGAAAAGATGTTTGTAAAGTTGGTTGAGTTCCATTCTAACAATTGTCTGTATTTCAGTGAGTTTAACGCCGTTCATCAATGATAATTCATTTATATATAGTGACCGGTTCTCCTAACCAGTGTTCCTGGACTGTATTCATTAAAACAGTACTGACTTACCCTTCCACAAGGAACTAGCAACTTCTCCCCATACATGTATAGGAATATCGATATTTTTCTCGCCTTTTATAGACGGGTATGATCTGCCACAGCTGGGATTTGAACAACGATACTATATTGCTTCTTGCTTAGTACTTTATCTATTTATAATATTGGACTACCATTTGTATTGTTTTTTTATAATTATTTAAGTCACCATTTGATGAAAACAATGAACCCTTAAGCTTCTTTCGGAATGAAACAGTTCGTATCAGCGTTAAATCTAGAATGCTTTAATCTATTAACAGTTTTTCATTGTTTTGTTTTAAGACAATACATGAATAATACAGTGCTGTAACATCTATCTAAAAATATACACACTCATAACTATGTACATAATACACAGAAAAGCACCATGTAACCATTGTTGTAGTTTAGAAACATAATTGAAAATTACATTTTGATGAAGCAATCACATGAAGCTGTGCATATTACTAAGTCTTAAGAACTGTTTACGGCCATATGGAAAACAGTATCATATTGCATCAATATGATAGAATGTGATGATCGAGGTCTTGGAAGCGACCCCTGGTGGTAACATATAAATCATGCTCTGGTTGAGAATGCCAGTCGTGAAAAGAAATATTTGATGTAATTATTAAAAATAATCAAGTACGCGAATATATTGCTTTGTAAGGGAATGTCCCAACGGAGAACAGTTACAAATAACTGTTATAATGACGTTACTATCGAGTACAAGAATCGTGAATTTTCCATCTGTAAGTCTATCTATTATTTATAAGCACTTGTAAAATCTGTAACCTTCTGGTTTAATATAGTATCCCAGAGGAACCTAAGGTGATTATCTTTTATATACGATCATTTTAATCACTTTTTGAAAATACGCTGTTGAAATATACGTATTACTGTGAATGTCCATTTATAAATATAAATCAATTATAATTGACATTTCACAGCTAACCAAAAAAATAACAAGATGAGTTTTTAAAAAACAATACCCTTTCGTGTGACCTTGATCTTTGACCTACTGACATTAAAATGCACGTGTCCTGTAGAGGTTGCCATGTGTAACTAACATAATATAAAATTATGAAGTTTGATTGTAGGTTGAAGCGTTTTGATTTTATAGGCAGGGTTAAAGTTTGGTACAAACAGACATACAAATAGACAGACAGACAGAGTGACAGACCAATAACTATATGCCCCCGGTTTATTGATATAGCGGCGTTAAAGTTAAGTCTGAAAACCAAGGATAACTTGGGTAATACTGAAATACATTTGAGAACTGAGATATGGACATTCTTATTAACACTGAGAACTGGTCCCGACGGCTTTTCGCTGTGTAGGAAGTAAACTACGAAGATTGTATAGGCGTTCATCTGTCCTCAACAGTAGCTTTATATTGGCCTTGACTCTTACAATTGTAAAAAATGCTTGCTTGTTCTTTTAGAAAGATACTTTTTTTAAAATTCCGATCTGTAGAGATAATAATTATTTTTTATTACTGTAATAATTCTAAACAAAACACAGACATTTTTGCGCTATAAATGATACATGACAGACAGTGGGCGAATAGCAGCATCGTTATATTTGATACTGAAACTATTGATTAAGGATGCATTGGAAATCGTAGGCGCTTCTGACCAAGATCTGAAGCAATGTGGAATCTCATTTTCAGAATAAGTCATTGGAGCTAATACACCTGATTGACTGTCGATTGATACATGAAACCCACATGATTCATAGTCTCTTCTATCATTAAAGCCCCATTAGCTTTTTCTATGTTAAAATTAAAGTATGTCTTATTTTACCTAGAAGGATGTCTCATCAGTTACTTTCATTAAAATCATTCCAAAATTTTCATTTTTAATCACGAAGTGCATAAAGAAATATAGCACAATATAAAATGAGTATTTTTTCAATGATATTGAAAAAATAAGAAAAAGCATTTGACAACATTTTTACGAGATCTGGCTAAAAGTGTATTATGTAAACATTGTTTTAGAGCAAATAGAATATATTTCTTAAATTTTACAATAATTTTATCAATTGTTTTTTATTAATAAATTCAAAAAGCTAATGGGCCTTTGATTGTTATACTTAATACATTGTACAAATTCATAATATAGCTTGCTGACCTATAGTTTCTTTAAACAAAACAATCATGAAAATTATACACATTTCAGGCAATTTACTTTCATGATTTATAGCAACTGGTTAATTACTAGTAATTTAAACGTCTGACAATTGACTGTGATAAGTACACATAAATAGTTATCAATAGATTGTTATAGGAGGAGGAAAATAATGCTTAGAACCCACGACCTCCTGCTTGCAAGTCAGATGCTCTATCAACTGAGCTTATCGGGCTGATGAAAACCCAGTCAATTTATGAATACAATATATCACACCTCTACAAAATTTGAACCTTGATTTCAAGTGAATACAGACATTACGTAATATTACTTGACATTGTAAAAACATGCTGCGGAAGCGGCTCATTAATTTTACGGTAAACAAGGGAAGAAACAATTTAAAGCAACATCAATCTTATTGTAAACAACATACAAAACACCATGAAGGTGATCAAATTTTCTTTCGAAACAAAACAAAAACAAAATATTTAACAACAGATGTTTAATTTTTATTGAGAATCATATTTCGTGTTGAACATTTACAATGTGTCGTGTTCACACCAATAAACGTGTTTCTCTAGAAATCAAATGAACACATTTTTCATAAGCCATCTTATTTGCATTAACGAACATGCATACAAAACGTTTTTTGTAAAGAGACACGTTTTCATTTTTGAAATGTTGCATGATTAACAAAGACAAGTATTAGTTATCCCCCCTGAAACCATTCAGTCCATAGTAAACGCTAAATTATCCACAATCCATTAGAACTTACAGTCGATATCGTGTTATCAATATCATTTAACCATTCAACTGATACAGATGCATATATACATGTACTAACCTTTCAACTTGTGTCAAAATAAAACCATAGACCTATGTTGAATACAAAACTTGAAAGGAAAGATTTCGATTAATATTTGTTTGTCGTCCAATAAGCACACTAGTGAGTGGTTAATTACATAGGAAACATAAGATACGTCCGAATGACATATACATACATTAAGCAATAAAAGTAAGGGTACACAAAAGATATTAGTGATATAGAGTTAATAATTCAAAATGTTTTTTTAACAGTATGTGTTAACTGTAATCCGAAGTTGAACTTTCGTGTTGTATCTATCAGAACACTATAGCTGGCAATCAAAAGTTGCAGCATCGTTTCCTTCTAAAGCAACTGTAAACATTCATCCTTTCCTTCTCTGCAGTTTGGCATTGCTCTTTACACTTACAAGTTCCACAACATTTTCTTAAATTCCCCGCACACTGCTGGTCAGTGGACACCTCTTCAGTTGTATCAATCTCTGTGACGTCACAAGCTTTTTTACAGGAACAATTTTCACAGCATAAATTGTGGACGTTGATGCATTTATTGCTCTTTATTCTCAATGATGGACGTACACAATCCTTCTGGCAGGAACAGTTACCACATATGTTTAGGCCATTCACCTTTGTAAACTTCATTGTATCAGTTTCGCAGGTTTTTTTTCTTTTTACTGTATCACAACACATCACATGCTGCAACAAAAACATAAAGGCGTCTGCATGGTAGCTCGCTTTCATGGGGAGATTGTTTGTATAATTTTACATAAAAAGTAGTATGTTCAATCATGATCGTATATGAATCCTAACCCCAAAAGATATTATCTCAAAGTTCGGTGGACAGATTTTGGAAATGTTTATATTATTTTAGTTTTCCCTGATAGAAAATAATTAACCAAGATATTTAAAAGTCATTGTCCCTTTCAATTTACAAGGAAATTTATGGGATTTGCCCACTTTACGAAGATTAAAGACCCATTTCAATGAAAACTCATGATAAAAAGATGCAATAACACATAATCGATCTGATTTGATAAAGAAAAATATTGGTCACCGTGCAATATCTACAGATTTCTTTCACCAGGGAAACAACTCATTCAAAAGTTTTGAAATGTGTCGTAAAATAAATGGAATTATCCGAGGTAACTATCAAAGAAATCATATTTACTGAACAATACTGTGTTTGCTTGTGTAGCATGGACTTTTTGCGTAATGTAAAACAGTTAAAACTGCTACACAATCAATACGCGTTAATCAACTAAAATATTCACGAATTTCTATAAATGCAACACATTGTTTAAATGAGAAAATGTTTTACCAGGTAGTTGTATTTAGTTAATACAACTACCTGGTTTTACTAAACAATATGAACAAAGAAATATATGACAATGTAAACCAGGCATACTTTCGTTTAAACGAATTATAATATAATACAACAGAACAAAAATATAGTTTACATTGATCCCACACTCTGTGATTTGTGTGTCAGCCACATTACATTTCTCCTTACACGAACATCGTGGACAACAACGCGTTTGATTATACGGACATGATGCCCCATCCGCCTCGATCCATCCTGGTTCGATACGTTCACAATTCTGTTGACAAGTACAAGGAAGCGTGCAACATACATATCCCCAGCCATGGTAAGAAGCCGTCGTTTGACACTGGCCTCGTCTTTCTTCTGTATTAGAACATCTATACTCTCTACATGCACAACTTCCTGGGAAGAAAATTATTATTTCATTCAATAAAGGGTAAACCGGTCGACACCTTCGAAAAAGAAGAGTGCAATAATAATTAGTATTATATGCCCCTTCGAAGAAAAGTGGAACATTGCTTTGTTTATGCCGTCGGAAGGTCGTCCGGACGGTCCGTCCGTCCGTAACCAAACCTCGTCAAATCAATAACAAGACAACGATTTGGCCTAAGTGCTTCACATTTGGTTTGGTGGTTTGTGATCAGACACAGATGACCCCTATTGATTTTAAGGTAAGTAAGTCAAAGGTCAAGGTCACAGGTGGCATCCTTGTTTCACAAACAATTCTTGTTATAAATTGATTCCAATGCGTTATCATACATTACGTAGTTATCCCCCCCCCCCTATGTTTTAAAATAGCTTTAAGTAGTTATTTTGTATCCGAACTCGCAAATCAGTCGTACATGATAGGACTCACAGTTAAACATGAAATGAATTCTTGGTCGAGCATTCAAACAGTACAGCAATGAACAAAATCCCGAACGATATTTATCCCAGTCTAGTTGACGTAAATAATTACATGTCTCAGAGGACATTTAAATGATAAAAATGATAACGACAAATTTCCTTACCTTCTCCTACGGTCACCAAACTAGCTAACATCAAAATTATATATACTTGTAAGCACATGATCACTTATTTGAACAACGTACATCTGGTAAATATGTTGTGCTTATTGTCATGTTTTGTCTGACAACGGAAATTAGAAAAGCGTGACTGACAGATCGTAGCGATTATATATAACATAAAAGCGATGCAGTAAATTCTGAGGCTATTATTCATGACGAATTAATGTTTTGCATCTATGCAAAAACTAAGAAAGATTAACGATTTACTTAGCTCAAAATAGCAGATCATTTTTAATAACCTGTGTCATTAGCTACATATATGAAGAACATTTAATAAGATTTATTTACAATCAAAACTCGAACCAAACTCAATAATCACAATTGCACGAAAACAAGCATATTCACACGTACGCGATTATAAAACCATGTACATTGCATTAGCATTGTCAAAAACATTATATCTGTCTCATTAACAATGTGATGCAAGAAAATCTGACCCAGTAAAATATAACATTTTAGGCAAAAGTGCGAATGCTTTGTGCTTTAATGGTCAGTGATGCAAACGTGTGAGTATGTAGTACGTAAACATGAATAATTTATAGGACCAACTGCTCTGGAGAAATAAACTTTCAAACACGATATGAAAACAAATGACAGTATCAATTGCTCATCAGTATTTGTATATGCCTTTCTCTTGCGATATAATTTTTGACTATGCCCATAACGAATCTATAAATAATATTTTGGTTTTGATTCACTTTAATAATTATGTATAATATTTCGATCACTTTAGAATAAATAACAACATCTATAAAAGCTTTGTGAAAGCTGGAACCAATACACATGATCACATTGCATTGGTCCCAGTTAAAAGCTATCAACGATTCTATAAAACATCGGACTTTCAAATTAACGTAACTGATATATCTCGATCCTGCTTAAATCGATTCTTTCTCAGCAAAGACCTATATATCATGTATATTGGGTAGGTCTTTTTTTCAGAGAAAAAACAGACAGTACATCAATTCATAGGCGAAGTTTATAAAACTCGGAAATGGTCCGGAAAAGCTGAAATGTATATAAAACATTATACTTAATATATTTATTTATTTTATATTAATTTATTATTATTCATATCTTAACTATTTCTAAAACATGGTAGACTATATATTACACAAAATGGGCATAATTATAAAGTTACAGTGTTCAAATTAAAATATATAACTGAATATACAAATTGAGACTGTAAAATTATTAAAGGTAAATAATATCAGTAAAAAATTGAAACCATGTCACGTTATAATACAAGGATAACACAAAAAGGAAGTATAAAACCTTAGGTCCTATGTCCATTGTGGTCCTTTATAAAATTAATGTAAATAACCAAGGAAACAACAACAAATTATATCAATATGAAAAAAAAAGAAAATGGAATTCAAATTTATCTTAGAGATAATTATTATCACAGAAAAAAATTACTATCACAGAATTTACATCATTATCTAAGAATTATTGACATTTAAAATGTGTATAAAAATAGCTTTATTATTATTCACTGTACAGTTATATCTATTAGCAGTACTGAAGGAAATAGTTATTACATGTACTATCAAAATAGTGCGTCGTATAACTTCATGACACGTTATATAGAAAAGAACAATTTAATACAGAAGACGGCTTCTGAAACATGTTGTATGATATGTCCGTACGACTGCTAGGTGACGGTGTAGTTAGGTTTTATCCCATACCATAGGAAGGGATGATTGTAACATAAAATCACTGAATCTGGAAATATTCTTACATATTTCAGAATGGTATGTTACTTTTTATTCAGTAGTTTATAATCTTAATTGCAATTAGCATTATGTTACTTAAGTAGCTTTTTTGTAAATCGTCATTTTTGTCATCATTATCATATTTGATATAATTCGTATAGGAAGAGTATTTCGGATAGTGTTCATTTCCACGTTTTCCCGGAAATAATCATTTTTAATGGTAAGGCTTATATTTTCTATGCTGAATATTGTTTGTAATTACCGCATGCGATTTGATATTTCCCATAAACCTCATCAGACATCTTCATTTCCTTTGCATTCAACTGCAGAGAAGAATGAATGACACATTGATACAACATGCCAATTAATGAAATATAAACTAAAAAAAGTGAAGAAATGTTTGGCCATGATCCTGTAGGTTATGACCAGAGACATTTGTTTATTTGTTGTTTAATGGCCCATTTGACAGCTATGGTCATTTATGAGCTGCCCCAGAGAAAGGGGAATACAGGAGAACAAGTCATTGAATGATTGATGTCGATCCCTACTCTTATAAATTTCGAATAGATTTTCCTGTTTTGTGTAAAGAGCCAATAGATACTACCTCCCCATTTCCTGTGATTTTCTACAGTACTGGGCTCAGCAGACTTTGCGAAAGTAAAATATCTGCTGGATTTTCGTTCTGTCAAACTTGAAAATTCTGTTGGACCGAAAAAAAGTAAGCAAGTATAAATGTGTTATACTAATACAGTGTATACATCAGGTAAATCAGTCGCTGGACCAATGAGATAAGATTGTTTATCAGACCAACACACAATCTATCAGACAAGTCTGACAGTCTCCACTTTGGTTCCTTTTACAAAGTCTGTGGTAGCACAGAATGTGGAAGATGGGGATGATGAAGTATCGGAAGAGGGAGCTGATATTTGAAATCCACAACATTTTCATTAGTAGTCCAATGCCAGGGGTTTTCTTTATAATTGTAGCCTGTGCGGGGCACCTTCCCTCTGAAAATTTCTTGGAAATCATGCAATATTCCTCAAATGTCCAATTTGCTCCTTGAAATTTCATTCCCCAAATTGGTTTCGGGTGAGGATTTTTTCTCCAAAAGAGCATTAACCCTCTATTAATTTATCCCCATATTAAGTTACCACTACTGACAGTCACTAGACCTACAATTTATCGCTGTTTATTATGAACTCATGAAATGATTATATAGCGAAATTGCTAATTACTAATAGTATGCAGGGCTTTTTTCCTTCTATAACAGAGGCCAAAATTTGGTGACTTCCCAATTGCAAAAAGGCTGTTTTTTCCTCAATTTTAGGCAAGAAATTCCAAAAAATGCAATGCTATTCAAACTCGGTAGTCTAACCTTCTCAAAATTTAGCCAACTATTGCACTTGAATTTTCCAAAATGAAAGCGTAAGGCACATTCCCAATTTTTGGAAAAAAGGCCTTGGTATGTTTGTGATGCATTCATTCAAATCTTTTTTTGTAATTTCATAAACTACATTATTGAACATGGAACAAGAGATCCATGATTATAAATATCAAAACAAGCATTCCCATGAAAGACACAATATATTCTTATACATTGTAATCTTAATTGTGTATGACAATATTTATCTCAAATATGTCTTTGTGCTGTATGTTTGTTTATTATATCTAGGCAGGAGATGCATCAAGTCTTCAGTCCCTTGAAACATTGATGTCTGAGTTCTTCAATGTTTCTACCAGCAATGATCGTAAAAGACAAATTAGTTAGTGAAGTCATTTTAACATTGTTCTTTTTACAGTGGTAATACAGGCACAATAAAGTCTTATTTGTGTGTAAGATAAAATGTTCTTGCTAATGATCTCCTGGAAGTATAAAACTATATGAATTTGTTCCTGAAGTTGGAAGTGTTGTCCAACATGTCAAGCATACAAATCTTCCTAAAAGCAAATCAACGCTCTGTTGTACCGATCAAATTATTGACAATGAATTACTCTGAAGTTGTGAAAATGTAATGTTCAACTGAGAGGTGTGAATAACAAAGTAAAGTATTGACCATGGTACCAGATTATTGGTTCAAACATTTGAGTGGAGTCAGGTGGAGTTAAACTATATAAAAACATATATAAAATAAACACAAGGGACCGAAGAATGAGTTCTAGTTTTCCTGGTTGTTCAAAATTTACTGAGTTCCAACCAATGAGAGTTCACAGTATTCTGCTATGTAATTTAAATTTTCAGTTTTTGTTTACAGAAGAACTACTGAATCAATTCAGTCAGACAAAAGATTGTTGGAAGCAATGTTTCTTCTTCCTGTTAAACACAAAAAATGAGTATGTTATGATGTACTGTCTTACTGTGCTGGAGGTTTGTATTCCAAATAAATGCTCATTTCATATTATTGTCTTATGTCTTCATGGTTTTACATGTAGCAGGAACATCTGTTTAGCAAGTAATTCATAGTTCCAGATTGTTTCACCACATGGCTTAGACATCAAGCAATGTTTGTAATGTCATGATTTGTACATGAAGATGGAATAACTAAATCAAAGAATGTGATAAACTGCAAACTCAGTTGTACATCTGCCAATACGTATGTATAAGTATTGAAGTGGAGGCCATAATAATAATTAATATTTATACCAGTGGAGTATTCTTCACTTTAATTGTTATGGTACTTACTGGTACAGTCTTCGACTTTAGCCACAGGTCCAAAAACCGAGTCTGCATAAATTGCTGCCAGTCCTGCAAAATTTGCCGGATCACCAGACCAATGGTCCGGTGAAATTTTGAGCTAACATATTGTCTAAAATGGATAATTGATTCCCCAAAACTAACGTTTCACTAGTATATGATAAAGAATTTCTGTTAATTACAATAAAAACGTCACATTATTATGAAACCTATAATATGTAAGAAATATACGTCCATAAATATTCTAGAGATAACATTTGATCATGCAAAAACATGTTAAGAATCGGTCTGGTAAAAGTTCATTTGGTCTGGTAAAATGTGTGCCTTTACAAGACCGGATGTCCGGTCATTGAAAAATTATTCATGAAGACTGCTTGTATTGTAGAACCTAATTAACAAACAATGGGTTGGATTGACAGCAGAAACAAAAAGTGAAATTCGTATGATGTTGAACCAGTACTTGCTGGAGAATCATACAAAAGTACCCGTATTTATACGTAACAAACTAGTCAAGTAAGTTGGCCTTGACTCTTACAATTGTAAAAAATGCTTGCTTGTTCTTTTAGAAAGATACTTTTTTTTAAATTCAGATCTGTAGAGATAATAATTATTTTTTATTACTGTAATAGTTCTAAACAAAACACAGACATTTTTGCGCTATAAATGATACATGACAGACAGTGGGCGAATAGCAGCTTCGTTATATTTGATACTGAAACTGTTGATTAAGGATGTATTGGAAATCGTAGGCGCTTCTGACCAAGATCTGAAGCAATGTGGAATCTCATTTTCAGAATAAGTCATTGGAGCTAATACACCTGATTGACTGTTGATTGATACATGAAACCCACATGATTCATAGTCTCTTCTATCATTAAAGCCCCATTAGCTTTTTCTATGTTAAAATTAGAGTAGGTCTTATTTTACCTAGAAGGATGTCTCATCAGTTACTTTCATTAAAATAATTCCAAAATTTTCATTTTTAATCACGAAGTGCATAAAGAAATATAGCACAATATAAAATGAGTATATTTTCAATGATATTGCAAAAAATAAGAAAAAGCATTTGACAACATTTTTACGAGATCTGGCTAAAAGTGTATTATTGTTTTAGAGCAAATAGAATATATTTCTTATATTTTAAAATAATTTTATCAATTGTTTTTTATTAATAAATTCAAAAAGCTAATGGGCCTTTGATTGTTATACTTTATACATTGTACAAATTCATAATATAACTTGCAGACCTATAGTTTCTAAAAACAAAACAATCATGAAAATTATACATATTTCAGGCAATTTACTTTCATGATTTATAACAACTGGTTAATTAATTTAAACGTCTGACAATTGACTATGATAAGTACACATAAATGGTTATCAATAGATTGTAATAGGAGTAGGAAAATAATGCTTAGAACCCGCGACCTCCTGCTTGCAAGTCAGATGCTCTATCAACTGAGCTTATCGGGCTGATGAAAACCCAGCCAATTTATGAATACAATATATCACACCTCTACAAAATTTGAATCTTGATTTCAAGTGAATACAGACATTACGTAATATTACTTGACATTGTAAAAACATGCTGCGGAAGCGGCTCATTAATTTTACGGTAAACAAGGGAAGAAACAATTTAAAGCAACATCAATCTTATTGTAAACAACATACAAAACACCATTAAGGTGATCAAATTTTCTTTCGAACAAAACAAAAACAAAATATTTAACAACAGATGTTTAATTTTTATTGAGAATCATATTTCGTGTTGAACATTTACAATGTGTCGTGTTCACACCAATAAACGTGTTTCTCTAGAAATCAAATGAACACATTTTTCATAAGCCATCTTATTTGCATTAACGAACATGCATACAAAACGTTTTTTGTAAAGAGACACGTTTTCATTTTTGAAATGTTGCATGATTAACAAAGACAAGTATTAGTTATCCCCCCTGAAACCATTCAGTCCTAAGTAAACGCTAAATTATCCACAATCCATTAGAACTTACAGTCGATATCGTGTTATCAATATCATTAAACCATTCAACTGATACAGATGCATATATACATGTACTAACCTTTCAACTTGTGTCAAAATAAAACCATAGACCTATGTTGAATACAAAACTTGAAAAGGAAAGATTTCGATTAATATTTGTTTGTCGTCCAATAAGCACACTAGTGAGTGGTTAATTACATAGGAAGCATAAGATACGTCCGAATAACATATACATACATTAAGCAATAAAAGTAAGGGTACACAAAAGATATTAGTTTTCTGTGGTGATTCCTTTGATTAGGGTCATTGAAATAGATTGAACCTGTTCAGAGTAAATAGTGATATAGAGTTAATAATTCAAAATGTTTTTTTAACAGTATGTGTTAACTGTAATCCGAAGTTGAACTTTCGTGTTGTATCTATCAGAACACTATAGCTGGCAATCAAAAGTTGCAGCATCGTTTCCTTCCAAAGCAACTGTAAACATTCATCCTTTCCTTCTCTGCAGTTTGGCATTGCTCTTTACACTTACAAGTTCCACAACATTTTCTTAAATTCCCCGCACACTGCTGGTCAGTGGACACCTCTTCAGTTGTATCAATCTCTGTGACGTCACAAGCTTTTTTACAGGAACAATTTTCACAGCATAAATTGTGGACGTTGATGCATTTATTGCTCTTTATTCTCAATGATGGACGTACACAGTCCTTCTGGCAGGAGCAGTTACCGCATATGTTTAGGCCATTAACCTTTGTAAACTTCATTGTATCAGTTTCGCAGTTTTTGTTTCTTTTTTCAGTATCACAACACATCACATGCTGCAACAAAAACATAAAGGCGTCTGCATGGTAGCTCGCTTTCATGGGGAGATTTTTTGTATAATTTTACATAAAAAATAGTATGTTCAATCATGATCGTATATGAATCCTAACTCCAAAAGATATTATCTCAAAGTTCGGTGGACAGATTTTAGAAATGTTTATATTATTTTAGGCTTCCCTGATAGAAAATAATTAACCAAGAGATTTAAAAGACATTGTCCCTTTCAATTTACAAGGAAATTGATGGGATTTGCCCACTTTACGAAGATTAAAGACCCATTTCAATGAAAACTCATGATAAAAAGATGCAATAACACATAATCGATCTGATTTGATAAAGAAAAATATTGGTCACCGTGCAATATCTACAGATTTCTTTCATCAGGGAAACAGCTCATTCAAAAGTTTTGAAACGTGTCGTAAAATAAATGGAATTATCCGAGGTAATTATCAAAGAAATCATATTTACTGAACAATACTGTGTTTGCTTGTGTAGCATGGACTTTTTGCGTAATGTAAAACAGTTAAAACTGCTACACAATCAATACGCGTTAATCAACTAAAATATTCACGAATTTCTATAAATGCAACACATTGTTTAAATGAGAAAATGTTTTACCAGGTAGTTGTATTTAGTTAATACAACTACCTGGTTTTACTAAACAATATGAACAAAGATATATGACAATGTAAACTAGGCATACTTTCGTTTAAACGAATTATAATATAATACAACAGAACAAAAATATAGTTTACATTGATCCCACACTCTGTGATTTGTGTGTCAGCCACATTACATTTCTCCTTACACGAACATCGTGGACAACAACGCGTTTGATTATACGGACATGATGCCCCATCCGCCTCGATCCATCCTGGTTCGATACGTTCACAATTCTGTTGACAAGTGCAAGGAAGCGTGCAACATACATATCCCCAGCCATCGTAAGAAGCCGTCGTTTGACACTGGCCTCGTCTTTCTTCTGTATTAGAACACCTATACTCTCTACATGCACAACTTCCTGGGAAGAAAATTATTATTTCATTCAATAAAGGGTAAACCGGTCGACACCTTCGAAAAAGAAGAGTGCAATAATAATTAGTATCATGCCCCTTCGAAGAAAAGTGGTACATTGCTTTGTTTATGCCGTCGGAAGGTCGTCCGGACGGTCCGTCCGTCCGTCCGTAACCAAACCTCGTCAAATCAATAACAAGACAACGATTTGGTCTAAGTGCTTCACATTTGGTTTAGTGGTTTGTGATCAGACACAGATGACCCCTATCAAGGACTTATATACATACACTTATATACATACATGGATTCGCAACTTCCGTATTAACAGTTTAAAGTAATCAAATCCCGCGATAATAAGACGTGAATCAACGGGAATACAAGCTATTGTTTACAAAAGCGAAAATACGGAAAAATCCGTGATATCCGAATGATAATAACAGCGAAAATATTCGTGGTATTCCGAATGTTTAATCTCGGAGACGAAAGGATTATAATAGATGTCCGCCATCTTGGAATTTAAAATGTTCGATTGATGCCTTTTTCGATGCTTATACTTAGACTTTGTGGATTATAAATGTATCTCAATATCTTTAAGGAATTTGTTGCATCCTTTACCAATTTCCCGTGCCCAATTGCCAGAGTTTTATTAGTATAATCAAATTCGTAAACACCCAAATACAGCTGTCGGACATTGCCGAGTATATAGCAATGCATTGTGGGATCGCCGAACGATATCGTTTGATCTATTTTTAGCAGTTGCGAATCCATGTATGTATATAAGTCCTTGCCCCTATTGATTTTAAGGTAAGTAAGTCAAAGGTCAAGGTCACAGGTGGCATCCTTGTTTCACAAACACTTCTTGTTATAAATTGATTCCAATGCGTTATCATACATTACGTAGTTACCCCCCCCCCCCCCACCCTATGTTTTAAAATAGCTTTAAGTAGTTATTTTGTATCCGAACTCGCAAATCAGTCGTACATGATAGGACTCACAGTTAAACATGAAATGAAATCTTGGTCGAGCATTCAAACAGTACAGCAATGAACAAAATCCCGAACGATATTTATCCCAGTCTGGTTGACGTAAATAATTACAAGTCTCAGAGGACATTTAAATGATAAAAATGATAACGACAAATTTCCTTACCTTCTCCTACGGACACCAAACTAGCTAACATCAAAATTATATATACTTGTAAGCACATGATCACTTATTTGAACAACGTACATATGGTAAATATGTTGTGCTTATTGTCATGTTTTGTCTGACAACGGAAATTAGAAAAGCGTGACTGACAGATCGTAGCGATTATATATAACATAAAAGCCATGCAGTAAATTCTGAGGCTATTATTCATGACGAATTAATGTTTTGCATATATGCAAAAACTAAGAAAGATTAACGATTTACATAGCTCAAAATAGCAGATCATTTTTTAATAACCTGTGTCATTAGCTACATATATGAAGAACATTTAATAAGATTTATTTACAATCAAAACTCGAAACAAACTCAATAATCACAATTGCACGAAAACAAGCATATTCACACGTACGCGATTATAAAACCATGTACATTGCATTAGCATTGTCAAAAAAATTATATCTGTCTCATTAACAATGTGATGCAAGAAAATCTGACCCAGTAAAATATAACATTTTAGGCAAAAGTGCGAATGCTTTGTGCTTTAATGGTCAGTGATGCAAACGTGTGAGTATGTAGTACGTAAACATGAATAATTTATAGGACCAACTGCTCTGGAGAAATAAACTTTCAAACACGATATGAAAACAAATGACAGTATCAATTGCTCATCAGTATTTGTCTATGCCTTTCTCTTGCGATATAATTTTTGACTATGCCCATAACGAATCTATAAATAATATTTTGGTTTTGATTCACTTTAATAATTATGTATAATATTTCGATCACTTTAGAATAAATAACAACATCTATAAAAGCTTTGTTAAAGCTGGAACCAATACACATGATCACATTGCATTGGTCCCAGTTAAAAGCTATCAACGATTCTATAAAACATCGGACATTCAAATTAACGTAACTGATATATCTCGATCCTGCTTAAATCGATTCTTTCTCAGCAAAGACCTATATATCATGTATATTGGGTAGGTCTTTTTTTTCAGAGAAAAAACAGAGAGTACATCAATTCATAGGCGAAGTTTATAAAACGCGGAAATGGTCCGGAAAAGCTGAAATGTATATAAAACATTATACTTAATATATTTATTTATTTTATATTTATTTATTATTATTCATATCTTAACTATTTCTAAAACATTGTAGACTACATAGGAAATATATATTACACAAAATGGGCATATAAAGTTACAGTGTTCAAATTAAGATATATAACTGAATATACAAATTGAGACTTTAAATTATTAAGGTAAATAATATCAGTAAAAAATTGAAACCATGTCACGTTATAATACAAGGATAACACAAAAAGGAAGTATAAAACCTTAGGTCCTATGTCCATTGTGGTCCTTTGTAAAATTAATGTAAATAACCAAGGAAACAACAACAAATTATATCAATATGAAAAAAAACTGAGAAAATGGAATTCAAATTTATCTTAGAGATAATTATTATCACAGAAAAAAATTACTATCACAGAATTTACATCATTATCTAAGAATTATTGACATTTAAAATGTGTATAAAACAGCTTTATTATTATTCACTGTACAGTTATATCTATTAGCAGTACTGAAGGAAATAGTTATTACATGTACTATCAAAATAGTGCGTCGTATAACTTCATGACACGTTATATAGAAAAGAACAATTTAATATACAGAAGACGGCTTCTGAAACATGTTGTATGATAATTGACGGTGTAGTTAGGTTTTATCCCATACCATAGGAAGGGATGATTGTAACACAAAATCACTGAATCTGGAAATATTCTTACATATTTCAGAATGGTATGTTACTTTTTATTCAGTAGTTTATAATCTTAATTGCAATTAGCATTTTGTTACTTAAGTAGCTTTTTTGTAAATCGTCATTTTTGTCATCATTATCATATTTGATATAATTCGTATAGGAAGAGTATTTCGGATAGTGTTCATTTCCACGTTTTCCCCGGAAATAATCATTTTTAATGGTAAGGTTTTATATTTTCTATGCTGAATATTGTTTGTAATTACCGCATGCGATTTGATATTTCCCATAAACTTCATCAGACATCTTCATTTCCTTTGCATTCAACTGCAGAGAAGGATGAATGACACATTGATACAACATGCCAATTAATGAAATATAAACTAAAAAAAGTGAAGAAATGTTTGGCGATGATCCTGTAGGTTATTACCAGAGACATTTGTTAATTTGTTGTTTAGTGGCCCATTTGACAGCTATGGTCATTTATGAGCTGCCCCAGAGAAAGGGGAATACAGGAGAACAAGGCATTGAATGATTGATGTCAATCCCTACTCTTATAAATTTTGAATAGATTTTCCTGTTTTGTGTAAAGAGCCAATAGATACTACCTCCCCATTTCCTGTGATTTTCTACAGTACTGGGCTCAGTAGCAGACTTCGCGAAAGTAAAATATCTGCCGGATTTTCGTTCTGTCAAACTTGAAAATTCTGTTGGACTGAAAATAGTAAGCAAGTATAAATGTGTTATACTAATACAGTGTATACATCAGGTAAATGAGTTGCCCGACCAATGAGATAAGATTCTTTATCAGACCAACACACAATCTATCAGACAAGTCTGACAGTCTCCACTTTGGTTCCTTTTGCAAAGTCTGCGGTAGCACAGAATGTGGAAGATGGGGATAGTGAAGTATCGGAAGAGGGAGCTGATATTTGAAATCCACAACATTTTCATTAGTAGTCCAATGCCAGGGGTTTTCTTTATAATTGTAGCCTGTACGGGACACCTTCCCTCTGAAAATATCTTGGAAATCATGCAATATTCCTCAAATGTCCAATTTGCTCCTTGAAATTTCATTCCCCAAATTGGTTTCGGGTGAGGATTTTTTCTCCAAAAGAGCATTAACCCTCTATTAATTTCATCCCATATTAAGTTACCACTAGACCTACAATTTACTGCTGTTTATTATGAACTTATGAAATGATTATATAGCGAAATTGCTAATTACTAATAGTATGCAGGGCTTTTTTCCTTCTATAACAGAGGCCAAAATTTGGTGACTTCCCAATTGCAAAAAGGCTGTTTTTCCTCAATTTTAGGCATGAAATTCCAAAAAATACAATGCTATTCAAATCAGTAGTCTAACCTTCTCACTTGAATTTTCCAAAATGAAAGGGTAAGGCACATTCCCAATTTTTGGAAAAAAGGCCCTGGTATGTTTGTGATGCATTCATTCAAATCTATTTTTGCAATTTCATAAAGTACATTATTGAACATGGAACAAGAGATCCATGATTATAAATCAAAACAAGCATTCCCATGAAAGATAAGATATATTCTTATAATCTTAATTGTGTATGACAATATCTATCTGTGTCTGTGTGCTGTATGTTTGTTTATTATATCTAGGCAGGAGATGCATCAAGTCTTCATTCGCTTGAAACATTGATGTCTGAGTTCTTCAATGTTTCTACCAGCAACGATCGTAAAAGACAAATTGGTTAGTGAAGTCATTTTAACATTGTTCTTTTTATAGTGGTAATACAGGCACAATAAAGTCTTATTTGTGTGTAAGATAAAAAGTTCTTGCTAATGATCTCCTGGAAGTATAAAACTTGATGAATTTGTTCCTGAAGTTGGAAGTGTTAATTGTCCAACATGTCAAGCATACAAGTCTTCCTAAAAGCAAATCAACGCTCTGTTGTACCGATCAAATTATTGACAATGAATTACTCTGAAGTTGTGAAAATGTAATGTTCTGAGAGGTGTGAATAACAAAGTAAAGTATTGACCATGGTACCAGATTATTGGTTCAAACATTTGAGTGGAGTCAGGTGGAGTTAAACTATATAAAACATATATAAAATAAACACAAGGGACCGAAGAATGAGTTCTAGTTTTCCTGGTTGTTCAAAATTTACTGAGTTTCCAACCAATGAGAGGTCACAGAATTCAGCTATGTAATTTGAATTTTCTGTTTTTGTTTACAGAAGAACTACTGAATCAATTCAGTCAGACAAAAGATTGTTGGAAGCAATGTTTCTTCTTCCTGTTAAACACAAAAAATGAGTATGTTATGATGTACTGTCTTACTGTGCTGGAGGTTTGTATTCCTAATAAATGCACATTTCATATTATTGTCTTTTGTCTTCATGGTAGTACATGTAGCCAAAACATCTGTTTCGCCAGTAATTCATAGTTCCAGATTTTTTTCACCACATGGCTTAGACATCAAGCAATGTTTTTGATGTCATGATTTGTACATGAAGATGGAATAACTACCGGTAAATCAAAGAATGTGATGAACTGTAAACTCAATTATAGTATTTTATACTTCTGCCATTATAAGTATTGAAGTGGAGGCCATAATAATAATATTTATTCTAGTGGAGTATTCTTCACTTTAATTGTTGTGGTACTTTCTGGTACAGTCTTGAATTTAGCCACAGGTCCAAAGACCGAGTCCGTCTAAATTGCTGCCAGGCCTGCAAAATTTTACGGATCACCAGACCGATGGTCCGGTGAAATTTTGAGCTAACATATTGTCTAAAATGCATAATTGATTCCCCAAAACTAATGTTTCACTAGTATATGATAAAGAATTTCTGTTAATTACAATAAAAACATCACATTATTATGAAACCTATAATATGTAAGAAATATACATTCATAAATATTCTGGAGACAACATTAAATTTTGATCATGCAAAAACAGGTTAAGAATCGGTCTTGTATAAGTTCATTTGATCTGGTAAAATTTGTGCCTTCACAAGACCAAATGTCGGTCATTGAAAAATTATTCATGAAGACTTCTTGTATTGTAGAACCTAATTAACAAACAATGGGTTGGATTGACAGCAGAAACAAAAAGTGAAATTCGTATGATGTTGAACCAGTACTTGCTGGAGAATCATACTAAAGTACCCGTATTTATACGTAACAAACTAGTCAAGTTAGTGGTAGATGTTGGAAGAATTGATTGGCCTCATTTCTATCCTGATTTCTTCTCAAGTATTTTACAGGTGAGAACCATCTATAATTATGATTTTGTTTCTATATTAAATAATTAGGTTGTGTGTTTTATAGGTTGTTCTAAGATAATAACCACATAGATAAATTAATAAATACCTTGTACATCTGTAAGGTCTTCATATCAAACTTTAAAAAAATGTCAGGTGTTTGGACCTATAATACTCTAGTCTTGTCACAAATTTTATATACAATATATGTTGAGATTAATTGATCAGTTTTTGACTAGTCTCCTTTGTTTATTTGATAAACAATGCGACTTGGAATTGTGTTATTTTATTACCTTATTTATTTTAAGAAGTTCTGATTGTAATTAAGTGATTCTTATTTTATTAGATGAATACTAGTTGGTTACAAATTACCAATACCATTGAAATCCTGATGCTGTTACTTAATGTTTGCCTTTTCCCCAACTGATTTCAGCTTATTCAGCAGTCAGGAACCACATCCCTTGGTCTTATTCTTCTACATACAGCCTCTGAGGAACTAGCTGTACCTAGAGAGGATTTATCTATGTCAAGAAAAGAGGAATTATATAAACTCCTATTACATCAAGTTCCTATTGTTCTCAATTTATTAAACAGTGAGTTATTTTTAATCTATGAATTTAAAAATAGCCTTGTTTAGAAGATAACCCCAAAGTATAGCTATTTGTTCGTAGCCTACTATCAAAATTAAGAAAATAGGAAAACATGTTTCCTGGCCAGCAATCAGTTTCATGAGGGTCATTTATCATTTGTTTTTTAACTCCTGATAAGATACAGGGTGTGAATTACTCATTTCATCCTCATGTTATAGCTGATCTATTTCTGAATCTTGGGGATGGGGAGGGGGCTGTTAGGGTCTTACTGGTGTGATCTTAAGACCGATATCTTTTTCTCTAAGAAATATATGGGTCTTTGGGTATTTCTTTTGTAAAAGAAATATACTGGTAAAAAATTTCTTTAATTACTGTGTAGTTACTATGAATTTCCCTTCAGTAGATTCCATATCACTTATTTACTTAGGTAAGTAAGTAATTAAAAGTAAGTAAGTAGGTTCCATGTCAGTTAGGCTTTTATCTTAGTGATGACAAGGTGATGTCTGTATTTTATACTTATGTAATGACTGTTCCTTTGTTTTTTTTAGATGTACTTGATATGGCTCTAGAAAGACATCGCCATTTAGTGTCTGCAACTCCACCCCCCTCTCCTACACAGGGAGAGTCGGCAGTAAGAAAACAACAACCTGTGTTACTTTTTACAGATTCACCTCTTAAATCAGGTATATGTTGTGTAATTATATGTATTTTTTCTCTTGATCTATGACTCTATGATGCTGAAATTTCTGATTTAGATTTTTATCATATAGATTACTGAATTTTCAAACCTTCATGTTATACAACATGATTTCGCCATTCTTTAGTGCAATACCTGGCCTCGATGTTATAAAACTTGAGAACGGTCTCCAAGCTCAAAGCGCAATTTGGTTCTCAAAGTATTATGGTTGAAAAGATAGAACTGATAAATGTTAAATACATATTTAGATCAATTATACTGTCAGACTAATGTATCAATAGTAACATTATTGTATGATTGCAATTAACTTAGAACCATTAAAAGATGAGATATGAGCTTGGAAACCGATCTCAAGTTTTATAACCTCGGGGCCTGATGTCTATGATGATGATATAAAAAATTAAACTCTATAAATTTCTGAAGTCACTCTTCTATATTCTTATTTTGACAGAGAGAACCAGTTCCACCATATGTATTGAGACTAATAGTAAACAGTGTGGGGAATCTCTTTACTCCAAAGTGAAAACATGGCAGAAATATCTCTTTGATTCAACCTTTTTTTTACAAAAGTTTATTCAAACTTAACAAATGTTCTGGAAAGTAACTGCAAACTTGAACTTTGTTCTACATTGTAGTTATAAGAATCAGTAAACCATATGTAATTAAATGTGTGTTTTTTTAATTTCAGATTCATTTATGAATGACATGTTTAAGTCACCAGGTACCAGCATACAACCGGAAGCTTTGCCACCACTGGATTCCAGCACCCAGGAACTATGTGCTCTTACCTTGAACTGTTTATCTCATTTCTTCAGCTGGATCCCGCTCTCCTCATTCATCACGCCCTCTCTACTAAGTACAATATTCCACTTTGCTGGATTCGGATGTGAGACTCAAGGGAGTCGTACTATGAATTCAGGGGCCAACTTTAGCTCCACTTCATGCCATCTTGGTATTCTCGCGATGAACTGCATCAATGAATTACTGTCTAAGAATTGTGTGCCATTAGATTTTGAAGACTATTTATTACAAATGTTTCAACAAACATTCTGTTTACTACAGAAGTTAACTAAAGACAGTAGTACATGTTCCAGTGGTAACAGGCTTACAGAACTGGATGAAAGGTAATCTCTTAAGGTCTTTATTATTTGTATAAATGACATGAATTAAAAAAAGCTGCACGCATGAATACTAGATGATTCAGTTGAATTTTCTATGAATTTAGTGTTTTATTTCTCCCTGAACCAGAAATTTCTTGTCTAAGGTTAATGCGATGTTTAAATGCAGATTTACAGAATTCTTATACCTTTAATACATTCTTTTTAAATTTGGCCTGGTCATGTGGATACAAGTTAATGTATGGATGCATTTAGTTTGCATTTGATAATTTTAATTTGGCTTTATCTTGTAAATTTAATTAACAGCATTTCCAAATGCTTCACATATACCATACAAACTTTATATGTTGAGCCATTTTCCCATTCAACTAATGTATATCTTATAGTTTGTATAGCATGTAGATCTTCATACTGATTTTATCAGTCAGGGTTGTTTATTTTGTTCACATGTAACATTGTAGAGAAATACTCTTCTGTGTACAACACCTCCTACATTTCTCAAGGGATAAGCATCTAGAGGAAATCACTTATACCATCTATGTGTTGTAGATGTGCATGAAAAGAAAAAAAAAAACAATACCAGTTCTGCTGAATTTACACAACTTTCTTTCTTTCAGCTATGTGGACAAGTTTACTGATTTCTTGCGACTGTTTGTTAGTATTCATCTAAGAAGATTTGAATCCAACACACAGTTTCCTGTTATAGAATTTTTGGCTCTTCTTTTTAAATACACATTTAGACAGGTAAGCTACTGGTACCTCAACTTGTGAATATTCGCTGTAGTCTTACACAAACATGTCCAACATATAAGATAAGGTATCCATATCATATTTACACTTAACTTGTACGATTCAGACTTTGGACACAGAACAGAACAGAATATTTATTAATTGACTGAAACGTTTAGCTCATTGTCATCATGATATTATATACATTATATCAACATATAATATAATATACATTATATCAACATATAATATTATACAAATGCATAATTTTTTACCTCTATAACTGATTATTGAATGAATTAAGCCATCGTCAAAATGTCCGAGGTCACATTGCCGCTTACAACATAAAGCAAAAGGAAATATTGAGAAAAATCATATGCGCCAAACTTATGTGCCAAATGGGGAAAAAATGTGCCTTATTTATTTTTTGGCGCAGTTGGCGCTGGCCAGTGTGAGCCCTGGCTCAATCAACATTTCATTACAAATTGTATGTAAAGCAAATAGATTTCAAGTTAATGGTGGAGAAAACTGATAGAGAGATTCAGGACAGAATACAACTGGATTTGTTTACATGAACATAGATAAAGAGGGGGTCGGGAAACCATATGATGATTTTGATTTGATTGATAACTTGTCAGGAATTACCATGGAATTATATCATTGTAAGCATATGTTTTATGTAAAGTATTGTGTTTGTGTTAAGCTCATTCTCAGTTTCAGAGTCTGGAAATTATGTCTGAAGTTTGTATGTACAGTACAACCTCTCCAGAGCGACCCTCTCCTGAGCAACAACCTCCCTTCAGCAAAAGCATGATTTTTTTCCACTGCACGATTTAGCTATATATTTAACCTCTCTAGAGCAACAACCTCTCAACAACAACATAATTTTGCTACTCCCAAAAGGTGTTGCTTCGAAGAGGTTGCACTATAATATATGCTTTATATTCTGTTTGTCTATAAATAGGTTTCCCTGTAAATCCGCATATCATTATTTCAGCCTTCCAATGATGGCTTTTACAACTGTTTAGATATATGGACGACTTTCTTGGATTACTTATTGACTAAATCTAAAGGAAGGCAAGAGGAAATGCAAGCTATTGTGTTGAGGTATGCAACACTATTCCATAGTACATAGTTTGGTTGATACAGACATTAAGACACTATTTGTTAGTGTGTTAGATATACAGTGTATGTAGTATATAGTAATTAACAGATACAAAGATGTATTGCTTGAAGTGTATGTTAATTGATGAAATGTTCAAATAGGCACATGATAAATGAGTTTATGATTGATAAATAGACATTATGTATCTCTTTTAAATTACAATCTCATTAACATGACTTCATCATCTTTACATGCCACCAGTAGATTATTGTTTTTTTTCTCCTTTGTTGTTATTTGTTTCCACAAAGTGTTACACAGGTTGAAAACAATACTTTGTTATATATTCCTGACTATTTTATTTATGTACTAAATGTATTTATTTCCAGATATAAGGATGCTCTAACATCACTTGTGCGACATATTCTACAGAAACTTCAGTTTAAATTTAATCAATCCCAACTTGAGGAGCTAGATGATGATACGTTAGATTATGATGTAAGTTTGAGTGTGGTATATCTGTCCTGTAAGTTTGAGTGTGGTATATCTGTGCTGTAAGTTTGAGTGTGATATATCTGTCCTGTAAGTTTGAGTGTGATATATCTGTCCTGTAAGTTTGAGTGTGGTATATCTGTCCTGTAAGTTTGAGTGTGGTATATCTGTCCTGTAAGTTTGAGTGTGGTATATCTGTCCTGTAAGTTTGAGTGTGATATATCTGTCCTGTAAGTTTGAGTGTGGTATATCTGTCCTGTAAGTTTGAGTGTGTTGTATCCTGTAAGTTTGAGTGTGGTATATCTGTCCTGTAAGTTTGAGTGTGGTATATCTGTCCTGTAAGTTTGAGTGTGGTATATCTGTCCTGTAAGTTTGAGTGTGATATATCTGTCCTGTAAGTTTGAGTGTGGTATATCTGTCCTGTAAGTTTGAGTGTGTTGTATCCTGTAAGTTTGAGTGTGGTATATCTGTCCTGTAAGTTTGAGTGTGGTATATCTGTCCTGTAAGTTTGAGTGTGGTATATCTGTCCTGTAAGTTTGAGTGTGGTATATCTGTCCTGTAAGTTTGAGTGTGGTGTGTCCTGTAAGTTTGAGTGTGGTATATCTGTCCTGTAAGTTTGAGTGTGGTATATCTGTCCTGTCAGTTTTAGTGTGGTATATCTGTCCTGTAAGTTTGAGTGTGGTATATCTGTCCTGTAAGTTTGAGTGTGGTATATCTGTCCTGTAAGTTTGAGTGTGGTATATCTGTCCTGTAAGTTTGAGTGTGGTATATCTGTCCTGTAACTTTGAGTGTGATATATCTGTCCTGTAAGTTTGAGTGTGGTATATCTGTCCTGTAAGTTTGTGTGTGGTATATCTGTCCTGTAAGTTTGAGTGTGGTATATCTGTCCTGTAAGTTTGAGTGTGGTATATCTGTCCTGTAAGTTTGAGTGTGGTATATCTGTCCTGTAAGTTTGAGTGTGGTATATCTGTCCTGTCAGTTTTAGTGTGGTATATCTGTCCTGTAAGTTTGAGTGTGGTATATCTGTCCTGTAAGTTTGAGTGTGGTATATCTGTCCTGTAAGTTTGAGTGTGGTATATCTGTCCTGTAAGTTTGAGTGTGGTATATCTGTCCTGTAAGTTTGAGTGTGGTATATCTGTCCTGTAAGTTTGAGTGTGGTATATCTGTCCTGTAAGTTTGAGTGTGGTATATCTGTCCTGTAAGTTTGAGTGTGGTATATCTGTCCTGTAAGTTTGAGTGTGATATATCTGTCCTGTAAGTTTTAGTGTGGTATATCTGTCCTGTAAGTTTGAGTGTGGTATATCTGTCCTGTAAGTTTGAGTGTGATATATCTGTCCTGTAAGTTTGAGTGTGATATATCTGTCCTGTAAGTTTTAGTGTGGTATATCTGTCCTGTATGTTTGAGTGTGGTGTGTCCTGTAAGTTTGAGTGTGGTATATCTGTCCTGTAAGTTTGAGTGTGGTATATCTGTCCTGTAACTTTGAGTGTGATATATCTGTCCTGTAAGTTTGAGTGTGGTATATCTGTCCTGTAAGTTTGTGTGTGGTATATCTGTCCTGTAAGTTTGAGTGTGGTATATCTGTCCTGTAAGTTTGAGTGTGGTATATCTGTCCTGTATGTTTGAGTGTGGTATATCTGTCCTGTAAGTTTGAGTGTGATATATCTGTCCTGTAAGTTTGAGTGTGGTATATCTGTCCTGTAAGTTTGAGTGTGGTATATCTGTCCTGTAAGTTTGAGTGTGGTATATCTGTCCTGTAAGTTTGAGTGTGGTATATCTGTCCTGTAAGTTTGAGTGTGGTATATCTGTCCTGTAAGTTTGAGTGTGGTATATCTGTCCTGTAAGTTTGAGTGTGGTATATCTGTCCTGTAAGTTTGAGTGTGATATATCTGTCCTGTAAGTTTGAGTGTGGTATATCTGTCCTGTAAGTTTGAGTGTGTTGTATCCTGTAAGTTTGAGTGTGGTATATCTGTCCTGTATGTTTGAGTGTGGTATATCTGTCCTGTAAGTTTGAGTGTGATATATCTGTCCTGTAAGTTTGAGTGTGGTATATCTGTCCTGTAAGTTTGAGTGTGGTATATCTGTCCTGTAAGTTTGAGTGTGGTATATCTGTCCTGTAAGTTTGAGTGTGGTATATCTGTCCTGTAAGTTTGAGTGTGGTATATCTGTCCTGTAAGTTTGAGTGTGGTATATCTGTCCTGTAAGTTTGAGTGTGGTATATCTGTCCTGTAAGTTTGAGTGTGATATATCTGTCCTGTAAGTTTGAGTGTGGTATATCTGTCCTGTAAGTTTGAGTGTGTTGTATCCTGTAAGTTTGAGTGTGGTATATCTGTCCTGTAAGTTTGAGTGTGGTATATCTGTCCTGTAAGTTTGAGTGTGGTATATCTGTCCTGTAAGTTTGAGTGTGGTATATCTGTCCTGTAAGTTTGAGTGTGGTATATCTGTCCTGTAAGTTTGAGTGTGGTATATCTGTCCTGTAAGTTTGAGTGTGGTGTGTCCTGTAAGTTTGAGTGTGGTATATCTGTCCTGTAAGTTTGAGTGTGGTATATCTGTCCTGTAAGTTTGAGTGTGGTATATCTGTCCTGTAAGTTTGAGTGTGGTATATCTGTCCTGTAAGTTTGAGTGTGATATATCTGTCCTGTAAGTTTGAGTGTGGTATATCTGTCCTGTAAGTTTGAGTGTGGTGTGTCCTGTAAGTTTGAGTGTGGTATATCTGTCCTGTAAGTTTGAGTGTGGTATATCTGTCCTGTAAGTTTGAGTGTGGTATATCTGTCCTGTAAGTTTGAGTGTGGTATATCTGTCCTGTAAGTTTGAGTGTGGTATATCTGTCCTGTAAGTTTGAGTGTGGTATATCTGTCCTGTAACTTTGAGTGTGATATATCTGTCCTGTAAGTTTGAGTGTGGTATATCTGTCCTGTAAGTTTGTGTGTGGTATATCTGTCCTGTAAGTTTGAGTGTGGTATATCTGTCCTGTAAGTTTGAGTGTGGTATATCTGTCCTGTAAGTTTGAGTGTGGTATATCTGTCCTGTAAGTTTGAGTGTGGTATATCTGTCCTGTAAGTTTGAGTGTGGTATATCTGTCCTGTAAGTTTGAGTGTGGTATATCTGTCCTGTCAGTTTTAGTGTGGTATATCTGTCCTGTAAGTTTGAGTGTGGTATATCTGTCCTGTAAGTTTGAGTGTGGTATATCTGTCCTGTAAGTTTGAGTGTGGTATATCTGTCCTGTAAGTTTGAGTGTGGTATATCTGTCCTGTAAATTTGAGTGTGGTATATCTGTCCTGTAAGTTTGAGTGTGGTATATCTGTCCTGTAAGTTTGAGTGTGGTATATCTGTCCTGTAAGTTTGAGTGTGGTATATCTGTCCTGTAAGTTTGAGTGTGATATATCTGTCCTGTAAGTTTTAGTGTGGTATATCTGTCCTGTAAGTTTGAGTGTGGTATATCTGTCCTGTAAGTTTGAGTGTGATATATCTGTCCTGTAAGTTTGAGTGTGATATATCTGTCCTGTAAGTTTTAGTGTGGTATATCTGTCCTGTATGTTTGAGTGTGGTGTGTCCTGTAAGTTTGAGTGTGGTATATCTGTCCTGTAAGTTTGAGTGTGGTATATCTGTCCTGTAACTTTGAGTGTGATATATCTGTCCTGTAAGTTTGAGTGTGGTATATCTGTCCTGTAAGTTTGTGTGTGGTATATCTGTCCTGTAAGTTTGAGTGTGGTATATCTGTCCTGTAAGTTTGAGTGTGGTATATCTGTCCTGTATGTTTGAGTTAGGTATATCTGTCCTGTAAGTTTGAGTGTGATATATCTGTCCTGTAAGTTTGAGTGTGGTATATCTGTCCTGTAAGTTTGAGTGTGGTATATCTGTCCTGTAAGTTTGAGTGTGGTATATCTGTCCTGTAAGTTTGAGTGTGGTATATCTGTCCTGTAAGTTTGAGTGTGATATATCTGTCCTGTAAGTTTTAGTGTGGTATATCTGTCCTGTAAGTTTGAGTGTGGTGTGTCCTGTAACTTTGAGTGTGGTATATCTGTCCTGTAAGTTTGAGTGTGGTATATCTGTCCTGTAACTTTGAGTGTGATATATCTGTCCTGTAAGTTTGAGTGTGGTATATCTGTCCTGTAAGTTTGTGTGTGGTATATCTGTCCTGTAAGTTTGAGTGTGGTATATCTGTCCTGTAAGTTTGAGTGTGGTATATCTGTCCTGTAAGTTTGAGTGTGGTATATCTGTCCTGTAAGTTTGAGTGTGGTGTGTCCTGTAACTTTGAGTGTGGTATATCTGTCCTGTAAGTTTGAGTGTGGTATATCTGTCCTGTAACTTTGAGTGTGATATATCTGTCCTGTAAGTTTGAGTGTGGTATATCTGTCCTGTAAGTTTGTGTGTGGTATATCTGTCCTGTAAGTTTGAGTGTGGTATATCTGTCCTGTAAGTTTGAGTGTGGTATATCTGTCCTGTAAGTTTGAGTGTGGTGAGTCCTGTAAGTTTGAGTGTGTTGTATCCTGTAAGTTTGAGTGTGATATATCTGTCCTGTAAGTTTGAGTGTGGTATATCTGTCCTGTAAGTTTGAGTGTGGTATATCTGTCCTGTAAGTTTGAGTGTGGTATATCTGTCCTGTAAGTTTGAGTGTGGTGTGTCCTGTAAGTTTGAGTGTGGTGTGTCCTGTAAGTTTGAGTGTGGTGTGTCCTGTAAGTTTGAGTGTGGTATATCTGTCCTGTAAGTTTGAGTGTGGTATATCTGTCCTGTAAGTTTGAGTGTGGTATATCTGTCCTAATAAACTATCACTTTTCTGTTTTTGCTAATCTTTGTTTTGCAATCATTTTTGCTGAATTTTTATCTAAACATCATATTTTTCATAGCTATTAAGCTATTGTTTTAACTCAGGTCAGCGTCAAGTTAAAACTTTAATGTAGCTAATAACTCAGAAACTTTAAGAGGTACATATAGCAACATGAAACTTTATAGGTGGTTAGGTCTCATTGAGGCAGTGAACAGACAAGCATTGGCACCGCTAGCAGCGCTTTTGTTTTTCAGAAGTGTTAGTTCAAAATGTAGACTGTTATGTTTGTTTCTTCAGGAGGAGACAGAATGGCAGCATTTTCTGAGACAGTGTCTGGAACTCATCGCCAGAATAGCTGAAATACTCACTGCGGAAACTTTCCAGATCATGGTAACATTTTGTAGAGTTTCTTGTAGGATTTTCAATATCATTTAAAAACAATTCTCTATTTATTCTTCGTAAGGAACACATTTTTGTCTGGAATGCAAATTTTTGGTTAATGTAGGTGTAATACCAAAAAAGTTTGTTATGGTGAATATGACTAATTAGAAAAAATAGATTTTAAGAAGTCGAATTAACATACGATGTACAAATAAAAGTTTGACATATATGTTTTTTTCCAGTATGAACCATTCCAAGAGTTGATGGAGATCTACCTGGGATTAGAACAGTACATTTTGACAGTGGATGGTAAACGTAGGTTAAATATACGTGGTGAAAATGATTGTCGACGATTGCATTGTTCACTACGTGATCTATCATCGTTACTACAAGGTCTTGGTCGGTTAGCTGATCATTTTATAGCAGAGAAATTTGCCGAGAGATTTACTGATGGCGAAGTTCTCCTTGAAAGGTAAACTATAAAATTCTACCAGTGAGCATAATATGTACAAAATGGGTGTTAATTTCAGTTGTATATGAGACCTTAATAAAATTTTAATGTGGTATAGATTATATGAAAATACATGTATATTAAGTTAAAGTTTAGAGCACCTTTTGTTGCAAATTTCTCAATTAATCTGGGCATCTTGTGCTATGTATTGCATTATCTGATAAAACTTTCTTCAGTGTTGCTCTTTTCCATATAAATGAATTAAGCTCAGCCACTAACCCAGGCAAGTTAAATAGATGCAGACAAGCTATCATAGACTTTGACTTGATTTTACCATACTGATATTTAGTTTATTACAGAAATTTCTCTTAAAGCTATCCAGTACACATGATTGTCTTTTTGTGATATTATTGTTTCACTTTGTCTATAAATGAAGTCACAAGTATTGAATATTGTAATTTAAAGGTTGATACATATGGTTACGTATGGTAGCAGAGTAAAACTGTTTGAGTTGACATCTACAGAACAAAGTGTTCTACAGACTGATCTTATAGAAGTGTAAGTGTACTTTACATTCTTATGTGTGGCCTAAATGTTCTCACCTGTACAGAATTTTTGGAACCCATTTTGATATGATACCCCCCCCCCCCCTAGTGATTATCTTCATGTAAGATAAAGAAGTCCAATTATATATATATATATATATATGTTAAAGCATTATGCATTTGAAAATAATGTAAACAGTCTAGCATCTCCATAATAGGATTTAGACTGTCAAAGTTTTCTATAAAATAATGCAGATAGCCAACTGTTCTATAATATGATGTAGATAGCCAACTTTTCTGTTACATGATGTAGATAGCCAACTGTTCTATAATATGATGTAGATAGCCAACTTTTCTATTATATGATGTAGATAGCCAACTGTTCTATAATATGATGTAGATAGCCAACTTTTCTATAATATGATGTAGATAGCCAACTTTTCTATAATATGATGTAGATAGCCAACTGTTCTATAATATGATGTAGATAGCCAACTGTTCTATAATATGATGTAGATAGCCAACTTTTCTATTATATGATGTAGATAGCCAACTTTTCTATAATATGATGTAGATAGCCAACTGTTCTATAATATGATGTAGATAGCCAACTTTTCTATAATATGATGTAGATAGCCAACTGTTCTATAATATGATGTAGATAGCCAACTGTTCTATAATATGATGTAGATAGCCAACTGTTCTATAATATGATGTAGATAGCCAACTTTTCTATTATATGATGTAGATAGCCAACTTTTCTATAATATGATGTAGATAGCCAACTTTTCTATAATATGATGTAGATAGCCAACTTTTCTATAATATGATGTAGATAGCCAACTGTTCTATAATATGATGTAGATAGCCAACTGTTCTATAATATGATGTAGATAGCCAACTTTTCTATAATATGATGTAGATAGCCAACTGTTCTATAATATGATGTAGATAGCCAACTGTTCTATAATATGATGTAGATAGCCAACTGTTCTATAATATGATGTAGATAGCCAACTGTTCTATAATATGATGTAGATAGCCAACTTTTCTATTATATGATGTAGATAGCCAACTGTTCTATAATATGATGTAGATAGCCAACTTTTCTGTTATATGATGTAGATAGCCAACTGTTCTATAATATGATGTAGATAGCCAACTTTTCTATAATATGATGTAGATAGCCAACTGTTCTATAATATGATGTAGATAGCCAACTTTTCTATAATATGATGTAGATAGTCAACTGTTCTATAATATGATGTAGATAGCCAACTGTTCTATAATATGATGTAGATAGCCAACTGTTCTATAATATGATGTAGATAGCCAACTTTTCTGTTATATGATGTAGATAGCCAACTGTTCTATAATATGATGTAGATAGCCAACTTTTCTATAATATGATGTAGATAGCCAACTGTTCTATAATATGATGTAGATAGCCAACTGTTCTATAATATGATGTAGATAGCCAACTGTTCTATAATATGATGTAGATAGCCAACTGTTCTATAATATGATGTAGATAGCCAACTTTTCTATTATATGATGTAGATAGCCAACTGTTCTATAATATGATGTAGATAGCCAACTTTTCTGTTATATGATGTAGATAGCCAACTGTTCTATAATATGATGTAGATAGCCAACTTTTCTATAATATGATGTAGATAGCCAACTGTTCTATAATATGATGTAGATAGCCAACTTTTCTATAATATGATGTAGATAGTCAACTGTTCTATAATATGATGTAGATAGCCAACTGTTCTATAATATGATGTAGATAGCCAACTGTTCTATAATATGATGTAGATAGCCAACTTTTCTGTTATATGATGTAGATAGCCAACTGTTCTATAATATGATGTAGATAGCCAACTTTTCTATTATATGATGTAGATAGCCAACTGTTCTATAATATGATGTAGATAGCCAACTTTTCTGTTACATGATGTAGATAGCCAACTGTTCTATAATATGATGTAGATAGCCAACTTTTCTATAATATGATGTAGATAGCCAACTGTTCTATAATATGATGTAGATAGCCAACTTTTCTATTATATGATGCAGATAGCCAACTGTTCTATAATATGATGTAGATAGCCAACTTTTCTATAATATGATGTAGATAGCCAACTTTTCTATTATATGATGTAGATAGCCAACTTTTCTATTATATGATGTAGATAGCCAACTTTTCTATTATATGATGTAGATAGCCAACTTTTCTATTATATGATGTAGATAGCCAACTTTTCTGTTACATGATGTAGATAGCCAACTGTTCTATAATATGATGTAGATAGCCAACTGTTCTATAATATGATGTAGATAGCCAACTGTTCTATAATATGATGTAGATAGCCAACTGTTCTATAATATGATGTAGATAGCCAACTGTTCTATAATATGATGTAGATAGCCAACTGTTCTATAATATGATGTAGATAGCCAACTTTTCTATAATATGATGTAGATAGCCAACTTTTCTGTTATATGATGTAGATAGCCAACTGTTCTATAATATGATGTAGATAGCCAACTGTTCTATAATATGATGTAGATAGCCAACTGTTCTATAATATGATGTAGATAGCCAACTGTTCTAT
This sequence comes from Lutraria lutraria, assembly GCA_964023205.1. NCBI lineage: Eukaryota > Metazoa > Mollusca > Bivalvia > Venerida > Mactridae > Lutraria > Lutraria lutraria. The sequence continues at coordinate 11,650,944 of OZ026836.1, read as the reverse complement.
AATATGATGTAGATAGCCAACTTTTCTATAATATGATGTAGATAGCCAACTGTTCTATAATATGATGTAGATAGCCAACTTTTCTATAATATGATGTAGATAGCCAACTGTTCTATAATATGATGTAGATAGCCAACTTTTCTATTATATGATGTAGATAGCCAACTTTTCTGTTATATGATGTAGATAGCCAACTGTTCTATAATATAATGTAGATAGCCAACTTTTCTATTATATGATGTAGATAGCCAACTGTTCTATAATATGATGTAGATAGCCAACTGTTCTATAATATGATGCAGATAGCCAACTTTTCTATTATATGATGTAGATAGCCAACTTTTCTATAATATGATGTAGATAGCCAACTTTTCTGTTATATGATGTAGATAGCCAACTTTTCTGTCATATGATGTAGATAGCCAACTGTTCTATAATATGATGTAGATAGCCAACTTTTCTGTTACATGATGTAGATAGCCAACTGTTCTATAATATGATGTAGATAGCCAACTGTTCTATAATATGATGTAGATAGCCAACTTTTCTGTTATATGATGTAGATAGCCAACTGTTCTATAATATGATGTAGATAGCCAACTGTTCTATAATATGATGTAGATAGCCAACTGTTCTATAATATGATGTAGATAGCCAACTGTTCTATAATATGATGTAGATAGCCAACTGTTCTATAATATAATGTAGATAGCCAACTTTTCTGTCATATGATGTAGATAGCCAACTTTTCTGTTATATGATGTAGATAGCCAACTGTTCTATAATATGATGTAGATAGCCAACTTTTCTATTATATGATGTAGATAGCCAACTGTTCTATAATATGATGTAGATAGCCAACTGTTCTATAATATGATGCAGATAGCCAACTTTTCTATTATATGATGTAGATAGCCAACTGTTCTATAATATGATGTAGATAGCCAACTGTTCTATAATATGATGTAGATAGCCAACTTTTCTATTATATGATGTAGATAGCCAACTGTTCTATAATATGATGTAGATAGCCAACTGTTCTATAATATGATGCAGATAGCCAACTGTTCTATAATATGATGTAGATAGCCAACTTTTCTGTTACATGATGTACATAGCCAACTGTTCTATAATATGATGTAGATAGCCAACTGTTCTATAATATGATGTAGATAGCCAACTGTTCTATAATATGATGTAGATAGCCAACTGTTCTATAATATGATGTAGATAGCCAACTGTTCTATAATATGATGTAGATAGCCAACTGTTCTATAATATGATGTAGATAGCCAACTTTTCTGTTACATGATGTAGATAGCCAACTGTTCTATAATATGATGTAGATAGCCAACTTTTCTGTTACATGATGTAGATAGCCAACTGTTCTATAATATGATGTAGGTAGCCAACTTTTCTCTTACATGATGTAGATAGTCAACTTTTCTGTTATATGATGTAGAAAGTCCAACTTTTCTGTAGTAGGATTTATATAGCTGATCTTGTCTGTAACCACCTTGTAAAGAATCATGTTTTGGTTCTGATGTACATAATCTATGTATTTCTTTTTCTACAAAGAGATGAAAATGAACAATCAGATTTCCATACAGATACCATGTTTCAGTGGTAATAGTTCAGACTGCATCTTTACATTTAGATGTTAGTGCCTTATTTAATACTTGTGTAAATTTCCAGCCATGCACAAGCATTAGCTGCCATCAAACCATTTGCTCATTGGTTGTCAAGATTTTATGCTGAATCCAAGAACTATCCAGAACAAAGAGAAAAGTTTAGAAAACTTATAACAACCCTATTAGATGCCATAACTTGCCTGTTTGAACTAGAGGTAAGGTGTTCATGTTTGATGTAACTAATGATTCTGTCACTCTCAGTCATATTTATACACCTGTAAATGAAGTTTGAGAGGTGGTATATTGGAGTCACTCCAAGTATGTGGAGCAAACGACATCCACATTCCTTAAACCCCCAACAGGGATATAAAAGGCAGGTAATGGCTGGTGGGTAGTTTCCCTTGATTTTTAAACTGTTTTCAGGTCAGGGAGAGATTTTTTCAAAGAACTGATATTAAATGGTGTTTTTAATCACTGAAAAATATTCTGAAAGAAGCAAAGTGATTCTTTTATCAGTACAGAAAAGAAATTTCAAAATGTATGAAGATTTAGGTTCTTATATTTTCAAAACAATTTATAACAGAAATTCAAATTTGAATTAGAGGGAGGAGTTTATGTGGTTTAAACCCATCGGCTGCTTCAGCTATTTATAGATACAGTACAGTTAGTCTGTTAGTCAGCATTCACTGTATGTCTATCACTGATAAAACAATGTAGTGAGAGAGAGTTCATTTGATAAAACAATGTAGAGAGAGTTAATTTGCATCCGATAGTCTGATCGGATGTTGCTCCTTTAAGCATTTGCGATGAAAATTTAAATATGTCATCTCCATGAAGTGTAGATGTGCAAAACACAATTTACATGCTCAGTGATCCACACATTCCATAGTTATGTGCCCTTGAAGTTAGCCTTATAGTGTACAATAGCATTCTTGTTGTCAAAGCGGCAGTGGGGGTATTTGTCACTTCTGTGACAAAGCTCTAGTTCTAAATCTGTATAGAATTCATCACGGAAAGCATAATTTAGGATGCTAATGAGACATGGTAAAGTACTAACCAATAGTGCGTATTCTGTCAGCAATTGATTCATTTGTGATATTTAAAGAGAGAAATTGTCAGGGATTTAGATTACTCCGTCTGATTAATGGGTGAAGAATAGTCAGTCGAAATACTCTGAATGTCAAAATACTCGGAATACTCTGTCAAATTTACATCTCTTGAACCAATGTCTTGAGGGTCAGTCAAATACTGTACTGTATTAGCTAACCAGATTGACTTTTGTCAACATATTTTAAAGGATGTAAAATGTATGAGGCAGTCAGATGTGTGACCTAAGTTTTAGTGTGCTGTATGTTTCAATTTGTTTGTATTTAAATTGTTAAATTTTAGATGGTAATAATTTTGTGTCTATTTTATTGTGTAGACTGTGAATGAATTGTGTATAGAATACAGTAGTCTCCATATACTGTGTATGGTTAAAACTATGGTGCAGGTTGTATCAAGACAAGTTTAGTAAATAAGTACCTGATAATGATATCTCTATAATATAACTATTTATTTCAGATACCAGATAAGATCTCGCATTCATCATCTCATTTATTGCTATCTTTGGTCACTACAGTCAGACCTAACTTTCTACTGGAGATACCTTGTGTACAGAAACTTTACAACTCTGCCACCCAGGGTGCATTTACCAAAATTAATATTGAAGTGAGTGAAATTATGAATTATATAAACATTGGTCATTTTAATTCTTTTTAGTGGGATTAACGCTTTTTTAATGGTATTTCACAGTCTGCGAAATTAGCAGTTGTCCAATTGTCTGGGACAACCAATTTTTCTTTCAGACAACCAAAATTTTCATTAACAAATCAATGCAATAGCAGCTAAAATTTCCGTTTCGGGCAACCACATTTCAAACCTTAATTTCACAGACTGATTTCAATTATGTATGATAGCCTGTTCACCTTACCAGTTTTTGTGGAGTGTATTATAACCAGTACTAACTTATACGCTTCTGCAAGGAACTGGCAACTTCTCAAGATGGAGGAAAATCAACATTTTATAAACTTTTCACTGAAGGGTATAACCTGCTGTGACTGGGGTGTGAACCCAAATCACTGGGCTACAGTGCAAATCCATTGCACTTACTTTATTATCATGGCCTTAATTTTTTACTAGATTGTGGTGATAATGTTTTGTTAGTTTTATTGCTTGTACATTAGAGTGATTAGACATTATGCTTAATTTGCTTTAATTGTTACTTGTTGATATTAAATTGTTCTCTTTTTGTACAAGCTTTAGATGTAGTCTACATCACAGATATCTGTATCTGAGATCATTCTACATATCGAGGGCTCAGCGCAACACTATCGTTACTTGTTCTTATTTCAATATGAGTTACGACACTCTTGCGTTGAACCGTTGATATTAACCTTATTATGCCACAACTTTAGTCAAGCATTTATGGTCATTGTGATACACCTAAACTGCTACAATACCATTTACAACAATATGAATTCAACTTTATCCGCTTATAATTTATCCTTGTGAGATCAGTAAACTATATTCATGATATAATCTGTTATTGATTCTTTGTAGGAACAGTTATTATTGTACAGAGCACTTAGTTTATATCTTCTTCTACCATGGAACAATGTTCCTGATTCATCACAAGATTGGACCAACCGAGCCAGTACACATCAAAGTTTCTGTCATCAGATGGCAGCACCTTACTTCCAGCTGAAGGACACATCTTCACTTATAAATAACAAAACTGCACAAGATACAGGTATGTATAGTCCTGAAGAAAGATATTTCATTTTTATAACATAATGTTGATATCACAAGATACAGGTATGTAAAGTCCTGAAGAAAGATATTTCATATTTATAACATAATGTTGATATCACAAGATACAGGTATGTAAAGTCCTGAAGAAAGATATTTCATATTTATAACATAATGTTGATATCACAAGATACAGGTATGTATAGCCCTGAAGAAAGATATTTCATATTTATAACATAATGTTGATATGCATTAATATGCTTTCATTTTAAAGAAGCTGAAAATCTTACATAGTACTGAATGACAGAATTTTACACAGTTTTACTTCTTGTGTAAAAATAGCATTTTTATTAACTTATCTGTTTTCAAAGAAAAAGTCCAGCTATTGTGATCACCATATTGTCTGCATTAGCGTCTGTGTCTGTGGAAAAACTTTTATGTATCTCACAACTCAGAAACTATAAGAGGTAGAAACATGAAACTTCATACGTGGATAGATCTCACTGAGGCGGTGAATAGACCAGCATTGACACCACTTGCGGCACTCTTGTATAAGCTATATTGTTATTTATTATTAAATGTTAAATTATAACAGTGGTATTATAAAGTACTAGGCTGCATTGACTCTTAAATGTTAGTCCTGTTAAGAATATTAATTCTATTTCAGCTAAACCAGTAATTACAAACAGTTTAAAGTTAATGGTTGATTGGATAGAATGTGTTTCTGGTGAAGTTGTTAAAACAAAACAGATTTGTTACCAATCTATGTCAGAAATAGTCAACATTAGCCTAGCTATCTTCCCAGTATTTATACATCAGCCTGGTAAGTGATCATCTCACACCTTCCTTTGGTTTTTAAGCCCCGCCATTCAAAATGGTGGAAGGGCATTAAGTGTGATCCCTGTCCTTTGTTCAAATTTTTGTTTCCAAGCAAAAACTCAAGAAACATTTCATGCATTGTTTTATTATTTTACATGAGGATATATAGATGATGTACATGAATAAAATACAGGCCAGGTTCGATTTCCGTTAAAATCCAAACATTTTCACAGGAGTTATGGCCCCTTTTTGCTCAGCAGGGGCATTTGTGTCCTCTGGACACATTGCTAGTATTTCTTTAGATTAAAGGCCCATTAGCTTTTTGAAATGAGTAATACAGATCAATAGATAAAATGATAGTAAAATATAAGAAATATATTTTGTTTGCTCTAAAACAATATTTACGTACTGCCTTTCTTTAGCCACATCTCGTAAAAATGTTGTCAGATGCTTTTTCTTATTTTTTGCAATATCTATGTAAAAATACTGTGCTAGATTTCTGTATGTACTTTGTGATTAAGAAAGAAAATTTCAGACTGTTTTTAAGTATCAGTCAGTTTCACTCAGACATCATTCTAGAAAGAATAAGACCTACTTTAATTTGTACATCCAAAAAGCTAATGGGGCTTTAAATATTAAAAGAAATCAATTGTTATCCTTGCTATTTTCAAAGTGTTTGTACATCAGTCTGGTAAGTGATTGTTTCTTGCAATTGTTACTTGTATTCTGTTAAACTTTTATGACTTGGTTAATGTGTTTAATTTAATGGAATTTATAAAACCAGATCTTTTCATACAATGCTACAACTTTGTTTAATCCATCTTCACTGTTTGATAGAATTCATGTGTTGTTTGAAATTAAATGACACACTAACAACATGATCTCCTTATAGAAGAATGGTTTTATCTTATCTTAAAAGATCTGCAGTATAGTAATCAACACTTGTTTTCATCAGTGGATGATTGCATGATAACGAAAACACGCTACAAAACTTTATGTAGAATTTATTATCATACAAATGACTTGCAGCATTGGAGTAGATGTTTCTTTTAATTAATTACATATGTAATAACTTTTTATATCAGACATGGAGATTTATATATTGTTTACTTCACTTTCAGATGCTGTAGAGAATTTAATGACATTTTTCCTGGCATTATTCCAGTCTTGTAGGGTACAAATGGGGGTCTCATTCACAGAACAAGCCATTCAGACATTTATGGGATTGTTCAGCAAGTATGTATTCAGCACTGTAGTCTTTGTACTCATGTATTTGAGTGTTGTGATTATTATGTATAATATTATGCATCTTAAGCTCAATTAAGTTTTACTGTTGAAAAGTTGATTGCATCATTAATCATTAAAAATCAAATAAATTTTGAACTACTGTTGTATTAAAGTTGAAGCCTTCTTTTTCTGTGTACTTACAACTACAAATGTACTTTCATATTTACTTATAATTACTTTTTATTAATATCCTGTGAGGAGTATTGATACACTTCAGACGTCATGAAAAATATAATTATTCCCCCTTTCGAAGGAAAAAAAGTGAATATTGCTATGCACATGTCAGTCAGTCAATCTGTAGGTCCGTGCATAACCAAACCTTGTCTGGGTAATAACTAGATTTGGTTTGGAGGTTTGTCATTGCATGTAGATGACCTATATTGATTTTGAGGTCAGTAGGTCAAGGTCATGGTATCCAGTGGGCCTTTTGGGGGTATCTGTGTTTCACAAACACTTCTTGTTTTGTGTTGTGAGTATAGCAGCCAACTCTTGCAACATGGGTCTGGCATGATTATGGTATACAAATCTATCCCAGAGATGTCAACATGTTTAATATATTTAGATTATTTATTGTATTTATTATATTTCAGAGAACAATTAGCTGAAACAATCAGACATGAAAGTAGTGCAGCTCATAGAGTTATAGAAAAGTGAGTTACAATACTGTGTCAATATATTTATTATTTTGTTAATCAATTACTTCGGTGCCAAGATTTGTTTGCTACAATTTATAGTGAGTGATGGAACCTGAGGTAATATGTTCAATATTTTAATGTACATTCTGATGTATGATGCACTGAGCCCGCCCAGCTAGCTCAGTCGTTAGAGCATTTGTCTGATGATCGAGAGGTTGTGAGTTCAAACACAGGATGAGGCTCACACTGTCGGTGACAAATTTGACTGAAGATATTACATCCTATGTTAAATTGTTAGGATAAATGCCTGCCACAATGTGACTGAAATAATGTTGAAAGTGGTTTAAAACCTGATGAAACAAACAAAGAAATATGGTGCCCTGAATTTATAATTTCCACAACCATATCTCTGTAATCTGTACAGTTGTAAGCTTAGATGGTACATGTACTGGGTATTTAGAAATAATTAGTCTTTAAAAAAAATATTCTATTTTATAGTTGGGTTCAAATTTATTTCAAAATCTATTTTACTGGTGCATAGCAATTGTTTAATTTAATGAAAAATGTGCTTTGTTTCAAAATATCTACAGATCATTGTATAAAAGATATTCTAATTTTTCAGATTTTTGAAAATCCTACAAATTATAATTCAAGAACCAGGTTCAGCATTTAAAAGATTTCTTCCTAGTGTGATAAATATATGTATGGAACATATATACCCAGTGATAGCTGAGGTACGTTAGACAATCTTGTTATATGATAAGAATATGGCACTCATTTGAAAACACAGGGGTGATAATATTCTCTTTCCTGAAAGAGCAATGATTTTTGATCAAAATAAGAATTATTTGATGAAAATATCTCAAGAAATGGCAAAGTTATGGTCAATCTAATCTGTTCTGAAGGATTTTCTTTAATACAAACATAATTGAATATGGAAACAATGTGGTTGAAGGCCTCTTGTTTGGCAAAAATGGTCAGCAGCATATGATTTTCAGGACTTTTAATTTAGCTCTATTGTCACCCCTGAAAGCAATATGCATTCACTTGCTAATGACTATGTTTCCCAAAGTTGAACTTAATCACTATGTTTTAGAGGATACAACTTTGGTTATGTCAATAACCTGAATATTGGCCGTAGAAATACTTGAAGAACCAACTCTTATAATTGCAGAAAGTACATCAGAATTACTTCAGGTGTATGATGATATACTGTGTATTTGTTACAGATTGGTAGTTTTGTTCTTTTATGTTAATTTACACATGAGCATGATTAAGAACATAGAATGTTAGAAGTTTGGAGAACAGAATAGAATAGAATCATCATGGAATACATCTGTTAAGCATGGACACAAGTTTTGCTGTGTACAGATGTAATCTCTACGTTTATTTTGACTTTACTCATAAATAATGAAATAAGGTACCGGTATGTTACACTATACAGATCTGTGTTATTATTTGTAGAGACCTTCGCCAGACATGAAACAAGTTCTGTTTAAATTGTTACATGAAGTTTTACTCAATAATTGGAGATATTTCTTCAAAGGATCTGTACTGAAATCTCTGAACAATCAGGAAGAAACTATGGAGAATGAACCACAGTTTGTGGCCATCATGCAGGTATAGATGAATATATAGAGATGCCTTACTGTGTTATCTAGTCTGCATTATTTAATCTGATAAAACTTTATTGACATTGATAAAAATTCCATACAGACTTTGTATATTTAAATTTCTTTACATCTATATGAGCATAATTATTAGAGCAAGTCATGTATAGTATAAAGATCACAGTTTTACTGTTAACAATCATCAAATTATATTAGCTATAATTATGTATGAAATTGTTCAGTGGAATTAGTAGGTTATTTGTGACATTGAAGTTAGGCCGTTATAGTGTCATGTAATATACTTGATGATGATAATTCATAACATGTATTAATGCTACCTGGACAGCGTATCAAAATATGCCCTCATTTAAGTACCAGTATAAAGAATGAATTCTTGTATTTGTATCTGTTCCCAGTGATAGAATGTAGTATACATTGTTATTTCTGCAGGCTTATGGACAATCATTCTTACAAACAGATATTACTGTGTTCAGACAAAATTTGGAATCTCTTGAAAAATTAAACACAAAATGGAAGCTGTATCAGAAGGTAATGACTTTACATGACTTTCTTCTTAGTTCTGTGTATAACTCTCTAGTTCACCAAAGAAATTTCATTGAGAAATCTGTATATCATTTATTAATTAAGTGAAAAATAGATAGATAGTTTCGTAAAATCAGTGTTCAGTTGACTTAGAATATGCATTATTTATTCATAATGATAACACAATACTCTGACATCAAATCACAGTAACCTCTCACTGATAGAGTGTTGTGGGTTCGAGCCAAGCTGACGACCATGTCTCTTTATGTGAGAAAGTAGGCAGTTGCTTATGGAGGATGGGAGTCTAGTACTGGTTCTTCCCAGGAATGATGGTTAAGTGAACTGTCAGGCTCATCTGACTCTGACTGTTGAAAAGGGTTGTAAAACTCAAATAAACAAACAAACAAAACAATTGATATCATGATATTCTCTATTTAAGACCACAGTAAATTTGTGTATGATAGAAATCGTATATTTTTCAGCCGATATTTTACAAAGGTATGCAGACTCAGTTTATGAGTGTTTTACTGCAAGTGTTAGTTCACAAATCTCATGATTTATTACAAGAAGAGATTGTAGTGATTGCATACAACATGGCCTCTGTAGACTTTGACAGATTCTATGTGGAATTCTTGCCTCATTTTCTTAATGGATGTGAAGGATTGGATATCAGCCAGAAGAATATGCTGGGACAAAATTTTCGCGTGGAGAAGGTGAATATTTTATCATATTCAGGGGCTTGAATTTACCTCATATCAGAGGATTTCCTGTTTTCAGACTCTATATAGATTTTAAACAAACTGTTCCAATCCTATGCTCAAAGATGTCAATTTGCTAAAAAGTTAAAGTACCCCCTTCCCCCCTGAAGAGTTTGCGCGAGCACACTACGGTTTTTGAAAGGATAGAATTAGTATCATTTCTTTTATGCTTGAAGAAAAAAGTGTATTTTAATTAGTGTAAGGAGTTGAGGGGACATTAAGGATAAGATTATATTATTATACATTGTGAATATTATAGATATAATTTTTGTTGTAGTTATATTTATTAATTAAATAGCTCACTGCAAGAAAATATTCTTATACTATTTTATGTTTTGATAGTAGTTTGGATACAAAAATATTAGGAAGGGTCTAAACTGGTGTAAATATGTAATATTTTTATGCTGTGCAATTAGGTCTGAAATGTACTCTTATGAGACACAATTGAGCAAAATGCAACAAAGGAATGTTTTAAAAGGAACTATGTGATTACATCTTATTCTTACACCTACACTATTAATAATATTTGCCATGTGGCAGTAATAGAAGATGAATACTGGCATTATTCCAGTGTTAGTTTCATTAAAATGGTTTTATTTTATCATTTCAGGATCTTCCAACTTTTACACAGAATTTACAAAGATTTGTGAATGATTTAAGATATTACAGAATAATGAATAGCAGTCTGCCAGAAGGGTCTGTGCAATTTACTTGATTATGGAAATCAGAGGCAAAATGGTGCTTTGTATTCATCATAGATTAATGTATTAAATTCTACCAGTGTATAAAGTGTACATTTTTCTGTGGCAAATAGTCCAACTTTCTTATATAGTGTAACTGTATGTGTGTGGTACTGACTATAAAAATACTACTATTATTCATACAACATATACCATTTTGCATTTGTAATAGTGGTTGAATTCTTGAAATTCAAGGGGCCTCCATGGTTCAGTGGCTATGATCTCTGACAAGTAATCACTAGCTTCCTTCATGGTGTGAGTTCGAGTCCCACCCAGGACCAAATTTCACTTATGAGAAAGCTGTCCAGCTAGCATTCTAAGGTCTGTGGATCTACTCGGGGCCAGCTGTACGTACAGCTGGGGTCATCCTCTACCGTCAATGCTGGACAATTGCCAAATGAGCCTGTCTGTTGGTGCAACATTAAATCCCAGCAAACTGTAATTGAAATTTGCTAGTGACCATGTGTGAATGTCTTAAATTTTACATGGCTTCATTTTTATATGCTCGTTTGAAAAACGGGTTGTATTATGGGAACACCCACAGTGGGTGGGCAGGCAGCAGCCACAATGGTGTTTACTCTCATGTTATAATTTTATTGGATATTTCAGCTTTAATTATTTTGCTGTACAGTAGTTTGTTTCTGTTTGTTATAATGTCACCTTCATCTGATGAACATTTTATCATTTTTATAAGCCCGTTAGAAAAACGGGTCATATGGGAACACCCACAGTGGACGGGTGGGCTTTGTCCACAAGTGTCCGCCCTCTGATTCAAACAGTTTATTCAGATCCTCACCAAACTTGATGGAAATGTTTATGGCCATGAGATCTCGGTCAAGTTCGATAACCAAATCGGCCCAGGTACTTCTGAGTTATTGCCCTTGACGGGTGTATTTTGTGACCTGGCACTCTTGTTATTATACCCCCAGATATGAAATATATGGGGGCTATATTGGATTCACGCTTGACGGTCGGTCGGTCGGTCGGCCGGTCGGTCGGTCGGTCGGTCCGTGCGTCTGTAGACACAATTTGTCCGGAGAATTTCTCAGCAACTACTTACAGGATTTTAATAAAACTTCACAGATGTGATCAGTAGTAAGCCTAGTTGTGCTAGCTTAAAGCATTTTTCGTTCGGATTAATTTTCACTGAGTTATACCCCTTTGTTGTTTTTATACAGTATATACAATAGGCAAATTTTGTCCGGACAATTTCTCAGCAATTACTCACAGGATCTCAATGAAACTTCACAGAAGTGATCAGTAGTAAGCCTAGTTGTGCATGCTTAAAGCAATTATTGTTCGGATTAATTTTCACTGAGTTATAGCCCTTTGTTGTTTTTATACAGTATATACAATAGGCAAATTTTGTCCGGACAATTTCTCAGCAATTACTCACAGGATCTCAATGAAACTTCACAGAAGTGATCAGTAGTAAGCCTAGTTGTGCATGCTTAAAGCAATTTTTGTTCGGATTAATTATCACTGAGTTATACCCCTTTGTTGATTTTATACAGTATATACAATAGGCAAATTTTGTCCGGACAATTTCTCAGCAACTACTCACAGGATCTCAATGAAACTTCACAGAAGTGATCAGTAGTAAGCCTAGTTGTGCTAGCTTAAAGCAATTTTCGATCGGATTAATTTTCACTGAGTTATAGCCCTTTGTTGTTTTTATACAGTATATACATTAAGCAGATTTTGTCCGAACAATTTCTCAGCAACTATTCACAGGATTTCAACGAAACTTCACAGAAGTAATAAGTAGTTAGCCTAGTTGTGCATGCTTAAATCATTTTTCATTTGGATTGATTTTCACTGAGTTATAGCCCTTTGTTTTTTTCTACAGTATATACAATAGGCAAATTTTGTCCTGACTATTTCTCATTGACTACTGCCAGGAATTCAATAAAACTTCTCAGAAGTGATGAGTAGTTAGCTTAGTTGTGCATGCATTAAGCTTGTCTTGGTTGGTTGAAATTTTTCACTGAGTTATGGCCCTTTGTTGTTTTTATACAGTGTATATACAATATCTCAGTAACTACTCATAGGAATTCATTGAAACTTCACAGAAGTTATAAAAAGCAAGCCAAGTTGTGCATGCAATAACCAGGTTTTGTTTGGATTAATTTTCACTGAGTTATGGCCCTTTGTTTTATACAATTAGGTAAATTTTGTCCTTACTATTTCTCAGCAACTACATGCAGGAATTCAGTGAAACTTCTTAGAAGTGATAAGTAGTTTGCCAAGTTGTGCATGTCCACAATAGGTTTTGTCCAGGTAAATTTTAATGAGTTATGGCCCTTTGTTATTTTTTATATAATGTATATTTAGAAACTGGTCAGGATAAATCTAAGCAACAATTTGCTGGTATTAAAAAAATGAAAATGCATTATATTTCCCTCTGTAAAATGTAACAATAACTGTGTCAAGGCCGCATCTGGGGGTATTCATCACCTTTAGTGATAGTTCTAGTTAATTTATGATCTGATTAACCGTACTGATGAAGTTTACAGTCAAAATATACTGCATGTTAAAATAAACATTGTGAATAGTATATGTGATTATCAGTACAGGTATTATTATGTTTATATACTATAGTATAAAGGACATTGATCATTTATACATTGGCAGTATGTTAAATTAAAAAGGGGCATTCTTTTCTATTACAACTGTTCATGAATCCGTTAATCTGTGCATGAATCCATTAATATTGCTGTCCATCTAGCCTTGCTTTATATATTAAAGTTAACTTTGAGTTAATGAAAATACTTTATTGTTTTTACCAAGGGAGGTAACCAGTTATTTTTACTATGGGAAGTAATCTACCCAGTCTATTTTCTCAAGTACATATATACCAGTAGGTACATTTTGTAAATATAAACTAAGTCATCTGTTTTTAATGTATTTTGGTGATAATTTCTGATTTATTACTGAATATATTTCTTCAAGTTTCTCGTTATTTTTGTACACTTTATATACTTTTGAAATTCTTATAGTTCATTGATCAAAGTCTAAAAGACAATAATTCACATACTATTTTGTAGATAGGCTTTTGGTCATTGCCATTTATGCTGTGTGTAATAGCAATCTTTGTTGTATAGATATTATTAATTGTTTCTATTGTGTATTGTTATGAAAATGTATCGTTATAAAGATAAAATGTAAAATCAATACTTTGTTATGTTCTACTGTAGTTGTCTACCCCTGTCCACTAGTTACTCATTCTTCATGAAGTGGGTAAGAATAGTTCAAGAAAAATTCATGATTTCATCAATTCCTTTTGATAAATGTTGTTTGTAAGTAAAGATAAGTGTGTGGGTTATATAATTATATAATTTGAGGATTACATTATGTGAGAGTTGTATTATATGAGATTTGCATTGTCTCAAAATATATTTACCTACAGTACCAGTAATAGCCTGTGTAGAAGACGCAGGTGTTCCTATATTTTTCACATGTAAAATGTTTATATGAATGTGTAATGAAGTAAAAGATGAGCTGTTAGGACCAGGATTGTTTCATCATGTCACAGTACACCATACCATGCATCTTATATTCAAACAACAAATTAATAGAAGAAAAAAACAAGACCTTGTCCTGAATTATCAATTTTTGATGGTTAATCATTTCTGTATGGTGTTGTATTAGTTATGATGTATGACACTAATCACACATACCGTGGATAGAATAAGACGATACATGTATACTGTTTGTTACTTTGGTGTGTTCCTTCTGATGAAGATCATCTCAACATCTATTTTAAATTGTTTTACAATAAACAGTTGATTTATCAATCTCCAAATACAATGTACAGCACAACCTCTCCAAATCAACACCTTTTTGGAGAAGCAAAATTATGTTGGTGTTGAGAGGTTAATATTATTGTTAAATTGTGCATTGGAAAAAAATTCTGCTGTTGTTGCATTTAGGTTGTTGCTCAAGAGAGGGTCACTCTGGAGAGGTTGTACTGTATATCATATTTTTTCTCTAGGTTTTATCATTGCACCAACAGCTAGGATCAACTTTCACAGCTTTACCAGTGTAGGAGTACCCCAGACATATATCTGGGTACAATCATCCATCTTTCATAAGCTAGCTGGACTTTTTGAACTTTTTTTCTAGATAGTATTAATTTAACAACGGATGATGCAAATGAGTCCTAAAAAATTAGCCTGTATACTGTGTTACTAGGTTACAATAAATTCATGTAGTTGCCGTACATTATAAAGAATATGTAAATTGATTTGTATCCTTGACAATTATGACATGTGAGGTGATATATCTAATATGTCGACCAATAACGGGATGTTGCCTACTAACTTAGTATTGTTTTCTGTACTTGTAATTAATCAATTTCGTTTAATATATCTATTCAACTCACACCTGCATGAATGTTGATGTCTGAGCAAGCTGATGCCCAATATGTATTGAAATTGTAATGCTGTAAGTCGAATAATTAATGTGTAGGTTTTTCTCCATATTCCTTGAGTAAAGGGTTAGTAAGTATTGATAAAAATAGATTCCAAGAAATCAGGTCAGGTGAACTGACCGCTGTATACATATAACTGATATAGTGTTAAAAATGCCTATAAAAACAATGAAACAAAAAATGTAAGACTAGTTACAACAGTAATGATGGTCGCAGGACAGATCTTTATCGAACATTTATCTACATTTTAATTTTTATAAAAAAAACTTCACAATATAGAGGTGCCTCTATTTTTTATTAATACAAAAACTACAACATTTTGTTTCATATGAACATTAACACGCGCTCATATAAATTCTACGGAATACCGTTAGGGCCATTGCCTATGAGTGGGTTGGTCGGAAACCCGATACTTGACAGTATAATAATGAAAACACGAAATCATGTTAACGATTTTATCAGTTTCATTTTCAACAACTCATGTATGACATTATACATGCACTTTATTGCAGAAACATATCCTTATTAGCCTTGAGTTCAACAGTTAGTGAATAAATATGTTCACATAGTCATATTAGTTGATAAATGTACGTGGATATGCTCTGTCACATTTCCTGCATACAAAATATATGTACTAGTATATGCTAATTTATTATTATACTAATTAATATTATACTTATATACCAAGGTGTCATATAAAAATGAGAATTATTACTTATACAGTGTACTAGAGCATTGTATGTGGTAAATATCTAAACAAGAAGTATTTGTATGTTATATTCAATGTATGATATCTGGGCTTTCATTTGACCCTTCTGACTCTTGTAAATTTGTTCCAAAGGGTCAAATAGGTAGATTTGATGACTCCTTAAATTATAAACAGCCAAGGGTAAATGAAAACCCTGGTTTTCTTCAATAGAAAGTGATATTTATCAATTTAATCTTGAACTGTAATTATTTCATAAGCCGCTGTCCATCACCTGTTGGTTTGTTTATATCTTCTAAAGGTACGGCTTTGAAGAATCTATTAAGTAATGATTTATACTGTGGAGAGTTCTTGTCTCTGTTTATTAACACTGACTGCTCTGATAGTTTCTTCAACCATGGAGGTGTGACAGGTAATGCTGATCTCAGTCTGACTTGTGGAGGGATCATGATTGGTGTTACCTCTGGAAGGTTGTTAGATGTTGTTGTTGTCATTGGTGTTGTTGTTTGTGTCACAGGGGGCTGTCTTGTTTTATGTTCCATTCTCAGAATCGGCGGTATTGGTTCGTTATCACATGGTGCAGCATAGTCCCAGATACATGTTAGAATATTACCATCCCAGTGTGTTTGTTCAGGACACGTGCACATGTACATAAACCCCCATTCACACACTATGTACTTACTGCAATCTGTTGGATGTTTAAAGTAACCTCGATATCGACGGTGACAAAATTCTGAAAAAAAGATTCAAAACCGCAATGATGAAGACTTTAGTAGCAATATTCTTTATAAGATCAATGTGTCAGTTCGGCCATTTTTTTCCTTCTTTGCTTTTACCGGGCCTTTCCCAATATCATTTAGGTTTTAGTTTCCCCAAATCTAAATGGAGAAATTCCCAATGAGCATAAAAAAGAATTTCAAAATCGGAATAAAGATGACCTAAGTTATGACAATTTTTTGACAAGAAGTACAGTATACTTTACTAGTGCAAAGAAACTAGAGAACTCGACTGATTTGGCATTGTCTATTAATAACCTGGTTGTCACGACTCCCAATCTGACCGGACCCGGACACATTCTCAAAGAGATGAAAATATCACGGGAACTTCGTTGATGGAATATTTAACACAATGTCAGTTTCTGTCTTTTAGTCTTTTAAAAGGAATTCCAGTATTATAAACTAGCACAAGTAGTTATATTTATCAAGTATAATACTTAATGGCTTTTCAGATCAATCAGGTTTTGGGGATTCAATAGATTGTGGTATAAGTGTTTCGCAAATGATCTAAATGCATGTATATATATTACCAGAAAGATAATTAAGATAATTCAAGTATGATATGTAACAGAATTGCAACAAGTGAACAATGACATCCTTGAATATAGTTGTGTATTTAAATTACTGGTATATTTGTAACAATTAGTGCTGTGTTAAGAAAATCACAGTAAACAGGTGAGGCGTGTATAAAAACCAGGAAAAACTATTCGAAAAGAGTAGGGATAGAAATGCTCGGTTCTCCTGTATCTTATCTCCCCTCTCTCTGAGATGGCTCTGAAATGACAATAGCTTTCGAATGGACCGTTAAACAACAGATAAACGAATAAGATCATTCTAAGTATATCATACCATATGCTTCATAATTGTGTTCACACGGATATTTGACCGTTGTTGGGGAGAACTGATCGACATTTACAGGTAAGGTGTACGGAACTCTATCCGAGAATGAAGATACAACTCCCTGTGAATTTACTGATTCCATCTTGTAAGGTACTTCAAGTTTGGTGTCAGCCTTACTTCCAGCTTGTGGCTTCGATGTTTGTACAGAAGTTGATGGTTTTTGCCGTTCTAATGAGGTAGGTAAGGGGCGTAGTGTAGGGGTAACGTCAACATGTAATGGTACCACTACAGGCGGTGCTAGTGCTGTTGTAGATGTTACAGACTGTGTCGTGTTTACTGCTTTCTTCTGTTTCTGTTCTGATGCCGCTGAGTTTTTTACTGGAACTTGAAATAGTTTAACGATGTTATAAGTGAATTATTGCCCAGGACGGTGCAAAGAGATTTCTTTATATTTTTTTCTTTCTATGTTGGAGACTTCCACATGTAAGTCATATAACGGTAGTCATAAAATTGAGCATTCAATGGTACCTTTTTGAAACTCTAATTAGAAAGGTACCCGTTTTGAAACTCTAGAGCTCGCGAATGGAATTTATTCTACGGGTCAGTCACATAAATCATAACAAGGTTTTTTTATACGGACGTAAAGTATTATCTCTATATCTTATATGACGCCTTCTTTTCCCTTTGGTTTTCATAAATTGATACTTTGTACTGAATTATAGATTAATGATCTGATTAAGTGAGTATTTATTGAGAACACGTATCGTATAAAATAAGGTTAATTACCATGGCAATCTACAGCCAGTTCATCACTACCATCCTTACAATGTGTCATTCCATCACAAAATTTATAGTTTTCTATACATTCACCAGATGAACATTTTCTGAGGCCCTCGCTGCATACATCTATAAGATATTAACACAAAGTTAGAATTACCAATGGATTGTTTTGCCACTGCTTAAAATAATGCTTACTTCTGACATACTAGGAATTAAAGCTTTCAAATACATTTAGGCGTAGCGTGGAGGAAAATTGTTTGTTTTCGATGACCCAACCTACCCAAATTTTCCCGGCGACCCTAGACTGTTCATTAGGCCCAAGAAAAGGTACATCCACACTTTTACCTTTGCACACGCTTTACAAGACCCCCCTATCCTATTTAATTAGTATGTATATAACCAGAATCAAACTCTTGTCATAGAAAGTTAGCAATACGTACGCGGTTAGAAAGTAATTACATTGTATATAACATACAAAGATACACAAATGTAGATGTAGTTCTTGTTGTACTTAGTAATATACGAGTATTTTAGTTTGCGTTTGAAGGATATGTGTATAGTCATAAAGAAACACAAATGGTTTGACGTACTCGTATGATATAATCATCAAAGAGAAGAGAGACAAAAAAGACATGTCACGAAGACTAAAATGACAATGTCATATAAATATTTTCATACTGGAGAAACGTGTTAAAATGAGGGGAGTATACAAACGTTTCTGTCACACATTGATAAAGTTCTAGCACGCCAGTATTGGACTTTTCAATTATTCATTTCCAGGGCTGTAAGTAACATTAGCAATTGCATTTCTAATGTATTATCACTTACATAACTTATATGTAACATTATGGAATGTGTACAGCACAATATGACAACCTTTGCTTCTGTTAATTATTGAATATCTTATACTTGTCAACCACACATAATATGTTTATTATACTGGAATGTGTTCATTAATTATAAAAATAAATAAAATTAGTTATGAAGAGTGAAGGCATAAGAAGTGGCAGATTAACACGCACATGTCAGCAATAGTTGAAACTGAGATCTCACCAATACATAACATCGCTAAAGTTGAAGAGAAAAACAATCAGAACTTAAGTGCATGAATGGGCACACCTGTGAACAAAGACCTCCCTTTGGAGACATATAATTTGGCCTTTATTGACAGGGGGTGTTTATTCGGGGGTAATTGTGTTCTAAACAATCAAAGGAGGTTTTTAAAAGAATGGCATTTATTCACAGGTTGGCCTTTCTCGGAGGTGGCTACTTATACAGACTGTACTTTATATACTACATGTATAAGCATTCTTATGGAATCATTACTTTTCGTTGGGGATTTAACTTCGTGGATTTCATGGGTCAGCTCATCCACGAAATCAAATCCCCACGAATTTAAATGCAGAGATAAAGCTTTTCGTTTCAAAAATCAAAATCCACGAATTTATATGCTCGCGAAATAGCCATTTTAGAAAAAAAACACGAAAATTGAGCCCAACGAAAATAAATGAAAATACAGTATTCAATTCCGGAACAAAATTGTTTTTTATTTTTACTTTTATCAAAGCAATTTTTTTGTATTTCGATGAAGCAGTACATCCGGGGACCGAGTGGTATGTCTTACCGTTTTTACAGTCAACTTCATCCGAGCCGTCTTGACAATCAGGATAAGCGTCACAACGACCTATATTATATATACAAGTTCCATCTGTACATGTCCATTGGTTAAATGCACACTTGGTATTCTCACCTGAAATATTACATGTACATGTACACGATTTGGGAGAGTAAAATCCAGTGTCTCCTGGGGTGTACAGGAAAGTATACATTTTCTGAATTCGAAGCATTGTGATGTATTCCTTGTATGAATGGCATGAATTTTTGAACCACAAAATCATGACGAGTATTTCGCGATTTGACACTGTACTGATTTTGGTTGTTTTATTTCTAAAAATGAAAAAATGCGAGGTTTTCTTCCAAATTAAATTTCACGTCTTCACGAAATACTCATTAACTCTGAAACATTAAATTTCATGACCCATGATGATCACCTTCACGTTTTTTGTATTATTGAAACAATTGTGTTTGTGGACACTACCAGTCATGCGGGTGGATCACGATATGCTCTACCTGATTTGACGGTTTGTGCCACGAGAAGTCTTTTCAGACATGATTGAATTGTTTTCTATTTTGTAGCTAAAATGATAATTAAATACGTTTAGCCGACTTCTCTTTATAACTGAATTCATCATTCAAGCCAATATACATTGTACTGGTCTAGATACGTATAATCTAAGTACTGACATGGTAACTGAACTTACATATAATACTTCAATGCAACATGGGACGGGAACTAGTTTAGCAATTGCATGGTGGATGTAGAAAAATATATAGTCGTACTTCGGTCCGCATCAAAGTTCAGGCGCGCCGAGCGAGTGACGCCAATGGAAAGCTGAATTATCGGTCAGTGTCCAAAAATACTCGCATTGTGCATTTTAGAAATGCCATATCTTCATACAAAGTTATACTGCGGTCAGGTTAGTTTTACAAATAAACTTTATGGTTAACAGAACGGAACAGATCAGAACAGAATTCATAAAGAAACAATGACTATAAAAAGAAGTTTATCTTTTAACGATACGTATATAAGTAAGTACAGTGTAGTGCATTTGATTAAACCCGAATATTACGATACTTTATTGTACTTTTTAACATTACTACATGAAAAGTACAAACGTATTTCTATATGTTCCGAATTAATATAAATATTAGAGTTAGTCACAAAATAATACAATAATAATTATATGAATATTTTTACTGGATAATAAACAACATAACCAAGTCTGATATTTAAGAAACTTCAGTTATCAGTGAATACCGGCCGTATGTATTCATTTTTATATAAAATCATAAAGTACTAGTAATTGGGAAAAAATACCTTGTGCATCTGCTACATTTTGTGTTAAAACTCCATGTAAAAACAAACAAACGAATACTTTTCGAGCTGAAGACATTTCTACATTTATGAGCTGTTATCATCTAAAAGCACGTTTTGTGACAAACTCTAATATAATGACGCGGATATTCTCTCACTACAATTAATAGTAGAAGTTATATTATACCTGTAAAACATATTAATTATATTGAAATACCTACGTTAAAGTAGAGCAAATAAGACTGAAGGGAAATAAATCACAACAGAGCTCGCGTGGTTCTTGCTTTTTTAGTTTAGTTTATTATAATGACATTCTAACAGTAAGATGAAATAATTCCATCGACACGACACGTTCAAGAGATCAAAGTGTCACTTTATAGGAATTAATTATATTGTACCGTGTGTCATGTACGCACAAAATATGATACATCAAGGGAGATAATGCGTACTCACAGACATTGGAAAATTTGCTTCAAGGTTATTTCCCTTTGAGAAATAATTTTCGACTTTCATGGACAACTAAGTTCAATATAATGTATTTTGCATTTCAAAGATCACATACGGATGACAATTATTAAAGTTTCACACGAAACATGTATTTTATATATTTTTATCTATAATTGCAATTAATTACTCAAAGAATACATTGCGTTATTGACACGTAAAATGTCCTTACTTTTTTAATATTCACTTTTTTCTGGATTATTTTGTCAAGGATTCACTCCCTTTAGTTATTTGCTGCAAAAGATGCCTGAAAATTTAAAAGTTTTTTTTTCTAAAAAAAACAAAAAATGGGGTCGTAATTTGTACGACACTTGAACAAAACGCTACCCTAAATAGGATACCTTCAAATGTATAGACCTTTATAAAATCCAGACTTTGGTATGGTACGTAGATGTATGATTCATTTATTATTATCACTAATTTATACGTACATGTAAAAAATGCATACGACTTACAAAACGCCCAATCGGAACTTCTCGGTGTTTGTCTAAAGAAAAGTGCGTATTTCTCAGTTACGGAGTTACAACTGACAAAACGCCGTGACTACGAACTCCTGGATCAGCCATCGTACACCAACTTTTCCACAACAAATTAAACAACGGAATAACATATGCATACTTTATGGGTATTTCTTTATTAAATAATCTACCTTCTTATGAGAAAGTTACTGAATACAACTTTTTTGATAAAAATATTATCCAAAATCAAACGGCCATAGATCACACTCTATTTATTTTAGTTTAACATCGTTTTTCAACAATTTTCAGTTGCATGTATACTAGTACACGGCGGCTGAATCATCTAACAAGTTATCCTGGACGCTATTCGAACCATTCCACAATATCAGCCGTCAACTTGGCCACAGGCGGAGGAAAATTGACATTGTTGTCAATTTGTCATGCCGTTACCGGGAATCGAACCCGCATCGCCATGTTACAAATTCAGCGCTCTTACCAGTGGACCATGGCCGCCGATCAGATCACATTCCAACTTAGAGTTATTATGATGTTCGAAATCAGCGTACGAAGATGACGTTTATTAGTGATTATACGGCAAGTGTTGCACGGAGCGTTCATTGTAATTTTATTGATAAAACTAACTAGACACAGCACGAGGTCACTATGACACTGTTGATGAATTTGTCTGGTCAGTGGGTAATCTTGTAAATTTACGACTGCAGCTCCGTCACCTCATTAGTAACACATTTATTTATGTTATCAAGGCTGTCTTTCACCTGAAACTTAATTGTAGACATTGAACGCACAGGTTTGTAACGGCATTTTAAAAGTCAGATTCTGAAATAGCCTTCAACTAGGTGTCATCTTTTGATTGAACATTTTATTGGTCACCCGCAGTACAACACTAACTTCTTTTGTTGCGTTCTGAGTTACGGAGACAGTGTCAGGTGCAAGGAACGCTTGTTTTGATGTTCGGGTTTAAAGTAAAAATAGGAATTGGGCCTCGTATGTCAGCACCCCATAAAGTGTAGTTTCAAACTCACGTGCGTTTTCTTCCAAGTGATTCTACTCAAATTTCTACTTCATACTCGTAATAGATCGAAAATCGTCTATCATTGAATGTTTTTATATATCGTCACAACATGTCTAATTTAGAATTTTATGTGTTGATGAATAATGCACAAACGCTATATTTGGTATTTAATTAACGTACAGCATATGTTACCAAGTATGTATAGAGATTTCAATTCTCGGCGTACCTGCTGGCATGTTATTCATGTAATACTCGCGCATTCATGTCAGACATGCTCCATTCACAATGGTCAATTAGATTTATGAACATTCATAAGCAAATAATATTTTCATTAATTTTTTGATAAAACAGTAATTGATAAGAATGTCAAGGTAAATTGATCGTTGACAACGCATAGAGTACAAAAATAAAAAAAACAGGATGTCAATTGATCATTCGCAGGACTATAAGCGTACGTAGCAACGTAAACAGAATGTTGCAGTCTAACAACGCAATAAATGCATTATAGTTTAACATAATTATAGTGTAACATAATTATGTTTTGTATTTATATAACACGAGTATAACTATATAACACGAGTATAACTTTATTACATGAATTGAATGAAAACACAACACTAACCCTGTTATATGTAGGGACTGTAGCAAGTATCCGAATATAGGTTAATCGCGATTTTAACCTGAAAATCGAGCACGATACTCGCCTCCTCTGAGATCACAGATATCGATGTCAATAAAATCCGTTGTTCCTAACTCATGGATATCTGCAGCCTATGCTGTACACAACACATGTACTGCAAAATGTTTTACTTTTTTATATTCCGTTTTAGTAAGGACGAAAGTAAATATTGCTATGGAATTTTATTTATGTGACTTTTAAATACAATTCATAAAAATGCTAGGCTACTTACTCATAAAATAAGAAAGGCACGGCAGCACGATCGTACCTAGCATATCAGGAGTGGTTTACAGGTGTGTTTATTGCTACGTAAAATAAGAATTAATGAATATTTTGTTTCGAGGGCGGATGTTAGAACTTTTTTACCATATACACTCACCATTAATGATTATTGAAAGGTCGATACTCGACAAAAATCAATTTTGTTATCATAATTCATTTCATGCCAATATTATAAATTTGCAATTTATTTGTACAAAATGCCACGTAACATTGTATGAAAACTTTTAATTTAATGAATTACCCTCTTGTGTGGAGGTGTGATGTATGTTTGAGACAAATCGTACATTAGTGGCAGACAAATTTGGTCGTGATTCGCTAAGACTACAATCAGTTAACACGTTGTGACTGTCAATACAGAGAAAAAGCTTGAAACATTATAAACTCTGAATTCTGATAGATAATTGAGTGGGATTTACTTACTTCAAGACATGACATATACTATAACGATCATGCCAAATTTAATTTTTGTGTGAAAAACACTTAATTTTAGAATTTTTAATTTGTAGGAATTGTAAATGCAAACATGATTAGTGAAAATTTCTATTTAACAGAATCTGTCATTCTGATAATTTGCTTCTTTTTATTTAATCTTTTAACTTTGACATATAGTAAGTATTTGCATGGAATTAATTTCCTAGATTAACACGTATCTGATATTTGTATTAAATTTTGTAAATTGAATATATTTACTTTACAACACAACATGAATAGGAAATTGTATATTCCATACGTATTCATTACCCTGTACGAAGAAGTACTTTTATTCAATTTCATTGTCAGGTGATGAAGATATTTCCTTACAAACACTTTCTTATGGTGACACTGAACAAAAAAGACACGCCTCAACTTTATGTTTCTTCAACTGTTTCTTTGTGAGAAATTGAAAGATATTTTAGGTACGTCGGTTGAGGTTCTGAGAGAAGACAGCGCAGTATACTTGTAAGCTAAGTTTTTGAATATTACTCAAATAAGTCGATATACGTCACTTCTCTTTCTGCGTCCTTGTCTGAATTTTTACAAGGTTTATCATATACAGTACAACCTGTCCAGAGCGGCCCTCTCTTGAGCAACAACCTCCCTTCAACAACAATACAACCTGTCCAGAGCGGCCCTCTCTTGAGCAACAACCTCCCTTCAACAACAGTATGATTTCCCCCACAGCATGATTTAATTATTAATTGAACCTCTCTAGAGCAACAACCTCTCAACAACAACATAATTTTGCTACTAAAGGGTGTTGATTTGGAGAGGCTATACTGTGGGGTTGACATCGTTGAACAAATCAATTGAAGCATTATGTTAAGATCAGAAAAAGATTATTATAAGATAATCACGTGATCACTCGCAATGTTTTATTTCTTCGTCTGTTGTTTAACGGCTTTGGTAATTTCAGGGCCGCCGGGAGAGAAGATACAGAAGTACCGAACATTTGCATCCGTGTTCTTATTTCGAATATTTTTCCTGGTTCTTTATCGTGCCTGATGTGAAGCACCGACATCGTGACGCCTCGCTCTTCTCCTTGTGATTTTCTAGAAACAGAACCTGGCTCGGTAGTTGTAATTATGGAAAAAAAACGTCCGAGAGAAATTTAGAAGGCGGGGCCGGGATTTGAACCCACGACCGTCGTTTTACAAATTCTTCGTCTTAACTACATGATAACAGAGAAACACACTGAGGTTTCAAACAGTAGAAGAAGCTATTAAAAAGCCTACGTTGAATTAGTTGCTGGTCAGGCTATATTTTTTTTTTACCTTGAATGGAAATTATTATCTGTCGGACGAACAAACAAACAGAGATATACATACTCATGGCTGATAAGATTCTTTAAATGCTTTCAAGTCCGAGAACAAGTAGTTAATTAAATCCTCGTGTTCAAACAAGTATTTGAACTGAGTGATTCTGACAATTAAAGTAGTTTATTCATTTATTTAATACACGGATTAAGAAAACAACATACCGCGATCATGGTTTGTTCGAAAAACACGAGATTCACTGATATCGATGACTTCATTACAAATAACGAGTTATGATTTGAGTAGCACGTGACCAAATCTATCTCACAAAAAGCTTTACTTATGAATTCGATTGATGATAAAGTCATTACAACATAGTCTGGGTTTTAGAATAGTTGGTGTGAAGAACTGACTACTTTGTACTTTATATCATATACAAGCAAAGATAATAATTATTGAGGTTATAATTCATTTATTTAAAATGCTGTGAGTTCAAACCATCTCCATATGATGCATCGTTCAGAGTAACCCAAACAACAGACAAGTAGATACCTAAAATGATTGATTCCCTCATCAACAACATGCTTATGTTTACTTTGTTCTTCACTATCAATACCTACATGTACAACATTCACTTTCCATAGTGACAAACTGTCCATGTTGTGTTTTATGAAACACTGGAATTATGAAGTCAGCACTATACAACGTTACAATGTTCACCAATATTTTAACTTAAGTTTAAGAATCGCATTCGTGTCTCCAATGGTTGGAGCACACTGAGTTGGCAAGTTTGAATACTAGTAATATATTGGTTCAATTCTGCTAGTAAATGTGTCACGAGTCAATGAAGGACTAAATTATCATGTATACCTGCATGTGCTAGGAAGTATACTTCTGGAAGTTCGCACGTGATTATTATGATCAATGGAGATGTGTCAAGTATAAATGATTATCTTCAGAAAAAAACGAGAATTAAATTATTTTTGCTGCTATGAAATGATGCAGATTTCATCTACCCCGAAGGCTTGTTGAGTTATATTTACAATCGAAACATAAAATGACAAATTAGCTTTACATCATTATCTTCACCGTCATCCATTCACTACCTAGGCGTCATTTGTATTTTTTTCTCAACAATTATCATGATTTATGAACATTGATGTTTCTTTTGAATATTAAATAAATATATTAATCATTATTAAATCACCTTTTACACTCTGCGATGTCTTCTAAGATGATTCGACATAAGTAATTAATCATTTTGAGTCAATTCGTGCCTTTAATCCTTTAATAGTTTTACCAAATGGCGCGTGACCATCTTTAAAATCCAGATTAACAAAACTCAGGTGGTTACGAGATGATCGTGCGCTGAAATGTTTCTGATTGAAATCCTATAGAAGTACTAAGTTGATCGGTTTAAATATTTCTATTTCTCGAATTAAAATAATGATAGATTTAATGATACAGGGAATACCTATATATATGTTTACTACGCTTGTAATAACGCACTTCCTCCCATGCGTAATGAATTAGTTCAAATGGGTATAAACTCATTTCTGTATTTGAAAACTAATTATTCCCAAATTAAAAAAATGAAACGAGTTAAACCAGTGTCCCAAATTTTCATAAACGAATCGGAAGATCCACGAAATAAACAGTCGAAAAATCGCATTTTAGGTTTGAAATAATTATGGCCCTTAAAGAAAGCATACCACATGGTATACACTTTTCAAGTCAGCGTATGTTGTGAGTTATTCTAAATAATAAACATATAAACTCGTTTTTTTATTACGCCGTGATACATTAATTACATAGCACAGGACACAGTGAGACACACTGAGCGACAGCATACAATATTTAAGCAACCAGATTTATCTCTATCAAAAAAAGAAAGGCATTGCCATTTTTGATCAGTTGATTTCCGATTGGCTGGCTGACTATTAACAAATATAGCGTTTGAATGGTGAGCTCGTGTATCGTATTTTCGCTTTTGTTCGGCACCCATTGACAACTGTCAATTTCAACAGCTTGAGTATTATGCAAATAATACTAAATAGTTAAAATGTTGGCTTGATTTAATGACATGTTATGGCGTTATGGATATTTTGTTATAATACATAAGTGAACACTTGGTATGTAAGTCTCACACAACGATGATGAGACATTGTTGATACTAAATATGACATCACACAAGAAGAAGGAGAAATAAATAAGGATAACTCAGATTTTTTAAAAATATAATTATATAAATGGACGGCACCAGGATTGTAGGAGTACTTTATTAAACTTGATAAGACATCATACACAGTAATTGAGTGTTTTTAATAAATAGATATATACATTGTTGATAAATATCGTTAAAAAAATTAACCACATTCATTATTCGCGCACGTGGGACATAATGAGTAATCCGATTGGCTTCTTGCAGCAACAACAACAACGATTAAATTATGGATTACAGCAATTACGCTACTTTCATCCATTGGCGGGATACTCACATCTTCTGGATCCCTTTACTGTGGCTCAGTTATCTCTAGGAAAAAATCAACAATACCATAATGGATATCTAAACACCATTAACTCTCTTAGTTCGTTAGTGTCTAATGGAGATGTTTCGACAAATGGTTTCCTCGGCAGCCGACCTGTCCAGGAAATGTCCCCTAAAAGCGATCCACTCTCAGATATTGGGGCCAGGCAGCATGAGCAAGGTAAATGGAGTATTTTTTAATTCAGTCCTATAATATTTTATTACCCTTTATATTAATCAGAATCACTCCATTTATTTTAGCAACAGTTTGCTCGGGACGAAATAATCAACGCGGTTGAAGTAATTCTCATTTGCTGTGTTAAAGAATTTTCAAGAGTGATGTTTTTCTTTTCTGGTGTAAAAAATATCCATGTGTGTAAATTAATTAATAATCTAATTACATGCAATACCCATGTAGATCTGTATGACGTCATTTTAGTTTATATCTTAATCAACACTTGCAACATGTGCTTCAATGTTATCCATATCACTGAAGGACTTAATTATTTATTAATTAAACGAGTATCGATATTTCTAGAAATTACGGTAACTTCACTATACTAAATACAGTAAAACGTATGGTCAGAAAATTGTTTCTTTTTTTGTGAAAAAAATATCTGATTTATTTATACCTTTAATTGATAAATAGATAGCATTCTAGATCAACAATGATTGGCATTAAACAAGTATCAATCTGTCACTGTCGAGTTAGAACCGTGAATGAAATCCAAATAAGATATCTGTCGCATGATTAATTAATTATTAATATTACATTCATTTGAATTAACTTTGAATTTAAAAAAATGTATTATTCTTTGTCCCCTTATTGTTGCTGATGTATTAATTATTAATTATAATTTAATATCATATACTTATCACACGATTATGAATAAATAACGTCAAAACTAGCATATTAATATTAATCAAACAATCGATCATAATTGATGTATAGTACTGCATGATTTTTTGTTCAGTTATGAAATGTGTTGTGTCATTTATTTTATTTTTCCCATCAATGAATTTTGATTCTTACATATTTTAATAGTTTGATTGAACGACAAATTTATTACGAGATAAATTGTATGTGTTATATTTAAAAGCATGCATATGTAATGTCGAATCTTATGGAGCGTGATGATATTTGCATTTTATTATAAGATACGTAATTTGGAAAAGCAAATGTTATAATGACAATAATAAATATATATCTTTTTCATCAAATTATTCACTGTGTTCGCATGCATGCCAAATGGTTTTACTAACTGTCTTTTATGTAAACAGTGTTTATTAAACTTGATTAAGCTCGCTTCCTTTTTGATGCTTTGAGATTTTACTTCATATCATGCTTTATTATAAAAACAAATCTTTAAAAATGGATGTTAATTTATTTTGAATATTAGATATGGCAGTTTCATGTGAACGTATGTGTCGTGTACATTTTTATTTTGTTTATCATAGAACTGAAACTAAACATACGTCAGTTCGTTAATTTCAAATTTACCAGACGCCACGAACATGTCAACTTCTGCATAAAATTAATCACCCACAGCAAAGTTAAAATCGTCATATGAGGCAGGTATAAATACTTTATTGCGTTCGTATTTAATGACAATATATTATAATAACATTTTGTTCAATACTCGGACCCAGTTTCGTTTGCTGAATTTAAAAATATAAATGATTTTTTTTTTTTAATTAAAACCTTTTTAACAATTAATGATACACAGAAGATAATGTTTCCAATATGAATAATTTCATAGTCCTTCACTTCTGATTTGATATTAAATAAAAACCGCAAATTGTGCTTTTTAAACTATACTTATCAATATTCACACACATGTTAAAGCTTAATTCAGAATATATATTTGTGGGACACAAAACCGTTTTTACAAATTCCATCCTGTCTTCTTTTTCCGACAATCGACACTATTTGGAAGTCGTCAGCAAAAAAAAATATTCGCCTTATTCCGAACGAAACGCTAATCGTGATAATGATTTCGAAACAAAAAAATAAATCAATTTTGACGTGTCATTTGTCAAAATAAGGCAAGAAACTTATCGAGCCAGTCTGAGCACGTCAAACATTGTCGAATTCATGAATTTGAGTAACTAACACCGAAATCAGTTCATAGTTGTGTATCATAATCATTATTAAACTGAACATTAAAGTTATGGAATCATTTTTTATAAATTTCGGAATATACGCTTAATTGCCCGAACACAATCAACGTAATTTCATTTATATATCCCAACGAAAACTAACGATTTAAATGATACTAATATGTATTATTTAATTATGTTTAATGAGTTAGTAAGCAAATATACATGGTTTATTTTATTCTAGAGAGTTTTATGTTACCTTTAAGTGTTTTCATAAAATTGTCCGTTTCAGAAAAACAAGGATATGTGATTCAGTATTATGTACTTAAGTAACGATATTATTTCAGTAAATATTGGCTTAATTCAAATAAAACGAATTAAATTTCAATTTTCATCAATTTTCTTGTCGATCGAGTGGTATTCATAGTGTTAGACGTTTAAAAATATATTCATTAAAACATTCACGCGAATATTTTAATATTTTTAATTGAATATCCAATGTCATCTTTCCAATAAAACGAATTAGTAATAATTGCACCACGAAACTAAATACTGATTTCACTACAATTAATCGAATTGATTTCAAGATATTCAAATACTTGAGAGTAAGTTGAAGGAAAAACTAGGAATGTTTCTGCATGGATTAACTCGTTCAAGTTGTATCTCTTTCATTACCATTTATCAATCTGTGTAATTATGTTACATAAATCAATGCACCTAGTAGTTTCATCTGGTAATCTCTTTATATTTCCATCAATACTTAACCATACATTAAATCGTCCGTTCAAATTACATGCGTTCAATTGCATTACCTACCTACAGCTACGCACACAAAAAATAACAAAAAAACGAAGTCAATGTAGGTCTGACTACGACTTAACACGTCATTCATTCGCCATATTATCCTACATTCCTCAGATACTGATTTATTCCAAGGCGTTGGGCGCTTGTATTGACTTCCATATTTGGTTATTGTCTATATGTTATTGTAGATATCTATGACGAAAGAGATGACCAGACAGGTAAAAGACGAAGAACAAGAACCAATTTCACAAGTTGGCAACTCGAAGAATTAGAACGTTCTTTTCATAGCAGCCACTACCCGGATGTGTTCATGAGGGAAGCCATTGCTATGAGGCTTGATCTCGTAGAATCCAGAGTCCAGGTTTGTACAAATGTTGTTCTGTTGTAGAGTGGAGATAGAGATATCATTGTAGCGCTTCCTGATGTACAAGACACTATCTTATCATGGCTATATGACCCTCACACATTTACATAACCTTTCGAACAGTATTATCAACTTTTCTTTCAACTTTATTGGCAAATAAGCAAAATTCAGTATTTCAACAATATTCATACCATGTAATGTGTGAGGTTTTTTGGCGCACTGTAGTTTGTTACGCGCATTTCCATTAAATATAATCGTTCACTTCCTTTCCATTGAAGTCTTTTTCTTGGATAGTGTAAATTTGGTCACGTGGTATATGATATTGGAGCATAAAGTCTTAACTAACAATACATAGGATATTAGTTAAACAATCTTACCAGTACTTGAACTAATTGTTTAACATTTTTTTCATATACACGACAATTCAAAAACGTCTCTGATGTTTTGATCCTAAAATTTATTTCTTTTTTCTGAAAGCTTTTGGGACGATCTACGAAATTACGAAGTATATTTAAACCACAACAACTCGGTGATATGCTTGACAGTATAATATCTACATGTTTTAGTGTAAAGACCATTATTAAAATTATTTGATTTAAAAAATGAAAAAAATGCGTTACAAAAAGTGATAATTGGAAAGTCGACAACACTCCGTATAATTGAGACATGTATAAATGAAGTTGAATAATTTATTGTTGGTACCGAAAACGCAAAAATGGCAGCACAAAAAAGATTGTTTCTCCATTTTTCTTTAAATGTTTTGGTGAAAAAAATTGTAATGTTGTTTTGCAATTACGCGATCCATCCCAATGTTTTTAGCGATTTTGGCAAAAATAATCGTTTGTTTTATTCTCTTTCCGTTTTCAGTAACAATATATTACAATGTTAACAAAAATGCGTACCTACCTGCATACTGTCAAAATGTTAGTCTCGTAACCCTTAGTAACCAACATTTTTAATAATATCCTATTGTAAATCTGACTGGATCTTGGGTATATGACTTTTGCAGATATGCTGTCATTGAGAAGAATATAATTACTCAGATTTTTATAAAATATAAATAATAATGACTCATATTCTGATGACTGTATGTTCAATATTTCTCGATAATAAACATAAACAAATGATGCATTTTCTACACTTTAATGTTCAAATTTCTAAATGAACAAGACTCAGTATAAAAATTCATATTTGAACGATGAATAATAAAATAAAAAAAACGCATCTGTTACTGATCTGTTGTTAGATCCACAGGCCTGATAAATATTTGCAGTAAATTAGATATATCATGAGTCCATTCCAGTTATTATACTGTCTTTGTGATATTGAAATATGTTACATATAATTTATTCATGGGGGGTAATTAATCTGTTGAATATTCATTTAATCGAGATAGAAATGAAACAGTTTGGATAGAATTAATGCACGAGTCAGAACTACAAACAACAAGTTGTTGATGTCTAATAAAATAGTGAAATTGTCTATAGCACGTGATTCATACTTTTTGCTAAAGATCATCAAGAATCAATTCACTTTTAAAGCTTACAAAATATTCTTCTTGTGTGCTTTGTAATATTCAGTTTTATTATCCAGAAACATATGATTATCAACTCAGGTCCAAGAACAATGTTAACAAAACCTCTCTGTTTTATTTCTGTATTTTATGACGATTGGGCGGTGAAAAGATCACCAAAACCCTTTTAATTAAGATTTAAATAGCGTTTCCTTTCCGTTTATAAGCTGTACGAAAACCTTTTTTTAATTATTCATGCTGATAATTCTGTTTCATTCTTTATATGTTATGGTTAGATAATTATATGTTTCTGTACCTAAAGATAGTTTCTGTCAATTTAACGACAAGTCAACTGGAGTATTCATTGGAGATTGAACAAGTTTTTAATTATTTTCTTAGTGGCGTATTGATAAGACACAAGCGTCCAATATTTCTTCTTTAATGATACGATGCCGTTAAAAATTAATAGATTTGAGGCATTACTTCAAATGTTATCAAACTAATATTGTTTTATCTTTGACGTGTGTATCGAAAGCTAATTGCTTATTAATTAAACATGGGTTTCAAACATATTCTATGTATACTAATTTTCTGAAAAATAAATAAATAAATACAAACACTCGTAATGAGAACATTTGTTTAAAATTCATGATGAGATAGCAGTTAAGATAAAGTGTTCGTACATTGTCAAATAGATCAACTGTTCGTTGATATAGATATAGTTTTGATCGGAATTATCTATTATTATTCGATGAACACAAACTTGCTCATTAAATAGTAATTAAGAGATCGTTTAATGTTTGTTTACAAACTCAGTGAAATAAAGCACTTCCGCAAGTTATTTCATCTTTAAATCATAGCATAAATACGAAAAAACTAAAGCATTCTTAAACAAGTCAGACTGTAAGGATTTCAAATATTTATATCATTATATACATAATTATGTGTGACGATTTTCAAAAAATTGAGGTAACTACATGTATACGTAAATTGATAACAAGCCGTCATTAAAATGCTATGAAGTAAGAACAAAAATGGCTACACATGTATTTAGATGCTTTCAATTCTTAGATGAATTCGAAAAAATATAAATACAAACAGAGAAATTAAATATCTTACATTTATGTTAAAGAAACTAATTATTAAAATTATAATTTCAATTTTTAATGTAGTAAAAACTTGCAAGATAGAACACACGAGGGGGTAGGGGCAGCATCATACACAGTGAATAACGTGTGAAATATTGCATTCATATCATAATTACTAATTAAATGAGTATATAAGTACACTCTGTCATACGAGTATTGCGACTTTTATATTAAAATCAAGTTTTCCCGTATTTCGTTAAAAACACAATTTGATAGAATACACTCCAAAATGAAGCCAACTGAATACGGATAACTGACACTTTAACCTCTGTAAAATTTCCGTTTACTCGCGAAGTCATCAACTTATAACACAATTTTTGTGGTTGAAACGATATTAGATCGTTTTTTGAAGAAGTGTCTGATGTTATTAAGATTATCAATTTCTGCAGTTAGACTTCGTTGAAAAAAATGCAATATTTCAATTAATATGAGCCTCTTTATAAACACCAAATGGTGTGTCTACATCAGATATTGTCATACACAGTTACTGCTTCAACTTTTCATTACGGTTTAATATTGAAAATAGAGAATCAAAAGAGAAAATGGTTATTGGTCGAATGTGTTCAAATAAGTGAATAATTGTTTCATGTAATTTACAAAACATAAAATTAATTTACGAAAAGTCAAAATGAAAATGATCAAACTAATGGTGTGACTGATGTTTAAGATAAAGAATTCATGTCGTATCTGATATCTCATACACGAAATTGGTTATTGAAAATGTTTTATAAATCAAAACAGCACTTTGTAAAATCCAATTATTTTTGCACATTTCCACTGATGATAACATGTTTTTTTAGATAAATGTGAGATATTCCTAAATTTGTTTAAGTTAAAGGTAACACAAATTATACATCATGAGTGTATGTAATTAGTAGCCCCTGCACGCGCCAAACACCAATAAAGACGCGATAATTAAAGGGTAGCGCTACATTTGCGCATGCCTCGGGAGCACTCGAATATTATGTCCCTTGTCCATAGAAATATCAAATACATTTACAGACCTTGGTGTGTGTATGGTCCGTGCCTATCTCTGCTCCGGATCTGTTAATAGTATCAGCGTGTTTCAACTTATGATCATTGAAAAGTTAACAACGAAAAACCCTCTATTAGTCACGGATAGTATGCTAAAAACAAGCGACCCTGTAATGGTTAACTTAAGTTGTTAAGACTCAACTACATTGCACCTACGGCATTTCCACAGTAGAGTAAGCTGATAGAACAATACTGCATTGGAAACTGAACACTCTAAAGGTGGAAAGATAATGACACTTGATTAAGCTAAGACACCCGGTGGCACCCAGTACAGTTTTATGAAAACATTTTCAGTGATCGCCTATCAAAAGGGATGCAATGGCTAGAAAGCGCACTTCCCTAGATGGTTCTTTAATGTCTTCAATTAAATGTGTATTCAGTTGATTTGTATTACCTACATTAATTTCAGGTATGGTTTCAAAATCGTCGAGCGAAGTGGAGAAAACATGAGCACACACGAAAAGGACCTGGAAGACCGGCACATAACTCTCATCCACAAACTTGTAGCGGGGACCCAATCGGCGAAGAAGAAATAAAAAAAAGAGAGCGAGAGAAACTCGAGAAGAAAAGGAAAAAACAAGAGGAAAGATTGAGAAAACTGGAAGAAAAGAAGAAAATGTTCACCTCTATGAGCAGTTTCTCGAACACTTCAAGCAGTAGTTGTGATATAACAAAACATGATCAGGAGGACATTGAACATAATACTGAAGAAATAATATCAGACAATGAAACAATTCAAAACAAAGAAACTGATGCTAATGAACAAAGTGTTTCGGTTAACAATAGTGTACAAGAATATCGTCGAAAAAATCCATTCAGCATTGACAGTTTACTAGAAAAGAAAACGGACAGTTATGAAGATACTGATTCAAATATGAAAATCAGTTAAAAATAACTCTGTTATGTGAAGAAGATATACCTCAATATTTATGATTTTTTAATGTGTACCACTTGTTTTATTCTATTCACAACTTTGTGCATTATCATCCTTCTAAACATCCTATGGCATCTTCTCTGTTTTCAGGAAGGGTTGATAACAAATCACTAATGTTTCTTGTTGTCGATGCGAGTCTTGCAGCTTGCAAGATCACATAATACTAGTACGCTATTGCTTACATAATTATCTAGTCATAGAGAAACTGCATGAGTGGCTTTATCTGTTTCGTAAAACTGGAATAAACATTGTTTGAAATGGAAATAAATACAGCAAAACAGGCTGATCAGTACGTTTAATGTCCTCATTGCTGGCCTCGTATTTGATTATCTCTTCTATTCTTTTATGACAATCATTATATATCGTAGTTTGACATATTTGTACAGTACAATCTCTGCAGAGAGACCCTCTCTTAAGTAACATATTCCCTTCAACAACAGCATTATTTTTCTCATTGTTCGATTTAACAACAACATAATTTTGCTACTCCCAAAAGGTGTTGCTTTAGAGAGGTTGCACTGTTAACTATTTGTAAACTAGCTTAAATATTCAACCTTCACTTTGCATTGTACTTCTGATCAAAAGTTATTGTAACAGAGAAGTTGACAACTATATTCTACAAGATATATTTATCTGAATCTACAAATGTAACCGATAAACATACCAACACAGGGACAAAGTCCAATCAGGACCATCTAAAACCTGTCAAAGCATAATTTTATGTTATATATAAAACACGATGAAATATTCAAATGTGCAGATATCTAATTGTTTTATATGTACTTGTATGATCGTATACTAGTAAGTATTGGTTGTAATAATATTGAAATAATATTAAAATATCAAAAGTCGATAGATATTATCCTGTTATTTACTTGTACGGTATTTGCCAGTGTCTTCATCATTTTGTAAATGATTTCAGCAAGTTTTGTTCTCAAAGAAAAACCTGAGCCATTTTGTATCGATGTGTTGCTGTTCTCATAGACACACCTGATCCATGTTGTATCATTATGTGATTGTAGTCGGTAAGTACCGTTCACACAGACATGCCTGGCCCATAGCGTATCATCATATAATTGCAGTCGGTAAGTACCGTTCACACAGACATGCCTGGCCCATAGTGTATCATCATATAATTGTAGTCGGTAAGTACCGTTCATACAGACATGCCTGGCCCATAGCGTATCATCATATAATTGTAGTCGGTAAGTACCGTTCACACAGACATGCCTGGCCCATAGCGTATCATCATATAATTGCAGTCGGTAAGTACCTTTCACACAGACATGCCTGGTCCAAAGTGTATCATCATATAATTGCAGTCGGTAAGTATCGTTCACACAGACATGCCTGGCACATAGTGTATCATCATATAATTGCAGTCGGCAAGTATCGTTCACACAGACATGCCTGGTCCAAAGTGTATCATCATATAATTGCAGTCGGCAAGTATCGTTCACACAGACATGCCTGGCACATAGTTTATCATCATATAATTGCAGTCGGCAAGTATCGTTCACACAGACATGCCTGGCCCATAGTGTATCATCATATAATTGCAGTCGGCAAGTATCGTTCACACAGACATGCCTGGCCCATAGTGTATCATCATATAATTGCAGTCGGTAAGTACCTTTCACACAGACATGCCTGGTCCAAAGTGTATCATCATATAATTGCAGTCGGTAAGTACCGTTCACACAGACATGCCTGGTCCAAAGTGTATCATCATATAATTGCAGTCGGTAAGTACCGTTCACACAGACATGCCTGGTCCAAAGTGTATCATCATATAATTGCAGTCGGTAAGTACCGTTCACACAGACATGCCTGGTCCAAAGTGTATCATCATATAATTGCAGTCGGTAAGTACCGTTCACACAAACATGCCTGGCCCATAGTGTATCATCATATAATTGCAGTCGGTAAGTACCTTTCACACAGACATGCCTGGTCCAAAGTGTATCATCATATAATTGCAGTCGGTAAGTACCTTTCACACAAACATGCCTGGCCCATAGTGTATCATCATATAATTGCAGTCGGTAAGTACCTTTCACACAGACATGCCTGGTCCAAAGTGTATCATCATATAATTGCAGTCGGTAAGTACCTTTCACACAAACATGCCTTGCCCATAGTGTATCATCATATAATTGCAGTCGGTAAGTACCTTTCACACAGACATGCCTGGTCCAAAGTGTATCATCATATAATTGCAGTCGGTAAGTACCGTTCACACAAACATGCCTGGCCCATAGTGTATCATCATATAATTGCAGTCGGTAAGTACCTTTCACACAGACATGCCTGGTCCAAAGTGTATCATCATATAATTGCAGTCGGTAAGTACCGTTCACACAAACATGCCTGGTCCAAAGTGTATCATCATATAATTGCAGTCGGTAAGTACCGTTCACACAGACATGCCTGGTCCAAAGTGTATCATCATATAATTGCAGTCGGTAAGTACCGTTCACACAGACATGCCAGGTCCAAAGTGTATCATCATATAATTGCAGTCGGTAAGTACCGTTCACACAAACATGCCTGGTCCAAAGTGTATCATCATATAATTGCAGTCGGTCAGTACCTTTCACACAAACATGCCTGGCCCATAGCGTATCATCATATAATTGCAGTCGGTAAGTAACGTTCACACAAACATGCCTGGTCCAAAGTGTATCATCATATAATTGCAGTCGGTAAGTACCGTTCACACAAACATACCTGGCCCATAGTGTATCATCATATAATTGCAGTCGGTAAGTACCTTTCACACAAACATGCCTGGTCCAAAGTGTATCATCATATAATTGCAGTCGGTAAGTACCGTTCACACAAACATGCCTGGTCCAAAGTGTATCATCATATAATTGCAGTCGGTAAGTACCGTTCACACAAACATGCCTGGTCCAAAGTGTATCATCATATAATTGCAGTCGGTAAGTACCGTTCACACAAACATGCCTGGCCCATAGCGTATCATCATATAATTGCAGTCGGTAAGTACCTTTCACACAGACATGCCTGGTCCAAAGTGTATCACCAAATGTAATTGCAGTCGGTAAGAGCTGATATCCTAGACCTACCCGGCCCATGTTGTATTCTGGTTGTTATCGGCAAGTATCGGTATTATACCTTACCAATGGTGATTGTACATATTGGAAGACATGTGTGCTTTAGTTGTAAATCAAACAAGAAAGTGTTATATGATGTTTGAATGGAGCCTTGTTCGGTTATTGAGTGACTGGCATAAGATAACATGGCACCACATTTTACACCGTAGTAGTTGGTTATCTGTTAGCATAATTAATGCACCCTTTCGTTGCAAGCATGGTGGTGTCAGAAAGCAACACAATGTAAAATAAATAAGACACACACATATATATGTATGTAATATGAATATTCTTGCACTCAAACTATATCACATATTGGGGTGTATTTGTGGTAAATTCGATTTGGTAATTGGTCACTTTTAGTTAGATTTATCTTCACAATCTAGTCATGAATGTGGATAAGGCGTCAATTATGACGGTAAAACATAATTAGATATACTCAGAGATACTGATGGTCATTGATACCACACAAGAATTAACGACAACCAGTCGCAGTGCGTACACAACCATGTTTAATTCGTGGTAATATAACGTTAGTAGATCATAACAGCCACTCTTTGTGATCACAATAGTAAGAAATAATTTATGATTCGTCATTTTAAATAAACTACTGAAACCACAGGATCAGTATATGACTTGTATTATTTTCTCATTAAAACGTTTGCTAACACTAAGTCCAGGTGTTAAAGAATTATCTTGTCAACTCTACCATATCATTAGAATAAAATTAATAATACGCTTTTTTGGTACTTAAGTACAAAAGTATAAAAGGACAAGAAATATCAATGTTAATATTTCATGAGAAATTAAGCCATATATTATAAGTTCACACGTACATAGACTACAAACCCTGGTATCATCCGTTTGCTTTAACCAGATTATCATTTAAAACTTTTAACCATAATGGTTCTATTAAAACATTTACTTTGTAAATTGGTGTACTTCCGGTTGTCTCCCTTGAAATCGCGTTTTTGGAAATTGAATGGTAGTTCATTTTTTCCTTGCCCTCACTCAATCGGCGCGCATTGATCTTTATACGGACCAAAGTACTGCGTTTTATCTACATCCACCATGCCATTGTTAAACTAGTTCTTGTTTCATGTTGCAGAGGAAGTCTATGTATAAGTTCAGTTATCATGAGTACTTTTAGTGCTTTGATTACAACATGATAACGAAGCTTGTTAATACGTGTAAGTGTGTAAATGCTACCATGTCGGGCAATTCTCCTCTAATATCACAAACATATCAGCTATGTATTAGAGTGTCTGTGATTTATCGTTGGAACCAGCAGAAAACCTTTCACCGTATATAAGATTCTACAGTCTGGGAATTTAATGGAATTTAATAAAAAGTACTCGCGGATTATAGGGAAATTCCCATCAATTAATCGGTCATCAATTAAATGCTTACAAATTATAGAACATGTCTCCGAGTGATATTTCTTGTTACGTCTTAGTGAGTCTCGTGCGATCTGGATCCCTATTAGGGAGCGCAGATGGATGTTTCAGTCAGTTATTTCAGATCATATCGGGTCCCTAAAGACACAGCACACGACAAACCAATGGATTATTTTCATTAAACTGTCAAATTGATTCTTAAAATGTTACAAAATATTACCCAGTGAAGCATAAATGGAGGGATTATTGTTTTAAAATTCAATCCTGGAGTCATCAGACGAGCATCAAAGCTAATCCCGTTCTTCTCCAGAAATTTCACCAAATCTCGCGAGATTGGAGATAAACAGCTGTTTGATTTGTTATTATAATTAATCTTTCTTTCTTTTACCCATTCCATTTGAAGATCACTAACGCGGCGTAGGAAATATTTAATTCAGAGAAACAGAAACATCAATTATGATATTTGGAAATGACATGAGTAACGTTGTAATGACAGAAAGTTGGTCCCACTGTTGAGACTGTAAGGAGAGTACCAGACTGATTTAGCTAGATGAAATCATCTCACTAAAAAAGCTCTGCACTCTAATAAACGCAAATTAAAAATGTTGAAATGAAATAAAACTTGCACTTAGGGACCGACGGAAATTTTGTATCCACTTACTGGTATTCTGTCTAAATTAAAGAAAAGGACTAGTAAAGCCTTCAAGTAGACGGCGCTTTCAATGGTATATCCTCAAAATACAATGTTACTTTAATAACTAATGAAGCAGTGCGGCACTTTGAGCCATTTACATCAGTGCAGATCAAGGTATTGTCAAAACTAAGTCTCTGATAATGTAATAATTAAAGCAAAATACTGAAGTGCATACAATTTGAGATCAAATGACTTGGAAACATGCATGTACAGATCATGCCAATGTATACTAGTATGTTATCGCTAAGCAGACCATTATTTTGAGTTCCAAATCCGCCAGATGGTCTAAAAACAGACAAATGAAGTGTACTGTACCGATACATAACATTAAGATACACTTTTCGGAATTTTCATTTTAGGATTTTTATTTAGTTGTTATATTCGTTGCAATAAAACAACCTTACAGGTGACAGCGATAATAAGTCAATAAATGAATTAAATTGTTACTGTTTATTACTATATAATATCCACATGATCTTTCTTACGAGCACATATTTTATCTCTTCTGATTGAGAATGTATTTCGCTTTATTGACATACCTTCATAAATTATCGTAGTTTAGTCATAATTAGTTTAACATTATTATATCAAAGAGGATGGAAAGGTATATTATTAACATAGTAATCACTCATGCTTTACAGGGCATAGAACAGAACAGAATCAAAGTTTATTCACTGCCTTTACATCATATACTCGAACAACGTTATACTACAACATAATATATTAAACATACATTACATATAGTTATATTCATTACACATACAGCACAACCCCTCCACAGCGGCCCCTCCCTTCGACGACAGCATAATTTTGCTTCTCCCAAAGGATTTTGCTTTGGAGAGGTTGCACAATACATAAATTCAGTTGTATCAACAGAACTTTCATAAAGTGGACACATATATGTAGGACTTGAATATGATTAGTGACAGATTTTTCTATACCTGTTCTATAAAAAATATAATTATTATTGTGTTTATGTCAAAATGCATTATCTCACCGTAAAGGTTACCATGCTGTACTTTCTCGATAATTAGAAACAATTACAAACATTTCAACGAGAAACCTAACACGAAAGTTGGCAACTTTATAAAAATGCTTTTGGCATGATTATAAATAAGCATGTATATGATATAGTACAGGTTCACTGTTCATACATGGAAGAGCAGTGATCTTCTAATATAAAACTATAGTTTCCGAAATATGAGCAACTGAATAAAAACAATTATTTCAATCTCCGATAACGTGTGTAATTGTGGCGTATACAAATACAGTTCTTGTATTCAAAGACATTGTAAATCATGTCAACCTTTTGTCCGATGTCAACGAGGCTGAAAATTTGGTTTTATAATCTAGAAGGCCATTGTCTAAACCTTGTGATTGTGAAACACGCCAAGCATAGAATTATACTGGAATATGACAGCTAATGTTGTTCATTACGTAGATAGGCATATTATTGCGCTTTAAATTGATCTAAATTTCGCTTATAGATTGTTTTTAATTACCAAGATATCTATTTCTGTCAACATTCACGGGGTCATCAGCCTTACAAACATCAAAAAGACCGCTTTGGAGTGTAGAGAGAAATGGAAATAAGAAACGCAAGTTGTATTCAAGAAGGAATAAACGGTCGTTTTCGATTGTTATTTTCGCCATTATGCAAATTAGAGTCTGAAGCCTTACTCTACACAACTTATGTATGAAAAATTCTAGTTCAAATACCTCCTGGATGAAGTATAAAAGATGTTTAAATCTTATACCATCGTGTTGCCTGTTTTTCTCTGTACAAATTTACAATCCATGTAACAGAGGTTAGACATCAAAGCGCCCTCGGAATTCCCTCACAATCTCTTATCAGTATTCACGTATAAAACCGAGGATCATGGGATTGACATGAGCAGTCGCCGAGCGCACAACACTGCCTGATAGTAAAACACGGGAAAGCAGAA
Organism: Lutraria lutraria; assembly: GCA_964023205.1. Taxonomy (NCBI): domain Eukaryota; kingdom Metazoa; phylum Mollusca; class Bivalvia; order Venerida; family Mactridae; genus Lutraria; species Lutraria lutraria. The sequence continues at coordinate 11,607,392 of OZ026836.1, read as the reverse complement.
GATATCTTTATTGTCGAAAGTAATTAAATTTGAATTAATCAACTAGCTTGAAACAAGAATAATCAGCGATAGTATTGAATAAAAGACACCGTGTCTGTAATTGTCGAACCCACCAAAGATGGAAATAATCACGAAAATTTGCATCTATATTGGTTGTTAATCTGACGGGGACCACGGATCTGTTCGTCTTGTATGCTTCACTTGTGTCTGATTATCACATAGACAAATATACTGTGATTTGTTCTAGAATGGCCCTTCTGTTGTTTGCCTTGATTTCTTTTACTGTCATATACTACTAAGCACTGCATGTTACAGCATAAATGTACCAACAACATAATGGTATGTCTGATACCGAATTGTTTGTTTCCTCTTGTATCGAAAATCAACATCAGAAATTTGCAGAAAATAAATTTACGGACAAGTAAAGTTAACATTCTTCATACGCTCCTATCATGAACTTAAATCGCACCAAACGAAATGAAAATAAAAATCAAATATTAGAATGTATTTATTGCTGATTAATACTAGTACTATGTACTTAAATAAGATGATGACGCTCCTTTGAGCTTATGATCGTACGGTAATGGTGTCAAAAAAGTGTAATGTGTGTCATGATGCAGGCATTATCGTCCTTGATGATGACTTGTTGAATAGCCGATTGTTTTATCAGGTGATTCTGTTATCCAATGGTATCGCCGTGAAGCGATTGTAGCGATGTTTGTCTGAAGCATTTCAGCCACTTACACGTATGTTTGTAATAATAATAACAAAGACTTCATTTTTTTGAGAACATTATTGCCATCTACATCACCCACACCAAACCATTGACGCTGGGATGTTTGTAGTGCTTCCTCTGTTATATATATACAGCAAGTATATAATTATATGGTTTATTTTGAAATCAGTACGCACTGAGGCACATGTGAAAATACAATTACATACATGAAATTACAAATGACGTGACGGCATTCATCTGTCTAAGATGTCACAGTTATAATGTTGTATTTCTTTAATATAAATACAGTGAGCTTGACTTCTATTGTAAACAACGCAATGTGTTCGAAGCGACCTTATCTGCTCGGTGTTTGGGCTAGAAATGTTTGCGTTATTAAAAGTTTTATTTGTATCTTTATCTTTTGCAGTGTCAATCATAAACTATTTTCATTTTTCAGTACAGAGTAAATGCAAATATTGGGGTAAATATACAACATGTTGCAGTATTTCGTTATAACAGACCTACCTAGTACAATGACTGTCTGTACAGATCGTACATTCAATCATTTACGCAGCATAGTTGTAAATCTCTCGTTGATGGATCAAAGTCTAAATTATCATATAAAGATTAGGATCGATTAATAAAAAACAAATAAAATATTTTACCATGTTAACACCTGTGGAAATATTATTATGAATATAAATAATTAAAGTAATACACTCATCCTTGTAAGTTCGATTTATGGATTATGATAATTATGTACTAGTATCTCCAACTTTTCAATATCTGTAGAAATGTCTATACCAAAAATTGATACGTCATTTTAATTGGATATATTGATATATTTACTGACAGAACATTTCTGCGCATAAATCGCGTCAGCAAACTCGGCAGCTTATTTGTTATACACACAAATGACTGTCCTCATAAAACGACACCCTCCAAAAAAAAAGACTTTTAATTTGGTAGCTTTTAACGAGCATTTATACTGGACAGAAACAATCACTCTTATTTGTTAAAGGGTTGTGCTGATCGATGATTTAATGAATGTGTATTTAAGCGTTACAGCTGTTGAAAATATTTGTAATTTTTGCTCCTCTGTGGCGCCACAGATGATGTTTCATTTCGTCAGCAATTTGCTCCTATTGCATCAAAGCAGAACGTCTTAAAGGTACGTGTGTACATTCTGGAACCTAGAACTAACGTCAATATACAACATGATGCTACAATGTCTTAAAATGGGACAGTATGTATCGGATTGATCACGATTTGATGATGTTGGGGGACAATTGAACATCGCTAAGATAGTATTGTATGACATTAATTATGTAAATCTGTATACAGGTTCATGAGAAACGCAATCCACCATAAACACCTAAACAAATATTCTCGAGCTCACGGTTCATGTAATTTGATGTAGGTCATTATGTCACTTTCAAATTCCTGGAAATTGATAGAAAATAAATAGAGCCTGTCCGCGCCTTAGAGTTTGACCTTTGGAAATGTAATTATAGTGGAATTGAAAAATCAATAATTCATGGGTTTTAAGATATATATCATATTTATGGATAATAATTAGTTCTAAAACTTGAACTATGATGGATTGTTCTTACATTCCACTGGTTAGGCATTAAAATAATGATATTATCTGTATTTATAGAAGGTGAACACATTAAGTAAATAAACAAAACAGTTGGCTTATTTTCAATGTGGCCTTCTGAAAACATGCAAAATAGCATTTAATAAATACAAATATGAATGAAAAAATGAATGATAGAATGAGTAAAGATTAAATTCCTATGAATGAATTGTCGAGTTAATACACAGGAGATAGGTATGAAATATATAATTGGATTACTAGTATGGAAATTGCATGTCACGTAAATCTTATTTTAAAAAATCTAATGAATTGATTTGTCTTAGATTAAATTGCAGTGAATTCCAAACAAGGCCATCGTGATATGAAAATGTATCTTTAATGTATTTAGTTTTGTACCTCGACAATACAAGATCATTACGTGCCGTAGATCTAAGGTTATGGGTTTCATTGCTTGAAAAAGATAAAAGATTAATATTTGGCATGTAGCCTGGAAACAATTAATTTTTACTTTTCATTACAGTGACTCTATTTTTAAATATAACCCATTGCAATTATTTGAATAATTGAATTCTTGTGTTTATTCTTAGTGTCATGATGCCATTGTAAGACAATGCGAGCTGTCTGCTTTTGAAGTTTTAAAATCTTATTTATGAACATTTTTCCACACACAGAGTAACAGTAATCGAAACATGGAACTATATAAACGTTTTAGAACATTTATCATGCCATCATTCGAAAATAAACTATTTTGTTTTATCGGAGCTATTTTCATTTGCTTGCATACAAATGTGATTTTCATATTCCATGTTAAAGCATTATTAATAAAAAGATTTAAAGGTCGTGCATTTTTTATTCTATTTTTTGCAGAAATAAACATTTTGATTTATCTGGATGAAGCGACATGTAATTAAAAGTACACCAATTTAAAAAAGAATGCAGTGATTTTCTCCTGAAGATTTAATTCAATAATACTTATATCTTTATTTGAATCATGAATAGTTGAGTCATCAGCAAATGTATCAATATAGATCTATACTATCTGAGATAATACTATTTTCATTAATACAAAACAAAAACAATAAAGGGGACTAATATTGAACTTTGAGAAAGCCAGATTTTATAAACATTGATTCTGAAAGGTTGATTAAACTCGTTGTTTTCTTTTGCTTGTTTGATTTAAAGATTTCTAAAAAACTATTTGAGAAATGATACAGCTTCAATTTGTGAATTAAAATTCCATGGTCAACCAAACCGAATGCTTTCTATAATTCCACAGGTCCGACATTCCACCGGTCTGACATTCCGCTGATCTGATACTCCACAGGTCTGACATTCCACTTATCTGACATTCCACCGGTCTGACATTCCACCGGTCTGACATTCCACTGATCTGATACTCCACAGGTCTGACATTCCACTTATCTGACATTCCACCGGTCTGACATTCCGCTGATCTGATACTCCACAGGTCTGACATTCCACTTATCTGACATTCCACCGGTCTGACATTCCGCTGATCTGATACTCCACAGGTCTGACATTCCACTGATCTGACATTTCACAGGTCTGACATTCCACTGATCTCCAGCTGCGTAGATCTCAATTACAGTAAGACGGAATATTTGGCCTTGCTATTCTATAAATGGATATAATTATTTTATCAATTTGATATTAACTGAAAATGTTCAAATATAACAATCTAATTGTTGACTCATACCTTCATTTCTCCTGCTAGAATACGAGTCCTTAGAAAGTAAACATTTCTTTTGATTAAATCGCAATTCAAACATTTTACGTGAAAACACGTGAGTGCAAAAAAAGAGTGAAGCATTAATTGATATCCGACGAGAAAGTTGATACTTTAAATCTTCTGAAGATGACGCCTGATTTTATTTTCACATATTCTTTAGCAATTTACGTGTCAGTTGTTGACTGGTCATAATGTGATTATTGACAAGGGCATTACAGCTCTATAATGAAATGATTAAGTCGTATTAAGGAAAGAAATCGTCAATATTAAACACAGACCACTTTGAATGTCATAGATATTTAGTAGTACAAATCACTGATATCGTTAACCAATACAAACTAGGGTGATACAATGTCATTAGACGATGTCTCAATAATTATGATTTATTGATTGAATTAGTTTCACCATTATGGATGAGTATAGGGGTATTATTTACGACTGACCAGATTTTCACGATATCCCACGAATAATCAAGCCTTAAAGTGCTATCTCTTTGTAATTTATTAGAAATCTGAAGTTTAAAAGGTCAATACTAAAGTCATTTATTTCATTTAACTTCACGTTGTACACGTTTTTTACATAATGTATATTCGTTAACTTTTGTATCTATGTACTTATAAGATCATACCATGTCCCCCGGGTAGTTTACGCATTCTGATAAAGTAATCATGGCTTCTAAGACCACGAAGCCTGTTTTAGAATTGCATCTGAATAGTTTTACATAATTAACATTGACATCGGTAAATACGTATGCAACTTAAATATTAGAGGTTTCTATTTTAACAGATTGTAACTTCTTTCAAAAGTTTAACATAATAAAACACATAGACGTTTACTGTGAAGATTCAGTATTAGAGACAGTAAGTGAAATGACATAAAATAAGCAAAAAAATCAAATTCAAGGGCAGATAACTCAAAAACGAGATCAGAGATCCGCATGTTTTCGCTTAATATGTTTCTTTTATCATAATAATGCTTTGACCATGCAAAGTTTAAATAATTTCTCTCGAACAGTTTTCATTCTGCCTTGGCCTATCTGTAGCAATCGTCTTTAAATTTTGTCGCGAAGTGACTTGATAATAAAAAGTGTTATTTGTTATCAGCTGTTTTATTGTAACCTTGGTTTACAAACCAACAGACAATACGTAACGAAATTTCAAAAATGTTCACGTGTTTGGATTTTTTTTTTGCTCCCTTTGATGAACGAGTTCGATTGTTTAATAACAAGTACGTCGGACTTAGACGTCTAGTGTTAAATGTGAACATGCTAAGCATGTAACATTTGTCACTTGTCGTGGTCTCTATCTCTGTCTTGTGTGAAATGGTATGTTGGTAAGATAATATGTTGGTGGATTGATTATATATATGATAGTATTATGTTAAGTTGGTGGAAAACATTTTTGCAATGGGTGTTTAACCTCGTACCAAGAGCAAGTGTAAATCGACAACTCTTCTAGCTTTAATTCACCTGGGTACAACCATCGATCAACCGTAAGATAGCTGCACAGCTTCTACACTTGTGGAATTTTATCCCGCGTGGGATTCGAATTCAAAGCGATTTACTTGTCAGAGAACATTATCACTCGACCACAGAGGCTCATGTGTGTTTATAATTCTGAATACAATGCGTACTAATGTAAAGTATTAAATAAGAAGTGTTGACAGATATATTTTAGATATCGTTTATTGGGTGTAATAAATTAACAAACAAATGCATCAAGTTCATGTATTTATAACAGAATACAATTTCTGTATTCTGTTATAACTATTGGAATGCTTGAAGTAATTTCTCTCTGTAGGGGCACATGACCTAACATCAATACCCGGCTAATGTTTCAGTCTGGCTTTCGTCTTCAAGTCTATAGCAGTATTCTTTAAGAATGATGAGAACCAGACTAACGCAATATTTCGAAGCACATATTTTTCTAGACGAATTTTAGTCATTGGAACGAGTTTATTCATCTTGTTTGCGGGTATATAGAAAAGTGTCTATTTCTAGTTTCGGTAATCCTGGCCATTTGATTGGCTAATGGTGATAACTATTGGAATGCTTGAAGTAATTTCTCTCTGTAGGGGCACATGACCTAACATCAATACCCGGCTAATGTTTCAGTCTGGCTTTCGTCTTCAAGTCTATAGCACCATTCTTTAAGAATGATGAGAACCAGACTAACGCAATACTTCGAAGCACATATTTTTCTAGACGAATTTTAGTCATTGGAACGAGTTTATTCATCTTGTTTGCGGGTATATAGAAAAGTGTCTATTTCTAGTTTCGGTAATCCTGGCCATTTGATTGGCTAATGGTGATGTCGGTCATTTTGATTGGTCAATCATTGGACTGGCTATTCGTCGCGTAACCTGTCATGTTTGACTGAATCTGTTCGTCTGCTCTTTTGTTAATAGTTGATAGGTAAGTAAAGCATGCAGGCATTGCTCTGTGATGTTGACTTAGATAAGTTGTTGTGCAGCATAACATCGGAAATGCTGTTTGAAGTTCAATGTGGTTGTATCATAGCAGATTATGATGAATTTTTTAACATTTTATAGGGTTTATTCTATTTGATTGATATAGGGTATGATATTACCATGTACTTGTGAACTACATGTATATACATGAATTTATTAATTTGTCAAATACTCATGATTGTCAATATATATGTATTACTCATATCATGTAAATATGTTATTCTCTCCATAATGGAGGATTGAATAAAATATACAGTCAATATAGTTTATGAAAAAAGCAACTTCATACAAAAAACCTAAACCAATATGCTTCTTGTTATTCGTCAACCTATAACGTTTTGTTATACTTTCTCTTGTTATATTTGTTGTGGACAAATGTACATGTATAATGGACAAATTGTTAGTGGTCATTGTGAAATTTATTGCCAAGTTTCAAAGTTTATTCAAACATATATTTGCAAACTCCTGTTATGAACAGACAGAAGGTGCAACAATACAACATGTTTATTAAATAACTGTCACAGTTACGCTAAGTGACAGTGGGTAGCGAATGCTAATTTTGTCCTCATAATTAACGTAAAATACATGCAGGAAAAGTATCTGGCAAAAACTGCTCATTCGTTAATATACTTGGAAACTTGGTTCGTGTTTTTGTCTGATTTGTCACAAAAGATATTGAACTACGTATTGTTTTAATGAATTACTGTTAATGTCAGTGTACGATGACTTTATTATATCAAAACAAATGATGTAGTGGAGAAAAAGAGATTTATTAGAATCATTTGAAATAATAATAATAATTCATTTTAGCAATTAAGATGTTTGCTTCAAAAAGAAAGAAATTATATACACATTTTAATGTCTTTATTACGTTTGAAAAATGGTAAAATTATTTATTATGTTAGTTTATAAGCATTTAGACAAATGAATTAAGAATTAAATATAATATTGTCGAACGACAATTAAATCATTAACAATGTCAAAGGAATTTAGGCCTGTTTATAGGTTCGGTGCAAAGACATTAAATATAAGGGTTCTAGTTTAGTATATTTTATTTGTGAGTTGATTCATAAAATTAGCATTCAATCATTTTGTTCATTATGTGATAATTGTTATATATTATAATTGTTACACTATGACATATCAGTATTATTTAAACTTTAATGTTATTGTCCAGTATAAATCTTCTTGACATGGTTTAAAAAATAGTATTTGAGTCACGTATCAAATTAATAAACTGTAACTCTCGCTGTTACTCGTTCCAATAATTCATGTTTTTGGTTACTTAAAAAAAGTAATCCAAAGACAATTCATTAAAACTTTGATATAAGGGTTTATTTTAATATCAAAACCTGTCTTAGTATTGTTTGTTTGTTTGTTTGAGTTTACGCCCCTTTTCATCAGTCAGAGTTTATGAGGCGGATAGTTCATCTAACCATCATCCCTGAGAAGAACCAGTAATAGGCTCCCACCCTCCGTAAACAACTGTCTACTTTATCATAGTTGGTGGCTGAGCTCGAACCCACGACGCTCTATCAATAAGAGATTAAAATGATTTGAAGTTAGCAATCTTAATCACTCGACCAAGGAAGCGGATGTCTTAATATTGAGTTCATGTAATTTTGAGATTGAAAAAAGGAACAAGAAGCAATAAAATAGAACTCTGAACCTGACATTTAGTGGTATTTTATGTTGGAGTAATTTTGGTGTTAAAGTTGTCTATAAGTGAGGTCGTGCAGTGATTGGTTTAGAACGACCAGAAACCGAGTGGTATATATCGAATGTACACTTTGTCCGCTGAACAATCCAAAATTGTGGTAAATTAAGGTATCAGACCCCTAAATGCTGTACATTTCTGATGTGTCTTCTCCATGTTGTATAAAATGTTAATATTACAGAAATAGTATTGTCCATTTGTTATAATTTCTTTGATAGGTACCTCGGATTCATTTTACGGCATATTTCGAATTTTTGAAAGAGTTGTTGCCCTTGTTGATAAAAAAAACTATTAATTTATGTAGATGTATGTGGTGACCTGTATTTTTACTTATCAAATTAGATTGAAACTGTGCTATTGCATCTTTTTACCAAGAGTTTTCTTTGAATTGATGTTCTTCTTTTCTGTAGTCTTTGAAAAGTAGGTTACTCCGATACGCATGTACTTAAATGCAAATTTAAAGGGAACTGAAAGGAATGTCTTTGTTTTTAGAAAATTCTCACGGGCATTTTTTTCTATTATGAAAACCTATAAAGATTGTAAACATTTTCAAAATCTGTCTGCCCCATTTTGAGAAAAAAATCAGCGTTAGGACACTAACACCACGTCCAAGTATATGTATCAATGATGCGATGTGAGATATATGAAGAGGCATTATCAAGTCAACTATTTAAAAATATCCGTGGTCCTTAAACTTATAAATATGGATGTAACGTTACTATACAACGACCATATAGAATAGGCTGAAACAAAATGTAATGTTAAAGTCATCTTCAGAGGGTATAACACAGTAAGAATTATATTAACATATGATATATTCAAATATAAAAACTCATTAGCTCTTTAATCATGAGGTCAGATTTCAATATATCTGTATGACCTTACCGAGGTACATAAAATCTAAATACTGAGTGATTATCGTCAATAAACTGTTACTATAGGTAGTTTGTAATAATAAAAGTGATTAGTATTCGTCTAGACGCCATTTCGGTCACATAACATCATCTATTAGCATCTATGCCGGTCATTGGTGGCTTTTAGTAACGACCAGTAATTGTATGTCTATGTCATAAATCATGTATAATTATATAATTCATGGAGAAATATTACCTAGTAACGATTTTATTAACAGTTAGGGCATTAAATATGCGTATCCATACTTTTATATGTCTCCACATCAATTTACGGTTATTGGTGTCTTTCAGTCCGACCTTATTTGTGATTTATCTTTGTTTAAATGAATCGAATCTATGGATAATTAACCACACTGAATTTTTATACTTTCCGTTATCTTTTTTTTTTGTCGGGGACAAATTGTTTGTATTAAAAAGCGCTTGAATATACTTCATTAATTTTGTGTGCATTTGTTGTAATTTATTTTTACAGTGATTTATTAAACGACTACCAAGAGTTTGTCAAAACAATGTCTGTATAGAAGACAAATATGTTGTTACATCAAATGGAGGTAGAACGGGAAAAAAACGATAGTTCTATAACGTGTCTGTGATGTTCCTTTTACATTTCCTTACGTCTTCTTAATCTTCCATTTATTGTACTCACGACGTTTTGTTCCATGAATTTATACCAATTAGTTACAAAACATCTGTTCACTTGCACTAAAAATTATAAAAGAATAACTCAGAACTATGTCATAATTACGAAATGTATTAAACTCGTGTTAAAGTCTCAATTACGAATTGGTCATTCTATTGTAATTATGTGTGATAACATTTGTCACTCGCCACCCACCCTATGTCGGTAATTCATATGTTGATATAACAATTTTCTAGAGCAATAAATATTACATAAAGTCCTCATAATAAAGATGATATCATTGTCAAAAGACATCATGCGGTTATTGTTGAAGGACCTTAATTAGCCTTGGGCAGCAATTTGAAGATGATGTCCATTTTGTATCGGTGTCGCGTATCATTAAGTCATCCGTGATAATCACACCAAGGCGATCGGTTCTTTTTACGATGCGTATCGGACTTTCATAAACAGTTACCGCGCATCTTTTCGTTTGATATCGAAAGTAAAATGTCTTACGGGTGTATTATATTGTTGTTTAATTAGACTATCATGATAGAATAGCTATCAAAGTTATACGATCGGGTATCTGTGTGAAGCGGTACGAAAAGTCATTACAATGTAAACAAACAGTACTTCATTTATTTACAGTTTTATGTTGGAATTGACTTGTCCACGTGACCATTTAACTAATAATATGACATTCTTATTGAATTCTAACAGTTATACAGATAACACAATTAAGTCGAACCAAATATTCAAGTTATCATTCAATGAACCAATTAGTACAATATATAGATAACTAATGGAAAACTATTTAAATAAATGGATACGTAAAAGTTCCATTTATTTACTGTTTACACCAATTTGTATATATTTCAATGTATAAACAATAGTTAAATAAATGTATATTGTATATACATACACCATTAAGACATTTCCTTTTCCCAATGAAAGTGTTCCGGAAGGTCTGACACGATTTGAAGGGAACAAAAAGTTGATTTTAAAATATCAATCAAGACAATATAACTGACCCTGGCACAGCGTATTATGCTTCATGTATTTATATAATGTCAACATTTTAGATACTGTGATATGTCTGACAGTATTCACAAGCCATGCGACCGCTAGCATTAAACGGATGTGTTTCTTTATTCAAATGTTTTCCTTCTGATTATATCTTGTATTCAGCTTTTCTCAATTCACTCGATAATTTGTTTCCTATATTGAACTAATAAAGTTAGCATCTGCCGCGCGATCTTTATTTTAATTATTGACTCAATTATTTGAAACCATTTCAGTGTTAATTACCTCTCAAATTGACAGATATTCATGTCAAATAGTTTATAATAAATAATTGCTCTCCAACGGTGAAGCCACACTAAACTGAACATAACAAAGTTAAACAATAGTGAATCAAACATGGACCCTTTGTGACACTGTTTTACCTTCGTCGATAGTCGATACTGCCGGATCGGAAGGTTAACTAGACAAATATTTGTTTGTGTCAACGCACGTGTTTAAGAAACGCCCCACACTAAAAATAATCAAATTGCAACTGTAACACGAGACGATGTTTTAACTTGTTACAGACTATAAAATGACCACCCAATACTATCCCTGTTCTGATCAAGGTGTAATAATCACCATACTATTTACAGTTTTATCATGTTATTTAAACACAACTGAAAAAATAGCGCTTTTAAATCGATCGCTAATACTCTGTTTGTCTTCACGCGCGTGCACGATTCCAACGTTTTTATCCGCACGAGTCTGGAGGTCAACGAGGTAACGATCATGATTACATTTTGAAATGATCTTGTACCAGGCGTTTGCGATTGAATAAAACATGCTCCACTGATTAGTAAACATGCTCATTTTTTATTTAAACAACAATATCCCATGTCTGCAAATCTTGGACTCCAGAATTACCAGAAAAAATATGCTGTACTTCCGAAATATCCGTAAAATATGTGAATATAATTAATTATTGGAAGATTTTTTAGATGCAATTCAGAATTATATCTACTTCTACACGCACCACAACTGTTCAAACAAATAACACCACACGAACAACAAGGCCAGGGGTGTATAACAACATGAGAATTATAAAATGAGAGAATCAATATGTAATGAAACAGTTATTTATTATATTTAATATATTTTATTTATTTATTCGGATTCAACGCCATTTTCACCATTATTTCGGCAGTCCCTGGATTTCCTTTAGGCCATAACCATAGAGTACTAACCACATTCTATATATGTATTTCGAAACAGTTAGAATTGATAACTAATGACCTTTGATTAATCATTTACTAATAAGTAAAGATTTTGTAATTATATAATACAATTATAGATTCTATTTTATACATGTGTATGTTGTATATATAATTAATGACAATGTACATTGAATACGTCACATGTATGATGAAGTTCTGTTCTCTTCTATCCGCAAGCTACTATTAAGCTAGCCCACATAATTCAGATGTGGAGGACATTTTAATATAGGAAGTAATATCTTTAATCTAATTGTCACGGACAGTGTGAGCCCTGCTATAATGAAACAGGGGGAAATAGAAAATTACAGAAAACATTGTAAGACAAAACGTCTACCAGTAATAAAATTAGAAAATATATATGTAGTACTATGCTTGTAAATATATATTTCGTTGGAAATCTAATGAATTGAATATGATACAAGATATGTTTTTGACAATAATATGCAAGTACTGGTTTTACTGAATGATTATATGGACATTGTCTGGTCTAAAATTGCTTTAATTTGAAATGAAATTAAGAAAATTGGACTGGCAAACAAGGACATTTTGTCGTCAAATGCGTTTAAGAACAACCCATTGTGTTCGATCATCATTAGGAAACATGTACTATATAGGTGTTTAACTAAAGACGTCTCGATTTCTTCATTTTCGCCTTCTCATGTAATTTTACGGGACATAAAGAACATTTAATTACACCTTGTTTTGTTCTTCACAGGTGTATTAGAAGACTATATTAGAAAGAAACACAGACTATTCGCGTGGTTGTCCTTTTGATCTGGTAAACAAATAGCTTGAAAGAAAAACCTCTTGCATTCCATTTCTTTACAGAACTAACAAATTTAAATGTTGTTTTAACAGATTTAAGTGGTAAATCTATATTCAATTACATTTAAAGGAATTGAATAGTTAAGATAAGAAATTAAATTACAGAGATCGTCATTCACCTCACAAAGAAGGAAACACAAATGAACTCTTTATTGGAATAATCAGTTCTTCAATCTCAGACTGGCACGTGGCTCTGTAGTTATGAACATCGCTAATGTGTTTTGGAATGTCTTTGATTTTCTTTCCCAAAAATGGCAACAATGTCCAAGTTGGTTTGGAATTTTTGAATAATGACAATGTTGTTAGTTTTATTTCATATTTCATATATTATATGGAATTCATCGATTGATGTGAAAAATGAAAAATCAAACTTTCAGAAAATACGTCTAAATTATTGGTTACCAGTTCTTCGTTATGTAAGTTTTAATAAAAAACGACAAAGACGTGAAAAATTGTCATAAATGAAAACATTTTAGCTTGGATCTTTGAAAATTTAGTATATATTCTAATAATAACATATTTATTTCATTTCATAAGAATGTTTATTGTTTTTTTAATGTTATCGAAAGCCTATTAATGAAAATTACATTTTTTTCATTGTCTGCTGCTGTTACAAGTAAGTAAATTTATGTTTGTTGTAATTCAAAGACGCTGATTTCACTCTTTAATTAAGTACAAAGCAATTTTCTGTTAAGCCGGTTGTATCACAGGCATCAACTCTATTGAATGCTAATGCATCACCGGAAGTCAATTGAAATACTCTTTATTTAATTATCAAGAGATGCGGAAACGTCTTTCGATCACGTATTAATTGACTCTAATTCCAGGCATTTTGTTGTCATTCACTTCCTCCACGAGCTTGTTTACGGTCAATCTGTACATCATTGAATTTCGCTCATTTTCTCTTGTGCTGTTTTGCATGTCTTGAATTGTCACTTAACAATTGTAGGACTAGGATTATTTGATGATAGAGATATTTCAACATTAACCTTCATGTGCCTTTTGGTTTCAATGTCTTTAATTATCATGTCTACAGACGTGTGCTTCAGTTGAAACGCAAATAATTTGCATTTTGATAAAATTGAGATTTATCAACTTTATACTTAGTACTTACTGGTGAGATTTTAAGAAATACTCGTAGAGTTTTAAAATGTTATCATTTTTTGTTTTAATCGAAATATTTTTGGACCTTGTTGACAATTCGATAGAAATAACTTCCATGTTACAAACATCAAATCTTTACAACAGAAATACATAAGCTTACAAGGAGATTGAGTCTGACAATTATCCAATGAATAATTCCACTTCCATCCAAAGTAGGCGATATTTCGTTGACTTCTGATGTCACGTGGGGTCAACACGAGACGGGGAATTTTGTGTCAATTTAAGACGAAAACACGGAATCCTGATTGAATTAAGATTTCATGTCATGTTGTATGGGAGAGAGTGTTTAGACAGATTTTCGATAAATTCCTTACAGATATTGAAATGTTCGTTAAACAGGACAAATTCGCAAACATCGCAGCATTAACTCATACGGAGGCAGTGAAGGAAAGCGTTCCTGTCGTTACAGAAGATTGACTCTGATCAAGTTCAGCAAGGAACATCCGAAATCGTTTCATAGACGACAGTTAATTTCCTATTTGTTCGTTGAATCGTTATTGCCTTTTGTTGACGCCGAAATGCCCGGATGGGCGGCCATCATCTGCAACTTCGGAATCGTTCTGCTACAACGGATACAAATTGGTGTATTTAATATAGTCCAAGATAATGTCTGCCGTCGATTACAAATTACTCAATTAGGGAAAATAAAGGAATATAATTGAGATGGTCCAATATTTCTCGTATTGGGTTATTTATCAGTATCAAGCTGATTTAGATTCTTTTGTAGTCATAAAGAAATGTATCCGACATTGATAACCATCCTAATCAAATTCTATAACAATAATACTGGGGGAATGATTGAGAGATGAGATTGTCAAGGTTATGATTGCCTGTTTCTATTGGAGACAAATTATTTGTCGCCCAAGAAGATAGATTTCCTGGATGTTGTAAGTTTAACAGACGCCGCCAGTAAAGCAAACAGAACGGTAGAAATAGACATGTACAACTCGTCATAAGAAAGTTGTTTAAAACGGCTCGTAGGGTTAATGGGTTTGCAACGTTCGTCAAATGTACGGACTATATAATGTGTTGTTTATATTATTCAAATCATCCTGTGAAAGCTTTCTCCGTAACGCAAACATTGGATACGTTCATTCAAAGAAAGATTTTTTGAATGTATTTGTCACTTACAGTTCACCTTGACAAGACAAGTAATCTACCTCTACTATGAGTTCAAAATGAATTGATTGAGTCGTAAAGCATTCATGTTGTTCATAAAAGCAGCAGCCTTCTAGCAGGTGAATTAAATTTGCAACGAATGCTTTACTTAAAACTGAGAGACGATGGCGCTAACAGCAGTGAAAATTAAACAGACAATTAAGATCCTCATCTTACATATTTAGAAGTTAATTGTTATCTTTATGACTCATATAACACTCTTTTAATTCTTTAATTTTCTCCATGACTGCCAAGGTCGTGTGGTTCGGATCTGTTTATCTGGATCATCGTTTTTGTGCCACGTGACGCTCTTTTGGTTCGATAAAATGTGACGTTCTCACCCGGATGGAATAAGTGGCGCCACCTTTTGTTGTTATGACAGGCTGAACTGAATTAACGTCGCTAAACCCGGCGAAAATAACATGTTGCATGTCTTTAAGGGTAATTAAAACACACTTAAAGCATGTATGTCTGGAATTCGGAATGACAAACTTTATGGAATTTGTGCGGATTTTTTAAAATATTGTTTACGAAACCTTGTTAGACTTTAGATTGTTTCTGGACTCATGAAGTGAATATATAATTAAAACTGTTTTCAATAACTCAATTTTCTTCCCAATTACATTCTACAAAATACATTCAAATTCATGTTAAGGATTTGTGACTTCGCTCCGATGTATCACACTTAAAGTATTTTGTATTTGAGTTATAATTTTGGTTTTCATTTCGAACACGATTGCAAATGTACCGTCATGCAATTTGTTTTATTTAAAGTCATTTTACTTTTTATCAGTGTTAGGAAACGTTTCAAATCCAATCGAGTTCATATCTACTATAATATAACACCATAAAATTATAATTACGATACTTTACATTGGACTCAGTGACATACAAAGTTGTAGTTTATGATTATCTTATGAAAATAGAAAAGAAGTGAAGATTATATACTGTCTTACGGCATAATTCAAATTAGATACAATTTTTCTGCATGCTTGTAAATTATTCAAATTTGTTTTGTAACAGTTGGTGTGTTCCCTTAACTAACTAAATGAAACTTTGAACTTTATTGGAGACAGCGTGACAATGGCATAAGCTCTGTAGATTTTCATAACTTACAATGGTACATTGTAGTCTTACTTCGGAAATATATGTAATGCTTTCTAGTAAAAATGGTAAAGAACCAACAGATGTCCACGTCCACCAATTGTTTGGAAGTCTAGCAAAAACTATATATTGAATAAATTACTACAATATGAAAATTAGAATCACAATTAAGTAAGTAAACATGGTGTTAGATTTAAATTATAATTTATTTACCGTCATCCTTTTCATTTCGAAGTATTTCCGTACAAGCATCATGATATTACAAAAGCATGTTTTGTTTACTTCATCTGGAATTTGTTTACATCATCTGAAATTAAAAGGATATACTTACAGAGCGTTGATAAGCCTTGAGAATATATATGCTGCACATATCAAAATCTTCAATGACTGAGATGTCTAAAAAAGGAAATAAAAACGTATATACTTATTGTCTTAAAACACACAATGGTGACTTGATGTAATACTAGTGTAACATTGCTTCAACAGTTTCTACTTCGGTATTTCTGAAAATTATTGTATAGTTTCTTTGTGTACAAGCGTGTAAGAGCAAGTTAACTTTTGTATGATGAACCCTGAAATTAATGAGCACGGTAGATTAAAGATTAATGTAACAAGTTTCATGGTCATTAACATGTCATATTGTAAATTAGCTACCCCCTCTCCATACAATGTAATAATTATATTAAATTAATAAGTTTAGATGTGTTTCAATTCCACGTGACATTGAGGCTAATCAGTCTGTAATTTATTGACATGTATTGGACCACCTGTTTGTACTCTTATGAATGACCGCCGTTTATATGCCCGTAAACCGCAAGCTTCCTATTTCTGCTATAGAATTTATCTGACAAGACAAAGATTGGACACAATTTACCCTCAAATTTAAGACGTCTTATTTAAATGAAATCAAATTCACGAAATGAGAATTTAAGTATAGATTAAGAGGTCGTGCTGCCTGGTGGAAAATTATTGTTACTTGAAGCGATGTGCAGATATTGCCAAGATGAGCAAGCCACAGTAAGTTAAAGGCTTTAATTTAATACGGATGAGATTTTATGCCGTTTTTATGCCAACCGGTGTCTTAGCCAATACAATAGTTACCTAAACAGCTGATTATTTTCAATTTTCAGGAGAAATGCCCGGATAAATACGAAAACAATCATGATCTGTTAGTGACTGGATGTTACAATTTATACTAATGATAGAGAAGGGCTCTGAACTGGCACAAAGACACTTAAATTTTATGACCGTATATTGAATTCAACGTTGTCTGAAAAAATACAACCATCTTTTCTTGTCTAGAGAAACGATATGCATCAAATATATAAATTACATGTTGAGTGTAACAATCGCTTGTTCTAAGGGAGTCGTTCAAATAATATTAATTAGACTGACGTAGTTTTCTTTGACTTTGGTCTTCTGAGTATGAAACTATAATAGACAGTTTAACGAGTTCCTTTAAATTAAAACGTCAAACGCTGCATTTCATTCACAAACATGAAACAATATACGTACTAATTTAATGAGTATTAAAACCAACATAGATACAGAACATTTATTAAACACAATTGCCATCCGCCATCGTATTTAATTTATATAAACATTTTTATAAATAAATCGTATATAAGAATAAATATAATTATTCAAGTCGTGTTTTAAAAAATGTATTGTTTACCTTAAACGTCAATCAAAAACACCTGGTTTGTTGTCTTTAGAATAAGAAGAGTTCTTGTCTTACAAATTAATTAAATATAATTGATTTTTAATTATCTCAGTTTTATATCCGATGGTATCTGTAAGTTAACATTAATTATTTATACAACAGTTAACAATCATTTAAGTATCTAGTTCTCTTGGTATTTGTTATTGGATCAAGATGTGGAAACAATGTTAAAACTAGGCGAATAATTTAATGATTTATCATTCCTTGTAACAAACACGTGTTTATTGGTATCTTCAATATAATGTATAAATATTAAATGAAGTTAGACACTATACAAGACGAGTTTTTTTATTTATTACAAATTTTTTGTTATAAGTTCATCTTATTTCAAACCTTGTCCCTCGTTGGAAAAAATGACTAAATATTTTTTTTTCTTTTATAAAAATATTTTTATGTTGGGTGCATCGTATAAAAATACTTATTTATTCACAGCCGTATTAAAAATAATCTAAATTGTATATAGTAATTTTAAAGAGAAAAAAATCTACGTTATTTAATAATATTTTTTTTGACAAGAAGTATTGTGTGAGATAAACATTAATAATGTCATGATGTTATTACATATTCGTAGGTGTACGTTAATGTAAAAATGATACATACATGTATAAAGTATATTAGTTTGACATTCTACAAATAGTAATAATAAGGTTCCTACATTAATGCAATCAAACAATTACTTTTTCGTGTTTTTTTATTCTCTTCAAAATAAATCTTAGATAATAAAAATATATTAAAAATATTATAGTCGTCGTTGTTTATTGTTATTCAACAAGGGATACGTGTGTGTACAATATGTTTTATATAACACTAGCTTTTATCATTCTTTGATTTTTTAAGGTACATTTGTGTATTTTAAGACAATTAATTTATCGTACAGTACTTAAAGTAATAAACCAAATATTTGTTGTCATGTATGGAAGATTTTCACAAAACGTAGAAAAAAAACGTGTTAACACAGAAAATTTGAAATGTGATATTTGACGATATGTGTTGGCATATTATGTTAATTTTGAAAAGGCGTGTAAATATAACCAAAACAAAACAATACAGGTCATATAGGTTACTTGACTGGCATATTCCATTTGTGCGCATGTCTGGGTTCATATTTTAAGCCAATGGCATGCTAGATGGAATGATACTTGAAGTAACGTTTATTCGTTTTACGTTTGGTATTTGTCAGTGGCGTAATCTAGAAATCTTGAAATCTATTCATAGACTCGTGAATTATTTATTACAACGCAAATCTATAAGATCGAAAATTTAAGACGTCTCTTTGAATGACAACCCAACAGTCCCGTGGCCAATTAACATAGCGTAGAGTGCTTTTCAATGGACCATTATTGAATTCTTACGCGATTCTTGTGGTAAATAGAACAAAACGTAATTGAATACACCATGGCACTTGACCCAAAATAGTTCTCCGTAGGTCAAGGGTCATGTGGAATTTGCCAATCAGAAAAAAGGCACACTGAATAACTATAGTACGTTTTTTAACTAACATAATTAACGAGTAAAGCACTCCGCCCACTTATTAACAGTCTTTATTTGTCGTATCACTGAAATCTACACCCCGCTCGTGCTAATTGCTCACTGTATTATTACTGCATTAATTATTCGAATTTAATCTCTAAAACTGTTGCTCATAATTCTATGAATATAGTATCATTATGCGATATATTTAATATATTTATCTTTATCGACTGAAAGTATCTTTTAGACCAAAGTCCAGTAATTCTACTTTCGATTGATATTAAGTCAAAGGAATATTGGCAGAAGTATATTTTTGGACAAATAAGGAAAATGCGACAATTATATTCCTAGTCATTGATGCAATTACATTTATTAGCGTATGATTTAGTTTTGATAAAGATAATGGATTAAAGGTTCAAATTCAGATAAAACAAAATCAAGGATTTATAGAATCCAGTGGCGCTGTTTGACCAAAGACCAACTGACGTCGTATTTTATGATTAGGTCCAATATAAATCAAACTTGAACTATCTCATCCCCTAGCAATGCATTGCCGTACTTGCCTGAATTGAATATTTCAGCGGACCAATGAACCATTAAGTGAAACCAATTGTTTCATTTGACTCGGCTTGACATTTCGGGAAATTACATCTCATACGTCGTGACTCTGTGAAGATTTTACGATCAGTGCAAGCTAATTCGTTAAAACATTTGTTTTTCAGTATTTACGAGACGCCAAATATAACGTAGAATGGTCATTTTGGCAACGAATTATCAATAATGTCGTTCCATAGCTTTTGTTGAATGATTTACTAGGAGACCAATCGTTGATTTAATTTTCCGGTCTGTAGATGTCGGTGAACATAAAACAAATTTTGTTTATTGTTGTATATTAATGTCATATTCACATATTACGGGCAATAAATAAGAAGCTTCGCACAAATCTAACATATTTGTGGACAAAAAGTTGATAAACGATTGGCTGTTAGGATGTAAAAATGAGTTCTTCCATGTTTTTCATCATCTATTGGTATAATCTTTGAGTATACTTCATATAACCTTACGGCACAATATTTTAATTTGTATCCCCATCGTGCTTTTGTAAATGTTAGTATAGCATTGGGTATAGTAAATAAAATATCTTATATTGCCATTTTCTAATTTTTGTCCCTGTCGTGTTTTTGTAAATTCTGTAATTTATTCCAAATTCACTCTATAAATTACGATTCATATTTTATCTATCAATCAAAACAAATGGTTTTCAAAATTTCTTTGAACATGATCAAATTGATGTCTGTTTTTTAAAACAAAGACTTCGCCTCAAGCCAATGAATATTAATCTTTAACTAAAGAAACAAACCCGCATCATTTCAGTGTATAATCTCTAGAATAATCGCAACATGTCACTTAGTGCAAACAGGAAATAAATTGTATCTTTTTATATCGCAGATGCAGAGACGGAAATTTCTCCAATCCACACTGAAAAAGATCAAATACTGAACCAGGCCTGATTTGTCGCCATTTACATCAATTTCCTCGTGCGAAACACAATCAAGTAGCACACAAATCCTCTCTAAATTAGATCTATCCATTTGATTAGGATAATAACATTTAAAATCAATTTCTCCAACTCCGATTATAACGTCTATCAATTAATGGACAAGATCGTCTCAAAGAAAATCCCATCGTTATTGAAATAAATCAGACTTAATTATTAATCGAAGATGATAATCCGGGCTACTGAAACATATCTTTAAAAAAACAATCGATATTGTATTGGAAATATTTCTGAGTTCTGCGATGATTACAGATGAAAGAAACTCGACCAGTGTTCATTTCTTTAAATGGACTTAAAGACAATGGAATATCTCGCTGTCGAATTACATTTTACTAACTTAAACAAAATGTTGGATAAAAATTGATTGATATGTAGTTTGTGTTCGATAATTGTTATGTAAAGCCGACTTTTCCTTGTTGATTTTCGCAATGTCGTAAGACAATGAAACTGATGGTGTTATTTCTAGAACAGTACCAACACAATGCTTCATTATCTTCTAAAGAATCCAGGATGACACCGACACGTGACCCCTATAAGCTTCAATCGATTTGTTCTGTATTTGGGCACAAATTTTACAAAAAACACCAGCATTTTACAAGACGGTTCATGAATCTTTATTGCTGGACAATGATATTATCAGGAGGTACTTACTCGTAGAAATACTATAAATAGTTTAGAAGGTGTCCGATGCCGTGGTTGCACAATTTCATCGAACAACAAAATGTTTATTATTTTGATTGTAGGTCTGACTAAGCTACATTTCATTTTTGATTGTTTTACACATTTGGTCTATGATTCATGATATTTAAAACAGCCGTGTGCCCTACACGGACCTTTAATCATCCTTAGACCTTTAATGATTATAAATTTAATGATTCTGTATCCACTAATAGCCGTACCAGGCCACTTCAAAGGGGCTTGAATAGTTCATTTATACCTCGAATTTTGATATTATTTCTTGCTCTGTGATCTTAATTAAACACTCCCTATATGCAAAGTGGTTTTTACACGTTTTCTATATATTGAAAATTAATTATCAGAAAATACTCATCTGTTTAAACTATGATTTTGATTAGTTGCGGAATTTATCACCTATATTTATCAAAGCGTTACCAGGCACGTGGTCTTACGCGGTGTCACATGACCGACCATTCGATATTTATTGTAAGATACTCATCTACAGTTCAAACACGTTTGGGGCTCATTTCATTTACAGTCACAATTCTTTAAGATAAAGTCAATTTTCATTATTATAAATTTACTTAATTTCGATTTTTTTATATTAACTCCTTAATGTTTAATACGTTTAAAAGATTTCAGTTCTTAATTTAACCATTGTATGATTTATTTATGCGATCTTTTTTCAATAGCGACGGTAGAGACGTACACTGGCGTACTAAACATGATTGCATTCACTTTATCTTGAATGAGTGAAACAGAATTTTGATTGTAGTGTGTTTTATTCCAATAAATAATCGACAAAAATGTGCATTCTTTTTTAAAGATTAAGATGTGGGTTCTTTGTTGGGAGTTCGATCTTTAAATTAAGAATGCGTTTTGTTGACCCTTTCTGGCGGGGATTTGATAAATATTTATATCACAGTGGATTAATCTTTCGAAATGTTAAATTCCGACATATTCTTTAATTCAGTATCAATGCAGGTTCAGTGAATTTTTTTTTACCTTTATATCGTACCCTAGAAATATTTTATTCTAACATTTCCTTTTTTTATGTCATACCCATTTATGTCAATCCATTTATTTATTTCACTTCATGTTTAAAATATGTCGTACTTTCTTGTACATAAAATACATTCTAAAACTATGATTATTTGAATTGGACAAAAATGTTAAAAGTTAAGTTATTATGTTTAGTATCAATTTCCTTTGTAATTTCCCTAAAACGACTTATATACATTAAGATAAAGCCCAATCATCGAGATTTTATATCTATATAAAGCTTCAAATACCGACTCAGGTTATATGCTCACCACGTACAGTGAAGAAAAACATCTTAATTTCGTATTGTCATCATCACCGTTTACACATTTTTATCCTCTTATACAGTTACATATTTTTCTAAAATTTTATGGATAAAATCAAATAAATATCTAATCAGGTTTTATGTTCGTAAGCTCCGTGTTCCGTGCTATGACATTATTGACCAATAAAAAAGCAGTTAATATTGATTCACGATCGGTGTAATGTTTTTATAATAGACTAATAAATGTTTCGTTTGACTTTTCAGTTTCTCTGTATTAGGACATAAAGAAGCGATCATTGCATACTTCTATATATTTTATATATGATTTGTTAATTGTAATTTATTTGACAGTTTATGTGTGTCTTTATATGCTTTTTGCCCACAATATAGAATGTTCTGCTCTGGTATCAGGCAGAGTGATCTAACTATGTACCATTGTGTGGACAATATAGTCCCCTACTGCATTCACTTTCACAAACGGAATTTTGAGGACACCAGTTATATATGTTTCTATTTTAATGATTTTTTTTTCAAAACTATTTCACGCTAAGATGAACATAATAACAAGCTATGGGAGAGAATTAAGTGATCCCGGGTTATATATACAAGGACATATTTACCACCTGGTTAATCAATACTAACGCACCTTTTTCATATCTTAATATGTAGGAGAACAGGGCCCAAAATATCATTGCAACACCGTCAGGCCGAGAATTTCATCAAATGTGCTTTAACATAAACCTAACTTGTTTTAACATAAACTTTATTTGTCTTTAACATAAACCTTACTTGTTTTAACATAAACCTTACTTGTTTTAACATAAACCTTACTTGTTTTAACATAAACCTTACTTGTCTTTAAAATAAATCTTACTTGTTTTTAACATAAACCTTACTTGTTTTTTATCAAAACCTTACTTGTTTTTAACATGAACCTTACTTGTTTTTAACATAAACCTTACTTGTTTTTAACATAAACCTTACTTTTCGTACAGTTATCTTTTGACATAAACACATTTATAAAGAAAGGTAAACTTATTGAGATCCAATATTTGAGCCCAGAAAATCTGAAATAACTGTTGATGCGGAATATAATGTTTTCCATCACTATATTTTCGCTTTTGTGTCCATAATGTTAACATACGGATATATGTCTGTATGAAAGAATGACTCGCAGAACATGTTTTTACTTTGAATTTTCGGGTTTCGGCTCTCTCCATATGTAAGTTGAATATAAATATATCATAGTCCTGTCATAGATGTTTAAGAATGACAGACTTACTGATTTCAAATATAGATATATAAAATCACTCAACACATTTAATTAAAAATATAATTGTAGCCTTCACAATGGAATACGTCTAGCACTATGATATTCAATTTATAACCACCAAATATGTCACATATATAGACTTAGGGACGTATCATATAATTAATTATTTGGTTGATTTCCCTCGACACTATTTACTCTACAATACTGTGGGACAGTTCCATTTAAAGTTGACATTTTCACGCTGTAATGAAATGACATTCGATATACTCTTTATTATGTTTAATATTTTTCACTGAATGCTTAAACATACGTTAATTGATACATGTTATTAGACTAATTTGGATGTAAAAAATGTCTTTTCAACTTATTTGGTATCATTAAGTATGAATCATGTTAAAAACGTTTTGATTGTGGTCTGAATATCTTGTTCACATAGTGGTACCGTACATTTAAACAAATTATCAAAGAAACCATAAAATTCACGCTTTTAATTTCTAAGAATGACTTTTCTATTTTCCGTTATGAGTTCTCTATTAAAATGTTTAAATACAACAAAGTAAAAGAAAACTGAATTAGACAAGTTTTAACGACTGAGGCGTGTAATGGGATAAAACGTTAGTGCAGTGTTCGCACTTAATAGCATTTTAATTGATGCAAGAAATATCAAACACTATATCATGCTGTTAGATCATAACTTAAACGTTTATGGTTATAAAAGTGCGTAAGTTTTATTTATTAGTGTATAGGGGAAATATAAATGTAATGCAACATTTTAGAGGCAAACTTAGTGAATGCGAGCAATATAAATCTTTTACTTATTTTCTCTTTGTAATTTCCGGTCATTTTCGTTCATATATTGACACACAAGAAACATTACTGTATAAGATCATTTAATACAATGGCTCTGTTAGTAAAAACAAAGACCCCTGTCAGAATTCACCTAAAGGAATGTTAACAACCACGTTCTATCTTAACTTTGTCACTGATTTCATACAAAACATGAAAAAGATAAAACAGTCAATTTATTTCAACTAATTAGACTGCTCTTCCAATTCACGTATAATTAATAGGAGGAACATTGGTTGAAAGAAGGCACACGCGCACACAACTTGGTCAAAGGGTGTTCGCCCCCTAGATATGGAAAAGGAAGACCTTCAGAGTAATTGAAACCAAAAAACTAACCTTCCATGAGGGTGTAATTATGACTAGATGGAAGGTCCAATGATTAGGTGCACGGGCGATTTCTTACAGCGCCTCTGTAAGCGTACACCAATGTACCAGCTAAAAAGCGAGGACCGGGTGCGCCAAAACACAAACTAGTCTTCCAGGAAGACGCATGCTCAAATTAAAGGGAAAACATTAAACAACGGACCACTTAAATACATTCTCCGAACTAAATTCTGATGATGATATAAATAAACCTAACGCATGTATCTTATAATACGTGTGTCTCATAATAACGGGAACAATTAACCTTGACTTAATTCTAAATGTTTCTGCTATCTTCAAAGTACCAGATATGAACAAGGCTCCAAGCAAACAATTGGACATGGTCTTATTTGATTCAAGTTACTTTTAAAGATGCCGAACGACTCGTTTGATGATGAAATAAACAAATTGTTATCGAGATAGATTTAAATCAGTTTCTGTAACTCCAGGCATGTTTGGTATGATATATTTACGATAAAGAAATCAAAGACAACAACGTAAGCAGGTTGATGTTCGTGTTATGGCTGTCATTACTGTTTGACAATAAATCTTGTAGATAATTGTAATAATTATATACTAAATTATGATCTCGTATATTCTCTGTCTGTTTGTTTTACTGTTAATGCTGAAAGAGTAACGACAAGTAAAAAGCTATCGTGAACGTATTTCAAAATGCCTTTACACCAAATTTAACGCTTGTATGTACATGTAGTTACATATTGTCATGATATTAAGAAATATTGCTCTTAAAAATCAAAGATAAACTACGTAGAAGAATATTTCTATCTTTTGTGTACAGTCAAAATGTTCTTAGGCCTCACTGTTGATACGAATAGTAACGTAGGCTATGTATGTAATGAGTGCAGAAATGGTATTGTGTTCGTATGAATTCGGTGCATTTATCAATTAAAAAACTTACTGGTGTACTTATGGTAGTTTTATATCCACCGGTATGCCTTAGCCTCTCTTGCGTTCACGCCAGAGTATCTATGTTATTTATCATGTGTATTTTCATACAACATGTAGATAACATCAAAGTCATAAAATATGATACACACACATTAAATATAAATATTACATAATGTAACGGTTTCTGTCGGCTTAACTACACTAGGACAACAAACGTTTTATAATGACCTTTTATTAGATTGCCGCCCCTATGTTAAAGTACTACAGACTTTACATATTTCAAACATATGCGATTGCAATCACGAAGTAACTGATATGATCTGAAACTCGTTACGTAATTTATATGTTTCTTTTCTTTAGCCGCTCGGTGTATTTCTTTAAACGTGTGCGCGAATACCCTCTGGCACAAAACGCACACCTTTGTCCGAACCTTTTGGGAACGTGTATCCTTCGTAATCAACTACTCTCTATCTCAAATATTCGCCGAAAACGGTTTTTCGGATGGGTTTCAAATGTCAATGAATAATTTGAAATAACGGTAACGTTTAGGACTTTGACATTTACAAGCCCGATAAACAACGACATTCCGTTATATAATCATTCAGCAGACGAAACAGATTTGAATAATAATGTTGTTAATTTAAATGTTCAATTCAAAAGACAATTAAAGCTGTTTTTTGCAACAATGGAACTTAAAATGATATATTGCTTCGATATGCGAAAAATGTTAAACAAACTCGACGTTATGTAATTAATTTTCACTCCCTCTCTAATGTAGTGTTTATTAATTATAATGATACTCACTAACCCAAATTCTCCAATGACTGTCATTAATTAAATTTGAATTATGAAGATGGATGTTTGAACGTCGAAGAACGAGACCTTTGAAGTGTTTTTGAATAACATAAAGTGTTTAATTACCCAATAGCTCATACATTTTCTAGCTTGATTAATCTACCATATTGACACTTTAATTGTTTTGAATTATAATTATTAAAGGTATTCAAAGATAAAGGTATATATTTATCATTTAGCTTTTTGTACAAAAAGCATAAAGCATATAATTAATTGCAATTTATGCTTCTAGGACGTTAATTAAACAATTAATGTACACAAACTTTAACATTCTGTGTGGATAGACACGTATATTTGTCATCTGGAGTCGTCTTCTCTCATTAATAAACCAAGTTACTGTATGCATCTTAATTTTGGTCATGAAGACATTCCAAAACAGAACATTTTCGATTTCAATTTATTCTAAACACGCTAATTGTCATCACAAAATACTTAATGAGTTATTAGTTGTATTGATTAAGCACTGTACATTTAAGGCGCTTCATACGAAAACAACAATTTAACCAGACTAATCTATTTTAACTTCTGACATAGTTTTAACATTTCAAGTAAATATTTTGGTGTCAATGACACTAATGATTTATAACAAGAGTTTCAATTCGTAACAACTAACGGTCTCTCACTTGTCACAATTCGATTTTCAAATTTTTATCAAAACAAAAATCTTGTTATTTGTAGTTATAGACAATAGAATTGTCAATATTTCATGTTCTATCATAAAATGACACACATTTCAACTGTCAATTATCAGTTTTACTGTCAATTAGATATTTAAATAAAAAGCGATTACATTGTATATAATAAAATAAGACAAAAGAGTTTATTAATAAACAAGTTTCATTTTTCATTTTTTAATTTAGCATATTTTTACAATATTTAAAAAAACATGCAATGAAATACGGACATGTATGTAATACACTTATTTAGATATGTATGTGCTGTAAACCATGATATTGGCGTTATTGTGCATTTGTAATGTTGCGTTTACTTGTGTTAATGAAAATTTTTATATTCATTGTTTATGGAAACTCGAGTAATTAACAATAACAAACAAAACGACGTCCAGCACATCACATAGATGAAAATAAAGTATGAATATATACATAGATAAAAATAAAAGTTAAAAACTCTAAAATATATCATTATTTCACCAAACAGAACACTGAAGATTAGATATTTGAGGGGTTTGGAGGGGATGTCCACCTCTGCTCCTTGTTACTTGTCCTACTTCTAGTAGATTGTGATTAGTAAAATAAAACCACAGAAAACCGAACTCCCTGAAAACCGGAAATCCAAGAGAATCGGACGATATTTCATTTCCCTTTTTTTCGGAAAATATCCTTAGTTCTCAGAAAACCGGACTTTAGCATAGTCCGGAGCGGGTCCGGTTTCAGGGGTTTTACTGTATCTATATATTTCTATTTTTGTTAAACTGTTACACATTCACGACTTAAGAGAATAATACATATATTCCCCACTGTAACGTGCTTACACATTTGTCCATATAAATAATCTTTTGCCCCTGATTTGATACGAATTTGATTACCTCCCTTGTATGTTCCCTGTCTGCTTCTCTCTTTTAACAAATACTTGTATAATGTCGGATTATGTCGTATTTATCAATAATTTGGGTTTCTTGTGGAACAATTATTTTCTATGTTTTCTTGTTATATTTTTGTATAACTACATATTGGTACGATACTAATTATACCTAGATAAACAATCAACAATTGTATAATCAGTTTACGTGATAATCTACATATTGTCCCGACATATTGCACATGTGTTACGTAAATTTACGTTACCCTAACGGTCAGTATGACAAATTACCATTAATTTGTGTCAGCACATGATATATAAAGTTATTTTACAATAGTGATCATTCTAATTACAAATTTGATAAAACATATATTATATACATGACACGACATGCAGACAACTGACATGACTTATGGGTGAATGACATGTTTCTTTGTCAAGGTCATATAAATCACAACAATGAAATTTTGAAAATTTATTTTAAAATCGCCAGAATTGATAAACGTAAGTTACACGAATGTAAGTCTTAATGTTAATCATCATAAGAGCCAAGAGATATGGACACAGTGATTTAACTTGACACCGTAGTAAGCATGCAAGTCATATTAATAAAATCCAACATTGTTCAGGAATTCAAGAAAAAGCTAAAACCAAACCAAGTGCCCAATTAGCGCATGTTATAAATCAAGAATGTGTTTTAATATGTTAACGGGTGTTAACTTTAAATTCATCTTTAAAGATTAGAAATTAATACGCCACTCGGTGATAGTTTCCTGTGATAGAGAACGGTAGCTTCTTTGTTTACATTATGACATAAGTTTGTGTGTCACAATGCTTAAATTGTTCGAAAATGCGAATCATTTCTGTGGTAAATTGTCGAAGATGTAATCAATTTCAATTTGCTGCATTTTCGCGGTTTTAATTTTGAAAAAAAATATAGTTGGGGATAAATAAACAACGGCATGTACTAAATGTCGTCTGATCAGATTTCAAGTGGCGTGTGGCATACAGAAACGACTAAAATCTTCTATTGTTCAATTGACCATTCTTTCACTAATAATCCTATTCACTGGCAGATAAGATCTCCCAAATTAGTGGTTTGTTGATTCGTTGTGAATCTCAGATATGTAAGGATCCCCTGATAACATAAAGCGAGGGAAAAACCTTTGGTCTAATTTTCACCAAATTTGTTAATAGCCCCCGTACTATATAATTAAAAATTTGACAAACTCGTTGAAGTAAGAACCTAACAAATACGTCGGAATAAATGACATTTAGTTATGTTTTGATCATATTATGCAACAGTCAATTCTTCTGAAGAATGATGACCGCCCGGTATGAAATAAGACGCTAACTATGTCTATATATCATATTATCATTGGTACTTAAGTCTTTAATGTCTTCATAACCTATATTCATAATTATGATTTCTTCTGAAAAACTTTTCTCGCACGCAGGCATGTAACAATGGTACTGCACGAGTACCGTAATAACGTTTGCTTCAATGGTTCCGTTTTGCATTAACAGAAGTTTATCCATAATTTTATTACTTACAAAGTAATTATGGAATATTTGTAATTAATACTTCAAAAAGATACAAAAACATTTAATAAGACTTTTACGAATTAAATCTAATTCTTTGTACTTAATTATTTCACCATGTGCATCTAAGTTTATTATTATAAATCGATGTTTAAAACTTAAGGCAAATTTGAATGCGGATGTTCTCGGACAATGCCGATTGTTTTAACATTGATGTTTAACCCCTATTAACAATAACATATTGGTTGCAGTTATAAATTTTCAAAAGGCAGGCGTGTTCTACAATGACTCATCACCGCATTAAATATGATAAAAAATGAAGTATACATTATAAGATGATGAAGCAACAATAGATGTTCCTTTTGATATCAACAGATTAATTACACAAGAAAGTGACAATCTAATCGTTTAATATCTTTCAGATTCCCTTTTAAGTGACATTTGCCTCGTAAATTATCAATTTTCATAATTAATATATAGACCATAGCGTTTAATTACAAAGCTATCTGGCGTCAAACCTCAAGTTTTAAACAGTCAAACCATTAATTGAACATTGTAACGTGGGGGAGTTGTATAAATGACGATACAGAAGATGAGACAGGCAAATAAAAGTATCTAACGGGAAGTAATACAGTCATTTATGATAAACTTTGTAGTATGTATAGAACAGTCCAGGAAATTAATTATATGAAACAGTAAACAGTGGCACCATTTATCTTATTTAGGAGTCCGTATCTCAAAGATTGGAATGAACCCTATAAATTATGTGATGATAAAGCGACGCTTTCACGTCGTGGCAAATGGGTAGATGTTGTTTATTGAAATTAATGTATGTACATATAACGTATTGGATGATGAAAATTGTTCAAATCCAAAAATAAATCTTATGCTTTGTTCTTTATTAGCAACCAAAAATCATTCTTTGAGTGTAGATATTTTTGTTAACGAACTTTGACACACAATGCCAGACGCACATACAATAAGCAAGAAGTATGCATTGGTCTTAAGTCACATTTTCAGAGCATGACTGTACCATACCAAACATGGCCGGACGATGGATTTAAAATTTAACCAATGTTATCATGAAATATGATGAATACTTTGTACTTTAAAGAGAAAATAAATCAAAAATATTACAGCTTGTGAATACAAATTGTCGAGTTGTCTAGATTATAGCGTACTTAGCGTGATAATATCAGGCTTGGTGATAGAAGTTCAGCGATAGAAACACTTTTATATTCAGTTTCCACTTAAGAAAATATATCAAATTTATTTAGACATTAAAAGTAACTGACAGATATGATCAACGTCAGTTACCTCGATTATGAATCATTAATATTAATATTTATTAACGTTCATTAGATGGAAGACGGTCGTAATATTAATTTAAACCAAATAGCTTATGTGGATAATAAAAGCACTGTCACATCAAAGGATATTTAAATGATTTCATTGATATAAAATCACACAAATCTTGGAGGAACCTAAATGTAAAACAACATTCACCCATTGTTTAAAGTAGATCTATAAAATTGAACTTTAATTTAATTCCTACATGGATGACGTGCTACATCATTTTCTGAAATTCAGTCAGACTTAAATTTGGGTAAAAATTAACTCGTGATGCTTGTATGATTTTCCACAAATAAATGACCGATAAAGTGAATTATAGGGCTTTAATTGTCAGAAATAGTTTATCTCTCCGAACAATTTCCTTAGCGATTTATCAATGACTCTTTCACCCAGGTTTAACGTCTTACTAAGGTCAAGGTCATCAGCTGACGACTTTTAAAGCTGTGACAGCAGAGGTGGACTCCTAGAATAAATCTGTGTAGAATCATCGTCACCTGGAACAGCTTCCTCACATGTTTTGTCTGGCCCGGGATGGGGCTCCGTGAGGGACTAGTGATCATTACAATTCGACATTGAAGGCAGTCAATGAAATAATACATTAAGAATCTCATTGAACTATAGATGTTCATTCATGTCCGTTCATATTTTAATTTTTAGGTATGAAAATCCCCATTTTTGTATAGTTCCAGATGGGGTTCCGCAAGGAACTTGTGATTATTTGTCAGAAACCGTAACAACTCGACCTTGGAGGCAGCCAATGAAATAATACATTAAGAATCTCGTTGAACTATATGTTCATTCATGTCCAATTTGTCCATTCATATTTAATTGTTTGGGTATTAAAATCACCATCCTTTAGCTGATTTTGTCTTTTGAAATAATTCACAAGAGACCTATTTCGGCATGGCGCCACAGTTAAGTATTTTTCTTGGTATTTGATGAAAGCTTTATCGTTGGCTAGCCATCATGCATGACTCTTGTGTTTTCTTGAAATAAACTATTTATGGACAAAACTAACTAAGCGTTGATTATTCAATAAGCAATTCCATGTCATCTGAGTTTGTTACTTAACTTCAAATGACACTCCCAATGCTGTATCCAGGTCAGTAAGTTATCTTAACTGTCTATCTACGAGTATGCTACAGAGATCTGGACCGTAACAGCTCAGGTCATAATTTTGTTAAGTGGAAGAAACCGTCACTCAAATTGTCAATTATTTCCAATGTTGACATAGAACAAATAAAGTATATAACTATAGCACTTTCCTTTATCGTTAAATTTGTATTATACCGAAACCAAGCCTCAATTAAAACACAAGTCAAACATTTGCCTGATACAAATGAAATTAAAAAGGCCATCTGACAAGCTCTCGATCTAATTTCAAAATCGTTTAAGATCCACACGATGACTACATCTTATTGTAACAAAGTATGTATTCTGATAATATTCATCAAATATATTATTTGACTATCTTCCCATCACACAAAGACACTCCACAGGACGTGTCACTAGACTAGTTTGTGGTCATTACTTCCACTTCTAGTTATAAGTAGACCTAAATGTTGATACCCCGTCTTCTGTTAGAGACAATCTAGTTTTTGTGACAAGATAATTGTTAGAATGTCAATAATCGTGATTTGTGTGACTGGCAAATAAAGTGAATGTTACTTAATTAAAATTAAATCAAATCAAGTCTATCCAAGTTTTATTTAGATTCGACGAGGTGGGTAAAAACACACACAGTGTTCCGCACTGTACACTGTGACGATATATGCGTAAAACTAAAATGGTAGTGTCAGGCAGTCTAAAATTTCAGTTTGTTTTCTAATAATTGAAAATGACGCATTATTTGCAGAAAGAATTTTAGTAATTGCAATTTCCCGTGTACAGACTAGGCTTGTGTACCCCTGACATCACAACGATCGTGCTTGATTATATACTCCCTTTTGATAAAGTTCAAAAAGTGATTATTACGAATATTGACAAACTTAGAATTAAATGCTTATTTACAGTTGTAGTGTTTAAATATTTGAAATTGCTCATTTTAGAAAGAAAATGCATCCAGTGATTTAAGTTTTAACCACAAGAGTATCATCCACCTGAAAAGAATTTATGGTTGTATATTTTTTCTAACTGAGCCCAATATGTCTTCTGACGTGAATGCTACCCACGACAAGATAAATACCATGACCGTATATGATCCTTTAGACTGTGACACAGCATCGCACACAAAAAAGATAACAACAGAATAGCTGAAACACTCTGAACGTGTGATATTCCCAATTACTTCTTTGTGAAATATTGTAATAAAGGTCAGTGTATCTCTTGTAGAACTAACACAGGAGCATTTGTCGTTCTGGAAGAATTGTCATTATGTTAAATACACTTCCAACAATGACAAATATCAGGATTCTGAAATGTAAATGAAATTGTTTGGAGGCAAACTGAACCAATTTCATAAATCATAATATTTATTCACCGAAGTATTGAATCAATTTCGCCAGCTGGTAGATTTACGCTCAAGCTCTTCTTGTAATGAGAATTAAGATATAACTGGGCTCTTCGTGTGAACTCATTCAACCAAAATGACCGATAATATTTCAGACCAATGTAGTGAACGAAAGATAACAGTTAGAATGTAGTCGGTTATCCATGGGAGGGTAATTAATAGAAATCTTGATAATATTTCCAAATAACCCCTATTACTGTTTATTCCGATATACCTTCTGTTACCAAAATTTCTCTCTAATTAACGATTTCTAAGGGAATAGAGTCGCCAAACATTTGGTCGGGGAGGCAAAGTCGTTTTATGTGCGAGGATTAGACAGTGAGAGATTTTTTCCAAGTAAGGAAGGAAAACTAGAGATCCGCTCGGAATGTAAATCGTCGGGCCAGCAGTAAATGCGAGATAAATAGGATCAAAATTAATAGAACATCCGCGAAATTATTACAAACAGAATCGAAATCACCGTTAATTGCGAATTAATGTCGTCATCTTAATGCCTGGGATGGAATTTATAACACCCGTGAGATTGCCAGACGATCCTCTTAAAGAATTTTTTGATCTCACTGAATTAAATAAAGAAATTAGATCAACGTTTTGGGAATGAGGTAGCTGTGATTGACGACATTGATCTTTTTCGGCGTTGCGTATGCTGCTTGTAAGATATTTGTTTCTATGAACACTCCACGGAGAGTAGAGCTGAACAGATTAGTTTGACCGTATTTTTTCCTAGAAATCAATGTGATCGGTCCAAGATGAATTATGTAGGAACGAACCCGAGGTGTAAAGTTTTGAAACTTACATTGAATACCATTTTACCATCTAAAGTGTCTGGTTAGTTATTTCTGATTGTGTTTGAATACTCGCCAATGATAATACTGAAATTGAATCTAATATCACTTTTTCTTCAAGCAATCTCTGATAAGTGGTTAAGGGGCGTATATGACTCCCTTATGTTTTGGGATTGAGTTTTTTATTTCGTATTATTTGTTAGCTGTGGTTTATATTGAAGTCATATCGTCTGAAAACTAGACGAAATTTTGCAGCCATGTAATTTACCCACATTATTAACACACGTACTCATTTAACAAATTGCGCGTGTGGTTTGATTCAATAGACTGCATTTAAAATATCATTAGTTTTTACAGTTAAATTTAAACGTGAAATTAGTTAACTGTCTAAAGTTTAATTAAAACCTATCATTAGTGTCAGGTATGACGTTGTCATACAATGGACATTGCCCAGCCAGTGACACTGTACAGATTGTTTGTTTCAACTGAGTATTTCATATCCAGGGGGCTTTCTCTAATTGTATCATAACTGATACAGCTTAAACCAGACTTGTCAATGTACACAATCGAGAAAATCGACCAGTTCAGTCCTATTTAATGTCCGATTGTTGATTGATAATAAGAAAAATAAGTGTGATACGGTTAAACACGGTGTTATACGACCAGATGGCTCGTGGATAGCAAAACTGAAATGGCCATCAGAGAAATAAAATGATTGGGCAGCACATTATTATGCTTCAGGTGTTAATACATTAGACGCTTCATTTAAGTCACAGTTAATATAGAAATAATGTCAATTTGTAGCTTTAATACATCTGATGTAGTATTTTAATGAGGAATCACTGTATCAGCATATTGATAGGCATCACACTCGTAAAACATGGCATCTCGCAGTAATAATCATGTAATCATTATAATATAAAATAATAATGGACCCGGGTTCCTTTTTAAATGAATTTGGCGGGAAATCGACAGTTTATCTTGTACATGTATGTCATATAATTGAATATAATATTAATAGTAACTATAGCTACAGATTATAAAAATGGGAAAAAACGCACACAACTGGACAGTAAGGAAAATGTTCAGAAATTTTAAAGATTGGATTATAGTATAGAATGATATTGTCAAATAAAACCGGTATTAATATATTCATAGATTATAGCAATAATGTAAAAAAGTTATTAATTAATATTCATAGATAAAAAAATGCTAAATTAATCCCATGAATAATAAAAATAAAATTCGAAATATAATTATCATTAATTTGATAGAAATAGATAAAATAATAAACTCGTACGACAGATTGTTGAGCTGTTGCACGTATTGCTGTTTGCAATCCCTTTGTTTTTAGTGTTCTGCATCCACAACAGCTGATGCTTTATTATTTAAAGTAAAACAAATTTCCTCATTTAAAATATAATGAATAGTTTGTTCGTTTACTTGATTTTGTGATTACTTTACATGGACACAGATAATCATGAGAAAGACATTATGGCGAGCTGTTGTATGATTTTGATTATAAAGTTTATCTGCCACATCGACGTTTGTGTAGCATTTTTTGGGCTCTCTTCTGTTGTATGCAGAAAGTAATCATAATAATTTCTGCCTCATTGCTGAGACGATGCATTACGGATCAGTTTTGAATATGTATCAATTTTTTTATCACGATGTTGTATTCTTGTAACATCCCTAACCAACTCTTGATATCTCACAGAAACGCTAAACTGCCATATCGTGTTTATTTTAATCTATCACTGGTAAAATATTTGATAATATGATAATAAAATATTTTTGAATGATAATTTCTATGTATAAACGTATACATAATACTAATATTGACGACAACGAAATGTTTTGATTTATCTGAAACATTATAATGACATAGCGTCTTCCCAACTGAGATATTTTACATTGAATTCAGAAAATATATGTTATTT
The DNA here is from genome assembly GCA_964023205.1 of Lutraria lutraria. Lineage (NCBI taxonomy): Eukaryota > Metazoa > Mollusca > Bivalvia > Venerida > Mactridae > Lutraria > Lutraria lutraria. Next base: position 11,570,429 of record OZ026836.1, on the reverse strand, counting down.
TCATACCATTTCTGTACAACAAAATACATATTTCTAAAATTGCCCGTTAAATCAGTTAATATTGACCTGAAGCAGAACTTATCTTTATATGATATTTACAACTTGCATTTCAAAACCGAACAAATAGCTCGACAAGAGATATTATTGATATGGTTTCAGGCAAAAGAGCATAGCAAATAGCGTACGCTATAATGGTAGACTCCGCCTCTTTTATTACAACACACAGCGCTATTGGCTGTCGGTGGTCTTTTCAATGACAGCATGCATATTCATGTTCATCGCTCAGCGTTTAAATGACACGGTTTCTTTAAATGTGTATGACAATTGAGAGAGGTGAAGCAATGTTAGCATACAGTGATAAACTTTCTAACTTTGGACATACAAACATGCATACACAAGCCGGGTATTTGGCGAGTTCTCAGGCTAATGCTTTTAGAATGTTGTACCCTCAACTAGCTTACGCGAACTATCCAGGAAACTTAGCAGCTTTGGCTTTAGCAACACAGGGGCAATATTCATACGAATATGCTCAAAGTTTAGCTTCTCAAGTAAATTTTGCTGTCGATTCAGGATTATCGTCAAGGAAATCTATGAATTTATCACCAAACAGTAGTATATCAGATGGAAAAGAGGACAGATATAACAAAGTTGATTGTGGTAAGTTTCATTTTAGTTATTTTATTGTGTTGATTGGTAACACTTTCTTTTAAAAGCTTTACTGGAAGATATTAGTGTAGACTCAAAATTAAGTTGATAGGTTATACTGATGAATACTGTCCTTTCTTCGTCAACCATTTATCTTTAACATGTTTGTTGAGAAACAACAACATGGCTGGAATTGATCATTACTTATCTAATTATTGTTTACTTGACATTACACTGAGTATATTTATTATTATCCTTGTGCTGACGTCAAAAATCCTCGTTTGTTTGTATTCCCAAACACACTAAAACCCACATTCTCAAATCAATCAAGTCATAAGTTTGAAATAAAATATTCTCAAAAAGTGTAATACTTAAAGTGAGTGTTATTTGCACTAAGTTATCAATGGCTCGTGAAAGCGTTCATACAATGCTTATTTCAATCTTTATGATGATTGTAACTTATAAATGTCTCCAATATTTTATTTTTTATGTTGAGATTATTGAAATATATGTATTTGATACTGGACAAAAAACACACAATATTGACGCCAAAATAGAGTTCGGAATATATTGATTAGTATGCTAGAGTATGTTACATTTAAATTGATACTTTACCCAGTATGAACAAAATATATAAATGAAGTATAGTTATATACAAGTATTATTGCATACTTGCAGACAGTGACAGCGAGGGAAGCGATGGTCAACATGGTAAAAGACGAAGAACTAGAACTAATTTTACAGGCTGGCAGCTAGAAGAACTGGAAAGAGCTTTTCAAGAAAGTCATTATCCTGATGTATTTATGAGAGAAGCCTTGGCTATGAGACTTGATCTCGTCGAATCTCGCGTGCAGGTAAATACGTATTTCATTTTTTCACTATTTTATTGCACGCACATGATTGCATATTCATCGTCATTGCTGTGTGTATGTCAGACAGTGATCAGATGTTTTATTTTCTTATTCAAATAAGCTGACAGCATCTGATTTTAGATCACATATTACAGGAATTTCAAACATTAAAAAAATGCGTGTATTATGTGAATTGTATATTAATTTTGTATATATATATATATATATTTGTATACATGAATATATTTGATAATCCAAGTTACACATTTTTTTGCAATATATGAATAATAAAAAATCCAATGAACTATTATTATAAAACATATTAGTATATAAAGACATTAAAATGTATTATAAAAATAACAACCTTTAATTTATTTGCATGCAATATATCTTCAAAGAGTTATTTAAGAAAATTTAATGTATTTAATTTTGCTTCCTGCCTTCCAAGTACTGTGATAAGCATTTGATAAATTTAAGTTTCACTAGCGAAGATCAACATGTAACTTAGTCTGTAACGCTTGCCTTTATTCCCGTGTTATAAATTATTTATCAAATAGAAATATAAACTAGCACAAAAATAAATCTTAAGTAAGTAATATGTTGAATTATAATACTGATGTCTACCTTTAATTCACTATTTAATTCGAAGCGGCAATAGTTAGCCGTTCTATGAAGTCATTGAATTTATAAATATGTTTTACTCATTTCTATTCTTTATGATGTGACGTTGTGGCCCCGATCGTATAATTAATATTGATATTTTTGTGTTAACTGTGTTATTAAATTATAAATTTTTCATTATTCATTTGATTTTATCTGATTTTGAACACCAAACTCATTTAATTTAAGCCCGTAGAAAATTGCATTACCAATCCATGATGTCATTGTTATTACTATTGGTTTGAACTCCATTAAAATCGCATCACTAATAAAAAACACAGTGTCACAAAGATGGATTAAAAATTATGAGCTATTTTCATGCGAACGATTTTTTTGTCGCACACAACCTCGCATGTAATAGGAATTTACACCATTGTAAGATTAAGATATCAGAATTAATTTTATTTGATCGTTTATATTGAGTAATATCAAAACCAATTGATGTCAAAGTTCGACAATCAATCTCAAAAGATAAAAGGTCTGGTATAAAAAAGTGTTCGATAATTTATGTCATTTCTTTATAGTTTTACCGGTGTTCTTGCGTCTGATTATATTTGAAACACACCTTAGTTGGTAATAAAATAACAATTAACAACATTCTCTTGTCAGCCGCTACTCATTCGTAAAATAGGACGAAGACATAGCACATAGAGTCGAGCAAACTGCACGCTTGCAGCGTGGATGGGAGGAAATACCGAATGTCAATATAGACGTATATAATGATCAATAAACGATCCAGAATCTCATTAATTCAATTATTAATCAATCTATGCGCTACAAATGTAACATTTGTTAATATACAAGTATACTCGATGATTGTCTTTTATTGTTTCTTAACTACTAAACGCACGTAGAATATCTATATATATTCAATCATAGTTTGGCCACTAAGTAATATATTAATGATTTATATTAGCTTTTTGCGGTCTCATACTAGACTGATATTTGTTTTATACTACATAATAACTATGTTCTATGAATATTAACAAGCATTGTAGATCAGGTTTATTTGTGTTTGGATGTTTATTATTTTTGTGTTAAATATAAGTATTTTTTGTATGAAACTCCTACAGTCAGCGGGTATGACATCCAAGATGGTCCTAAAACTCAGTATAACGTAAAACGTTTAAAATGCTAACCTGTTTTTTTTGTAATTAGAGGGTTGGAATGATCATATTAGGATACGGTGTCTAGTCACAACTAAGTTTAGGATAGAAAATCGACTCGATAGTTAAAACGTTGACTTGGCGACATTACGCACTACATCAAGCGATTAACAAGACATCTGTCCTATAATTTAACAAATAAGCGTAATCGAATAAGGCAGTTTTAGCAAACTTGATACAATGAATCTTCTAAAATCATACGGTTTTAAATGGAAACAATTTTGAATCTTTCGCAAAATTAATGGAAATGATCCCTTAGTTTTTATCCAAGCGTATCAAGAAATTGGAGGAAAAAAATCATTTCCTAAAATCCAAGCCGCAAAAGTACAAAAAAGATGATAAAATAGTTAAGTGGTTTGTCAACCCTATTTGAAAGTTATCATCGCGTTTTGAATTTTTGTTTTAAGGTCGTAATATATTTTCCTCCGCTAATAAAGATAAAGAATTCGACATGAATTTTATTAATTTTCTTGTATACATTTGTATTTCTCATTGCCATAAGCTTTATTATTTTATTAATATTTTCTTTGTCTTTTTTCGAGGCAATTAAATACTACATGAGAATAAAGAAAACAAGTTTTATTGAACGAACCTAGACATTTTAATATTCGAAATGCTTAAAATTACCCGGTTTGATTTATTTCACAAAATACTCAGCGGTTTTAAAAAACCACAGTAAATTAATATTTTCTTCCCATTTCAAGCGTAATCTGAATATTACCGAGCTCTTAATTTATTTTGATTGCGTCAATAAATTTATGCAAATGCACTTCGAGACAATTTGTTATAATTTTATGTATTTACTATTATGTCAAATAATACGATAATTGCAACACGCTTACGATTTTTAGTTTTCTGTCGCCTTTGCGTAATTGAACTGTCCCATTAGAGCGTAGAATAAATATAGTATTTCATATGATGATGTATATGCAAAAAAAACTAAACTAAAATTTGTTAGGCGCATATTGTAAGCTGAATAGTGAATGAGGCAGCAAAGAAAAGGCTGAGAAATATCATCTGTTAGTATTTCATTTAATACACCATAAACATAAGTAGCCGTATATTTAGTAGATGAAGTTATGGTCGTTGGTTGAAATTTATTAACTAAGTACACCTGATAATATGTGATCATTTCTTAAACATACAGTATCCCCATAGTGACACACCTGGACATTGATATGAAAAACCACTCATCGAAATAGCGTGCCGTAAATATATAATATATGTTAAAGTTGTGAAGAAGCTTGGATGAGCTGGGGTTAAATATCTGCTTCCCAAGATTCTTTTACCACCCTTGGAGACCCTGTTTGCAAAACTGATATCACGCGGAGAATGGTTAACTGATCGTCTTACCTTTAATTCATTTAGTTAGTGAAATATAACAACCCCATGACACGTATAAAAAATCTCGTTAGCAGATTCAGCATCCGAAAGGATTTTTGCTACATTAATTTGAAACGGTATACCGAAAAAAGACAGAAAAATGAACGACCCCAAAAAAAGTCTGCACAGAATATTAATAAACTTTAACTTCAGATATGTGAAAAAAAAATATTTAAAAAAAAAATATTTAAAAAAAAAACAGATTTAACCAAGTATGCAGCTATTTTAAATAAATAGGTGATACATATCATTTAACAATTAAAACCACATTAATTCTATATTATTGTCTTATAAATATTTTATTTCAGCCGTATGAAATATTTAACAATACAATTAATATAATTTTATTTTATTTTCATTAAAGGTTTGGTTTCAAAACAGACGAGCAAAATTCAGAAAGAGAGACAACACGAAGAAGGGACCGGGTCGTCCAGCTCATAATGCTCATCCACAAACCTGCAGCGGACAACCAATGGATCCTGATGAGATTCAGAAGAGGGAAATTGTCAGAATGGAGAAGAAACAGAGAAAACAAGAAGACAGACTTAGAAGAATGGAAGACAAAAGAAAATTTCTTGGTGACTCTGATATAAACTCTGATAAAGACATTTCTTATAGTAAATCCGACAATGACGATTTAGAAAGTGAAAAAATAGTAGACGACATCGATGAAGGTGTTGACCGGGAAAGAAAGGGGTGTGCTTTTAGCATTGACAGATTATTGGAAGAGCCAAAAATACCCCGAGGAAGAAGACCCAATTCAAAATATCCACGAGTACAAGCCTGTAAAACAATTCCAACCCTAGGTATTGGTATGATGCCTCTTTATCCTATCACACAACCAATTGGATTTGTTGTAGAACAGAGGCATGATGAAATTAAGTCTGACGCTGATATAATGGACAATAGCACTTCGTCAGATGAAGGCAATGATAAATTTGAAAATTGTTCCAATGTGCAATCCAACAGTCATAATCACAGTGAATCCCATATGTACGAAAGTGATAGTGATGAAGACATAGACGTTACTGATGATGAAGTTCATTAGTTAAAACATGGAGCAATATAATATTCTGAACATTAGTACTTACACAATAGACTTGAGAGTCAAATATGTCTTCAGGTCTGATTTTATTCGCAGGATACAGCCACTATGGGTCTTAGATGCAATTATTGTTAACCAAATACCTCATTATTTCCTTTTTCTATGTAACTCTTACACCATTATGTTCATTCCAATTTGTTAATTTTTAAGAGTCTTTTATTTGCATTTTTTCCATTATATTATCATTTCTGCATTATGTTTCAATGTTTTTGTTAAACAGCAATAAAACATAAAAACAATTCAATATGAGTTTTGTTTAATGTGTTTATTATAACCAAAGTTGTCGCTTTTCTTGTTCATTTATTCTCGTGCGATTGCATGCGTTCATGTACGCAATATCTTGTTTCAAAAGACAAAAAAAAACATGGCTGACTGAAATATGTTTTATAATTAATATATTCTTTTGAAGAATTAAATAATTGTATGGCATGGTTAATGAAAATCATCAATTGGTCTTATGTGTACAGAACAATACTGATACATCATTATACACCATGTAACATTATTCAAAATACCTGCGAGCATAAGGTCAGAAAATGAACAGACAAAATAAATACATACAATACCAACACACAAACGTGTAAATGTGTTTAATTCATTCATGCAAGTTCGGTATTTATGAACACTGTAATCCAAGTCGAACCACATAATTAGAATCAAAGAAAGGTTTTAAATAGATACACCTAAAGACAGAAATAAAACTTGGGATTGGAGATATCACAACGCGATGTGGTCATTAAATTGATATTGTAGAATGTGTTTACTTATTGGTTGAAATGAAGGAAAAAATCGTATTTTTTTCATAACTATGAGAGACATTCTGAATCGAATTTAACACACATGAGAAAAGAAAAAAATATATGAATACATTTGTTTCCTTTTAAAATATTTACGAATTAGGTGTGTACACCATAATGAAATATTCAGAGACAAATGTGTGTTGACAATGTATTGAAGGATTGGTAGATATCTGTTACAAATTTGGAAACAAAAAACAGCGAAACAATGACGTTTGCAAAAGTCAAGCTTTTATTATCAAACTTTTAATTGAATTACATGACTTAATGTTCACGGTAGCATCCATTCACACATGACATGGTGCATATTAAAACACAAACAATACAGTTGTGTCATTTAGGGTACGTACAATTGGCATTCTTAGTCATAAGGCGATGCAATGACACGGTATTTGAGGTTAGGAGTCACACATGATATCTGTATACATCAAGGCACGTTGTCAATTAACAGTCTGTAACAATAACACCAATTTGTGTAATTGATTTATGCATTTGTATTCGATGAATAAAGAGCAACATGCTATCTATGACGTTTAAACAAATGGGATAATCAACCATAAGTATATTTTGTATTATATATATCAATTACGATATTCTTCTACGGAGATGACATGAACGTTGGGGTCAATTTGGTTCTAGATTATCTGCAACTAAATATTTACAGTGCTATGTTTTAGACCACCAATATTGCTTTAAAGTTACTGTAAGCTCACCGAAGCATGCATCAATTTGTACCGCTCGACTTAAAACGCTCAATTCGTTTTAAACCTAAACACTGTGTTGTGTACATAATGCCGTGAAGATATTTGTATTAACGCATTGAATGTTATACTAATTGGTGAGTAAGCTTTCAAAATCAGTGTCGTTGAGTGCATCCATATACTTGCCCTGGTGGTGTTACTATTGTCATTACAAAGACAGTCACATGTTCATGTTTAATCTACATAGCTAACATGTCTTAGATATTACACTTCTAGCACAGCAGATCAATTAGTCAATATAATTAAAAGGCATTTATCAATATACTCATTACTGAAGTATCGGTCAATATAATTGTTGCCGAGGCAGTGGTCAATGGAATTATTGCAGTGGTACTGGTTGATAGAATTGTTGCTAGGGCAGTGGTCAATGGAATTATTGCAGTGGTACTGGTTGGTAGAATTGTTGCTGAGGCAGTGGTCAATGGAATTATTGCAGTGGTACTGGTTGATAGAATTGTTGCTGAGGCAGTGGTTAATGGAATTATTGCAGTGGTACTGGTTGATAGAATTGTTGCTGAGGCAGTGGTTAATGGAATAATTGCAGTGGTACTGGTTGATAGAATTGTTGCTGGGCAGTGGTCAATGGCATTAATGCAGTGGTACTGGTTGATAGAATTGTTCCTCAGGCAGTGGTTAATGGAATTATTGCAGTGGTACTGGTTGGTAGAATTGTTGCTGGGGCAGTGGTTAATGGAATTATTGCAGTGGTACTGGTTGATAGAATTGTTCCTCAGGCAGTGGTTAATGGAATAATTGCAGTGGTACTGGTTGATAGAATTGTTGCTGGGGCAGTGGTCAATGGCATTAATGCAGTGGTACTGGTTGATAGAATTGTTCCTCAGGCAGTGGTCAATGGAATTATTGCAGTGGTACTGGTTGGTAGAATTGTTCCTCAGGCAGTGGTCAATGGAATTATTGCAGTGGTACTGGTTGATAGAATTGTTCCTCAGGCAGTGGTTAATGGAATAATTGCAGTGGTACTGGTTGATAGAATTGTTGCTGGGGCAGTGGTCAATGGCATTAATGCAGTGGTACTGGTTGATAGAATTGTTCCTCAGGCAGTGGTTAATGGAATTATTGCAGTGGTACTGGTTGATAGAATTGTTCCTCAGGCAGTGGTTAATGGAATTATTGCAGTGGTACTGGTTGATAGAATTGTTCCTCAGGCAGTGGTTAATGGAATTATTGCAGTGGTACTGGTTGGTAGAATTGTTCCTCAGGCAGTGGTCAATGGAATTATTGCAGTGGTACTGGTTGATAGAATTGTTCCTCAGGCAGTGGTTAATGGAATAATTGCAGTGGTACTGGTTGATAGAATTGTTGATGGGGCAGTGGTCAATGGCATTAATGCAGTGGTACTGGTTGATAGAATTGTTCCTCAGGCAGTGGTTAATGGAATTATTGCAGTGGTACTGGTTGATAGAATTGTTCCTCAGGCAGTGGTTAATGGAATTATTGCAGTGGTACTGGTTGATAGAATTGTTGCTGAGGCAGTGGTCAATGGAATAATTGCAGTGGTACTGGTTGATAGAATTGTTCCTCAGGCAGTGGTTAATGGAATTATTGCAGTGGTACTGGTTGATAGAATTGTTGCTGAGGCAGTGGTTAATGGAATTATTGCAGTGGTACTGGTTGATAGAATTGTTGCTGGGGCAGTGGTCAATGGCATTAATGCAGTGGTACTGGTTGATAGAATTGTTGCTGGGGCAGTGGTCAATGGCATTAATGCAGTGGTACTGGTTGATAGAATTGTTGCTGGAGCAGTGGTCAATGGCATTAATGCAGTGGTACTGGTTGATAGAATTGTTCCTCAGGCAGTGGTTAATGGAATTATTGCAGTGGTACTGGTTGGTAGAATTGTTCCTCAGGCAGTGGTCAATGGAACTATTGCAGTGGTACTGGTTGGTAGAATTGTTGCTGGGGCAGTGGTTAATGGAATTATTGCAGTGGTACTGGTTGATAGAATTGTTCCTCAGGCAGTGGTTAATGGAATTATTGCAGTGGTACTGGTTGGTAGAATTGTTCCTCAGGCAGTGGTCAATGGAATTATTGTAGTGGTACTGGTTGGTAGAATTGTTGCTGGGGCAGTGGTTAATGGAATAATTGCAGAGGTACTGGTTGGTAGAATTGTTGCTGAGGTATTTGTCAATACAGTAATGACGCTTGTTTGTAAATAACGGAATTATTGCTAATGATAGGTTACATGTACGCGTAGATGACTGTTGAGCGTAATGTACATTTATACATTCAATTATATAAAATGTCACTGATTCGGTGGTCCCGAAAGAAAGGTAACACTTTCATACATATTTAATGTCCCTTTAAATTGCAGATAAATACATAATATATGTATAGATATGTACATCTTTTTGTGTAAGAGTACCTTATAAATATCTTCAGAATTTGCAATTCAATACAAATTAGAAAACAAAGTGCATTTTTCATCTTGACGTCGTTTTAGTAATTTATGACGTTTTTGATGTGACGACTTTTCATCCTCTTCATTTACCACACGCGCATGATGAAATTTTCTACATTTAAATATACATGTCTTTGTTTGACTTACTTTACCTTGCATTTGATTTGTTTCAATCACTGAAATACATCGTATCTTCAAAGATGAACGGTCCAATTATACCATGGCACGACATTGCACACCGCGAGTTTCTCACTGTGTAGTGGTCTCTCTGCAAAAGAATGAGGTCGCTTTTAAAAAGCAAGTTTGTTGTATCAAGTATTGTACTATACTTTCTACACAATATGTTCGGCAATTGAGTTATATTCAGACGATATCCGGAGGTGAAGGATTTCGGAATATCTAAACACGTGCATAGTCTTGACCTCAACCCATGTAATTTCTTTCTTTGGGAATATTTTTTAAGTCAAAGGTCCATAGTCCTAAGCCACTGAACAAAGAAATGCTGTAGAAGTGTTAAAGAGGTATATATTACATTACGTGCGTGTATGGTAAGTAAAGACGATGATAGGACGTCACATCAAATAACGTCATAAATTACTAAAACGACATCAAGGATGAAAACTGCACTTTTGTTTTATTTGTATTAAATTGCAAATTCTGAAGATATTTCTAACTTAAAGGTTCTCTCACACAAAAAACTAGTGCTGCCGTATTAAGTTGTACACAGCTTTCAGATGGTCCTGCCGACTGTTACTTGTTTCAAATAACTACTCTTGCGATAACAACTGAGGATTTCTCCCGAATATGTGTGAGCTAGACGAATAAGACGGGATGGAACTGGATAGATTTACATGTGAATACATAGTCATACCTGAATGAAATGTTACTGAAACATAAGTGTTTGTCACTCATTAGTATTAAACATTTACTGATATATTAGAAAAAGTTAATATTTCAGAACAGGATCAAATAATTATATTAATGTCTTCAACTAGAAGCGGAAATGAACATACTAGATGCTGTTTTTTATTCTTATCATTCATTCTTATTTTCTAATTCTTCCATCCTTTACCTTATTGACAATCATAATTATAAAGACACTCCTGAAAATTCTTAACAAATAAATCAATATAAACTGTGTAATACATTGCAGGGTTCAACAACTTGAAGAACATTACGTCCTCATTCCCCATGAACTATATTAATTATAGATATAATAATGCTATGAAAATTATGGCTTTGGGAGAAGGTTCACGAATGTACTATTTTCTTGTTTAATAAGCAATTAAAATTAGAAACCAGAATGTGTATTTAAACACCAGCTAATATCAGCTTTTTTTTCAATCATAGTACTTTGAGAATGGAGTTGAGATTTGAGCTCGGTGACCGTTTATAATTTATATAACCTCAGGGCCAGATCATCATCTCCTTAATATACAACACATCTTATAACATAACAAATAATTTGATAGTATCCAACAAGTTTAAAACGGTTGAATGTTGACCTTAACTACTTAGTATGGAATTCACTTACTCATAGATTCAATAATCCATTTCTAAGTATCCTTTAAAATGACATTTTAATTGCGAAAAATGAAAAGTTATAATTTATTTACTGTTAGCTTGTATTGGAAATTATATTACAGAGCCGCGATATAAATAATTAGCGGTTATGTGAAGTGTATGTCAGAGTTTTCAACAACATTCATACTTAGTTATTAATGACAGTTCCTTATCTGCTGAGTTAAATCTTCGCACGCTTTGTTCAGCAAGGCTTTAATTGAATAGTCGTTTTACAACTGGGTATTTGATACAATCATTCTATTTGTGACACATCTTAGTCAAAGCAAATATCCATTACAAATTAATTGGTGAATTTTCTACAAAATTCATTAGCGACAATCCGCTACCGACGTACAAGGATACATTTATAGTCTGGTCTAAGATTTGTTTAATTATTGGGTCAGGGAGGTTCTAATCAGGCACCTGTTACTCTTCTTTGCTCTACAAAAATACACCTTTCCTAACACAAATTGAACTTTGATCATATCCCATGTAATATATACTTAAAACATCGGAATGTATAATTACTAGGCATCTTAGTAGATCATAAGAAACAAAATCAATTAACGAGAACGTTTCAAGTGGGGTCAGATGTTATAAAATAGTTATATTGTCTTCTGTAAATATATGGCTTGAGTTGAACGTACCGCGTTATAACGAGTCATGGGGTCCCAAAATGATGGACAAAAAATGAATTTCAAGATTTGGGGGCAACAATAGTTCGTGTATAAGTAAATTCAAGAATAGTTCGGAAATACGCATAAACGCATCATATTTAAAATGGTACGAGACCTTCGTGTATACAGAAAACGTCTGTATTGTAATTATTTCATGAGAAGGTAAGTCATGCGTTATTAAAATGCATAAATGGTGCAGTTCTCAAGAATAAAATATTTTGAACATCCAGGACTTATGCATTATGGTCTAAAACTAATATCATCCGTCAAATGGACTGTTCTATTCCCCCGTGTTAATGAGCATATCATGAGCACATGACCAAACAGTCATAATGGAAACCATGAACTTCATGTCAAATACAAAAAATTACAAATAATAATGCAAATGGAAATGCATGCAGATACATGTATACCAGTACCCTATTATATTTCTCATTATATCAATTCGTTTTGTCTTCCACTCAAACGAATACATGTTCTATATTTGTCCGAAGTCCTGACAGTAAAACCGTCATTACAATTAGACGTACAAGAGAGTAAGTAATTACACACAGAGATAGAATTCAGTTCATTAAAGGATTGTGTTATCAGAATAAAGTCAGAAGCCTATAAAACCAGTTTATATGTCTCAGACACGACAATACGTATAAACAGAGAAACATTTGTCAACGAGATATCTGTCGATAATCAAAGTACATATATCTGTTTGTCAACTTTGACATAAAAGGAACATAGCCACTTTAAATTAAGATTAATATGTTTCTTACAGTGTACTGATAACGCTTTTTGAAACCAGGGATTTTAGGTAATTAATTTTCCTTGTGAAGGGGTCATACCTTGAAACAAGTTATATATACACTGGTACAAGCTGGGCGGTTAATGAGGAAAGGTCTATCTTGTACGACGAGAACAAAGCATATCAATTAGTACTGGCGACTAATTGAAAAATTGTCTGTATTCGATACTAAAGGTCGCTTATATAGTTTCATAATGATTGAGAGGGCTAGCGATATAATTAGTAATATCTTCCTTACAACGCGAACTACCACTTTCAGTAGCGTAAAAAACGATATGGCGAGCTGTTTAAAAGTGATTAAAGAATTGAAATTTGTACATAAAAATGCTCTATTACATATGTAATCCTTAGTCACACTAGTGTGCCTTTATGATAGTAGAAGGCCACAGTGCATGTCTTATTTCATTTGACCTCTCATTATTCGCTAATATAAATTTAAAAGAATTGAAATGTGATTACATTTGTATTTTAAACATTTTAATGCTTCAAGTTCTAGCCATTTGAAACGTCTTGGTATGGTGGTTGATTTACACTATATCTACTTTTTGCTTTTTCGCTACGACTAAGCCACAGGAAAATAAAAGGAGTAATAATCTATGTGTTGTGTCTTTGGACTCTTTCCTTTTTCGGAGCGAAAATGCGAACATGCGAAAAACGAAAATGCGAACATGCGAAAATGCGAAAAAGCGAAAATGCGAACATGCGAAAATGCGAAAAAGCGAAAATGCGAAGATTCGAAAAAGCGAAGATGCGAAAAAGAGAATATACAACATGGCGTAAATCAGCCGCCATGATATCTTGGGGATAGACACTGTAAATATAAACACATTGCAGTCGTACAGTGGACACGTGTAAGTTGTTTGTATGAAAAATTACTTTAGAACTAATACTCGATTGATGCGGTTGCTTATTAATTAACGTATTATACAGTTAATTTGCAAATAATAGCATTCTCACAGGTGTGTATAATCTATCAGAAACGTTTAGATCTCCTGGTAATATCATGGCTAATAAGCCGTTAATTCAATTATACTCATATAAATTGCATGAATAAAGCAAAGCAGTGTTATGAAATCATTGTTTATTGTCGTTCATGAAAGGCAATGACTTGTTTGAACTAAAACAGAGTAAAAAACACCCTCCCCTGATATCAGGTCGCGATCCATCATGTCATCAATAGAATAAAAGGAAACGTATTGCTCTACCTTGTGATAATGATGTATCAACTGAATCGACAAAACTCAAAATAGCACATAAATAAGGTATACAGTAAATAACTGGTTTAAATACTTCGTAAGCTACATTTTTTTTTTTTTATGACATAAGTAAATATACAAAAATAAGCACGGTTTGGCACGAGAGACAAAGTTGCTTTAGTTGATAGGGAATGGTGGTAGGTTTCATTCTCAACATAAATGATTTAACTCGTCTTACGCAACCATGAAAGTGTTTTGTAGATTTCTCTGCTGTGACAGAAGATGTTAAAGTGGAAGAATAAAACTTATTGATGGCGACAAATACAGCATCATCTTCTTTTGCAAATGGTGGCTTTGTATTCGGCTTACGGTACCTCAACAAAACACCCAGAATACTTGTTTTGTTTTCATTTATACAAAAACTTCTGCATTTAAGCCTGCAATTTACGTATTGAAAGTCGCACATTTTATGTCTTTGTCAACGCTTTGCATTTAGGCGCGTTTGTTCCTCTTGTTAATATTCTTTACAGTCCTGAATAAATGTATTGTACATTTTTATTATGAATGTAACCTTTTATATGCCCTCTCAGGAGCAAGTCTTAGAAACACAATATACTTACTATATCGTATTAATATTCTTTATGGCGTTCCTTTTTTATGAATCACTTATTGAGATTTTAATCAATAGGATTTCGATACATGTGACTCAAAAAGGATATACAAAAAGAAAACAAACAAAACAGCCGTAAAGTCAATATAAATATTGTTTTATTCTTTTAATGCTAATATTAAATACAAAAAGGACGAGCTGGCCGGTCCTTAATGTGCTCTTTGCTTAGAACTACATGCATTTGCTGACAATTAATTGTTAAACATATACATTTGTACATGCATTTCTCTTCTGTTACTACACAGTGGTGATCCGGAAAACTCGGGAAAATTAAACGCCTTAAAAAGTGTAATTTATACTGACTGAAACCTGATGGTATGTTTGTTTACGTTTGTTCTACAGCCTGCTTGCACAAAAAATAAGTGAAATTATATGCATTGCACATGTATGCATATCTTAAACCTAGTCTTCATGATCAAAAGTTATGATTCTTGCTTCTTGATGCTTGAACACCATTAAATACCTTAATTGTGTTTTATTCTTTTTATTCTTGTGTTTGAACACCATTAAATACCTTAATTGTGTTTTATTCTTTTTATTCTTGTGTTTGAACACCATTAAATACCTTAATTGTGTTTTATTCTTTTTATTCTTGTGTCTGAACACCATTAAATACCTTAATTGTGTTTTATTCTTTTTATTCTTGTGTTTGAACACCATTAAATACCTTAATTGTGTTTTATTTTTTTATTCTTGTGTTTGAAATGACTTCCATTATGTTTTGTTTTGTTAAATGGTGAATTTCACTATAATGTCAATGTTCATCCATATGTGGAGAAATTGCTGGCTCTCAATGTGGAATAGTAAATTAGCACTGGTGTAAGAATACTTTACAGGAAATCTGCTTCTTAGGTGAACCGGTCGCCGTATGTAACTGAGATGTCGTTGATAAACGGCGTTAAACTCATTGAAACAAGATGTACACCTTCTATAAATAAAGATATTATTGTTAATATTATCATCATCATTATAATTATGTAAAATGCAACGACAAGCATTTAATGCTTTCATTATGGTGTCATATTGCACTTACGATATTGACCAGCATGTCGTCCCAGGCTATGACTGCGCGAGGTGTACATTTCTGAGAGTAATGTCAATGTAAGTTAATGTAAAACTGAAACACTTTTAGAGTTTTAGTAATTTTGGATCAGGTCAAGTGTGTGAGTGAAATTAAAAGTTAGAGCCATGTTGCGACTCAAATGTTAACATTACCATTCTAAAATCACAAAAAGAACAAAACTAGTAAGTTAGATTTTATCAATCAGTAAGGCAGTATTTAAATATAATTATATGATTTTGATGACATAATTATATTACTAGTTCATACAGAGATAAGTATCACACCTAATTAAACCTCTATATTCATTCAACCATCTGTTGTCTTTGTTTCTAAATGTGAATATTTTTTAATTTATAGACCTAATTGTTCTCCATATCAAAGATACGAACACTCTTGTCATTCAAATTTACTTAAAGTAATACCTTTTGTAAAAGAGCAATATAATGATGGTTAAGACATAAATGATGATACAACAGTATGTCAGATTTCCACGCCAAAGCCACTCAGTGTCAGCGAAATTAGAAATGTTTCATTTTGTTAATGTGTACAAGTTATTTTTAACCGCATGTATTGCTCGCCCCACTTTCATATCCAATCAGTGACAAGGATTGTTTTTAAATGTTTGACTTTCTTATCTTAAGGGAATATATAACCGGCAATGTATCTATTTAATTTCGAAGAACGACTTAGTGCACACTGCGCATGCTCAGAGGCTGAGTACTAAGACGGTTAGAATTCATACCTGGGTGGTCTTCGTAATAAGAAAGCAACAGTCGGTACTGCTCCTTTTAGCTTTCTTATTTACGAAGAACATCCAAATATACACTCTATCCTATACATATACGCAAATGTCCGTGGACCTCATATCCCATGAATAAAAACTGACCTAAAGATAGAATGTGCAAACTGACATTTTCATCAGTATACATATTTTGTGTTGTTGATACGTCAAATAATTCAATGAAAGAAACAACAGCATGTATATACCTGACGTTCATTCACATTTATGAAAGTACATGTAATGACTTTGGAAACTCGGTGAACGTGAAGTTAATGTTTCTATTGGTTAATCAAGGATAAACAATCAATGTTTTATCGAACTGAAAGTCGATAATGTATATCTTGATATTAATTAGTACCTCGTTAACATGAAGAATGTGTGTTTAATGTGCTTTTTAAATGTGATTTTAGGATTAATTGATTCAGCATTTCTTGATGAACCCGATAATCTCGACTTATCCATTAGTACTTCAACAATATAAACAACATAACAAGTGGTTTTATCTAAATTTACCTTATTTATCTTATGCAACTTGAGGGATAGGGTTATCGAATGTATAAATCATCCTCAATCACTTCTAGAAACGATTATATCGAGTCAAATTGCAGACAAAATGGATTGTAATTGAAATAACTTGAGTTCATTGAGAGACAGTCACAAAATTGGCTAAATTGCCAACGATAGTATCATCGTTGTCGTCTTTCAGAAAAGCTGCTTGCCAAGTTTTTAACACTGATGGCGGTACGGGTAATTAGCGTGAATTGTGTTCAATAAAAATGATTTACAATGGGTTAATACTCTTGTTCTTCGTGCATTTACCCTTTTAAACAACATGGATGAGTGGCTGGCAATACACACGACAGATTTATTAACAGTATTTTAGTTGCACGGAGTCTACAGGTCTCCTCTGTAACATCGTAAAGTGACATAATAGGTTATGATCATTTAACGATAAGCCAGCAAAAACTATTCTGGAAAAAATAATTCGATTAAAACTGTTGCATTATTGAATTCATGAAAGCCATGCGTTTCTTCAAAGACAATTTTGATATAAATTATGAACAGGAATGGTTGTATTCGATGGACGAGTTGAGACACGGATGGGAGTGAATGAGTTATATCGGCGTCAAGAAACTTCAAGTTGATTGATTCTGTTACAAAAATTCCCAAGTTGTAATTGTGGCGATATACATTAGAGTGTAATTAGATAAGGGTAATGATGCTTTATTGCAAATAAACTGTTGGTGGTAAAGGATATATTGTCATTATCATCTGCGCTTTTGCTTCGTCCCTGATTTAGAACATTCTCGAATATTCAAACGAACTGGTAAACGAGCGACTAACTAAAAACTGACCCAAACACGTGTGCATCTACCCCAAGGGTTACAACTAGCCATGTGTTGTTTTTTGTTGTTGTTTCTGACGATAAATACTTTTGTTTTAATTTGTCCGGAGTAGTCTTCTCTACCTTACACTCCTTGCAAGAAGCAAATACGAGGCTATTATCCTTGATCGTTTCTGACATTCGATTGTTCTGATGTTGTTATGACAATTTACAAATTCATATAAATTAGGTGAGACAGCTCAAGCTTAATTACGATGTTAACGTAACTTAGATATATTTAAATGAATTATTGCTTAACCTTAACCAGTCAGACCACGTACCGTTCATCTGTTTTGTCTGCGACTTGTACATTAAAAAGTGTGTGAAATGTTGAGCGAAACATCGGAACAATGGCTTCTATTACGTCATATAGAAAAAATATGTACATGTACGTACATGTTTTAGTTTTAATTTGTTCGGAGTAGTCTTCTCGTGGTTGCTACAGATATTTGAAATAAGTAGAATCAAACACGTATAACCATTTGAAAGTATATATTTTTATGGATAAATTTAAACTGCTCGAACTTTGAATGAGTTTAATATTGATTTTAGTGAATCCTGTTATGAACCGACCGCCCAAGATGCCAGAGTCTGCATGGTAACGCAAAATTATTAAACTACAATAAATCTGATTTACGGTGATTATACATTTTATTTGGTTTATTTACACTTTAAAGTTGGATCAGTATGAGGGTAGAGTTTGGTGCAGTGGCGAGGGATCGGTGTTAAAGCAATGAAATACACTTAACAAAGTATAAAAGTATTACTTAATCGCCTTATTACATTAAGATATTCCAATTTGTCATCTAATGCATGGTTATTATTTTCTGATACAATCGCCTGGAGATGAAATGAAATATTTTCATTAATTTATGTTCATGTACAACTTCGTCTGTCTTTGAAATGTTTATTGCTATTTTTTTTTACTTTATTTAGATATCAATTAATGAGAGATAGTCGTTCTATTTGGTCATTCGTTCTTCACAGCAGTAATCTAGAA
The DNA here is from genome assembly GCA_964023205.1 of Lutraria lutraria. Classification (NCBI taxonomy): domain Eukaryota; kingdom Metazoa; phylum Mollusca; class Bivalvia; order Venerida; family Mactridae; genus Lutraria; species Lutraria lutraria. Next base: position 11,551,512 of record OZ026836.1, on the reverse strand, counting down.
CTACAGCCACAAATTAACAAATGAATGTTTTACAGCAAATAGTAAAGAACATAAATAATAATTTATTACATAATGACAAAAAGATGTATATGCATTCAGTATTTAAACATTGAAAAGCAATATAAATATAACTATAGTTGTTACTTATACGTGCAAGATTAGCATAGTAAATATATTTAGATAAATTTATTATTACAGTATGTTTTGCGGTAGTATTATGAAGTTTATAAAATTTCTGTATTTTCGGCCAAAAATTTTAAACATATTTTCCTGAGCTGAGAATATTTTGGGCAAATTAATTAAAAGTGGTACTCATTTTCTATAACTTAGAGTTGCAATAATTACAAATTCTTTCATTTCTTGGTATACTCGTATCTAAATAACGGCCTCGATCAACAGCTAAATCGTGCGATGTAACACGCAGTCGTTGTAAGACCTATTCTAAATTTCGATTCTGAAAAAGTTTTTCAATATAAAGCATTTAGTTTTAGCGAGACAGCATTCCACGTGTTTGTCAGGTAACTAGTATTTGTTTGTTGATTGACGGGAAAAGGACAGCGACAGAAATGCCACAAATGATACCGACGTACCTGAAATAAACAAAAGTACGGGTGAAATAGACATAAAGCGAAAAAAAAAGACTATCAACTTTTGGAGAGCTCAACAGAAGCAGGACAGGAAATGAAGAAGTGTAACATTGTTTTCTGTTCGATAGTATGTCCCGCTCTAATTTACCACAGACATTTTAAGAATGGGCCAAGAACGACGCAGTTTGCCTTAAAACATTTTTTCTACTGCCCATGTTCGGTGTAAGTCAGAATACTATTGTCTATTGTCCCTTGATTTGATGCTAAAATCAATAAAATATATTTATTTATTTATTTATTTACATTTACCGGGAGTTCTTGCACTCGTTTTGTCATTCAATGAATATACAGCCAAACATGTGTTAGCGACCACCGAATAAAGGCCACCCTGTGAATAAAGGTAATTCTTTTAAAAAACTGCCATTGCTTGTTTGAAACAGTGTGACCTCCAAATAAAGGTCACCTGTCAATAAAGACCACATTTAGACTTTCCCAAGCGTGTCGTTGTTCACAGATTTGACAGTAATTAAATATCAAATATAAAAAATTGACATAATAAAAAAACTTGTGAAAATAAATAAAACCACAAATTAAGTTCGGATTGATCAATTTCTTTAATGAGCTTAATCACCATTAAAAAGAAATCTAACAGATTGTGAGTCGGTTAATTGGTACAATTGCATAAATATTTAACAAAATGTTTGATGTGAAAATTCACGCGCGACTCATTTTATTGGTTTGAGCTTTTACACTTTTATTTAACTTTCTAACGCTTGCAACAAATTGAATAATAATGAAATCAATTGCATCTACGATCACTTCGACGCTTGTGGTTTTCAATAGTTGTTGTGTGTATACATTTTGATGCTATCTCTACACTTACAAAGGTTACAATTTACAGTAAATTATCATTTTATTGCTATACAATTATGACGATATAGGAAAAAATCCTCAATATGTGTGTTATTATGTTTTGATGGTTGGTCTGAAATTTGACGGCTTTATTATGCATTGCTAAATATAAACCGTTATAATTTCTCAGCAGGGAACCAATATTTGATTTTTTATAAAATAAATCATTGTGTTCTGTTTTGTATATTATAGACAATATTTGAATATGGCGTATGGACCACGCATTGGATAAAACGGATATTTTCATAATTTTCAAATAAAGATATTTTTGCTTAATGTATGCCGGATTTGTAATTGACCATTTTTTATCTGAAAATGCCGAAATGATCACTTTATTGTAATTTTTTATTTGCAGTCATAACCTTTTTAGAAAATACTTATATTAAGTGACCTAGCTTCCATGATTAAGTGGTTATGGACTCTGGCTATCAATCTCAAGCCCCTAGTCTCTGTGAGCTCGAGTCACGATTGGTAACAGACTTAGGTAGCATCAAGCTAACTTAAGGAAGTTCTGTTAATCCACCTATAGGTGTGTTCGTACGACGAGCTATTCGGATCTTCCTCCATCTTGAAAGCTGATAAAGACGCCGTATGACCCTGGTTGTTGGTGCGACGTTCAAACCCAATATAAAAAATAATCTGACTACATAGATACTATTTTAGTTGTTGTTCAATTTCCACAATTATCTGCATACGGCTAATCAATGAACTAAATCTATCTTTTTCAGTCATGGTTGATTTATAAAAAAAATTAAGGAAATCGTTTACGACTCCGCTAAAGATTAAAATTAATATGAGCAACATTCACGTAGATCAAACTTATATTATTTTGTACCAAATTACACCTCCATCTTGATATAGACATGTTGGGATATTATTACAATGCAATCCAGTGATAGTAAGTTATCTTAAATATTGTTCACAATTTATTTACAGCATCCAACGGGAGATGGTGGATAACATTAAATACTAATTTGTGAAATATGAAGCAATCTGTTTGCAATAATGAACAACGAGTGTGCTCATTTTAGTTTCGATCACGTGTTTAATGTAATAAAATGTCACAAAGGTACTCTATCTAAAATATTTTAAAAGTATGTTTATCAGTACTAGAGTTGAAGTTTTATGTATAAATAATGCATGCGAAATTACGCAGTTTCCAATTTAATTTGGCAGTAAAAAATGACAAAATATTGACTGATTATTACTGATTGAGACGTCAAATAATAAAAAAGTTCAATGCGAAAAGATCGTTATACCGTTCGATATCTGGATGGCTCGCAATAAAGTCTGAATAAAATTTGTTTGATATGATATTTTTATGAAATCATTACGTTTCATTAAGGGTGTGATATTTTTTATAAACGATCCTGGATTCATTTTATTTATTAAATTATATAAACTAAGCAGGTGTTTAAAATACGACGTTGGTACTCTACATAAAATGTAGAATTTTATTTCTTGAAATTATCCTGTGAGACTTTAATCTTACGGAGTTTTCCTATTAAATTTAGCATATTGAAAGCGGTATTATTGCAATAAAACTGTTTATGGAATAGTTCAGCCACTGATGTTTGTGTATTATTGCTTTATTAAACAAGTATCTTGTAAATCAAATAAATTTAAGTATTGTGTCAGTATTTTCCCATCCTTAAGTTATAAGCACCCGGTCTTTACCAACACACCACCCATCTGACGGATGTATTTTAAACCTGCTTCTATGGATCCACGAACCAGATGTCCGGGCACTCAAAAAGGGCTGATAAATCAACAAGTGTAAGATGCAAACCGCCTGTCGTGCTCACTGTATTGTCAGTAGACTCCTTAAGCGCTTTGATAACAACCACGAGTATTACGCTACCATATTTGGTCGATTAGAACAGGCGAATGGTATAAATGGTGACATTTACATGTTTATTTGGGTGTTAATGAAACATTTGTGTCATTCACATGTTTACTTGGGTGTTAATGAAACATTTGTATTGAATTAAAATCGATTAAAAGTATCGATATACACAATGTACTTCAGAGCGCGACTTGAAAATCAAATCAGACTCGATCCGTTATAGGAATCCGAAAACTCCTAATGAACTATCTAAAACAATTATTTTTTCATAAGATTCGAATATATGGCTATGACGACCATGTCTCTTCATGTGAGAAAATCGACAGTTGCTTAAGGAGGATGGGAGTCTAGTGCTGGTTCTTCCTAGGAACGATGCTTAGATGAGCTGTCCGTCTCATATGACTCTAACTGTTAAAGGGGCGTAAAACTCAAATAACCTAACAAACAAAACGAGTGATGGCCTAGTGGGATCAACTTACAAAATGATGATTCAGGTGATGTACTCAAATAAAAGTACATATGTACAATACTACTTGGGGTGTTGTTTTCCTCAAGTCTGGTCAAATGTCGGACCTTTGTAGTGATTGGCTAATTAGATGTGGGTGTCTAGTTGCGCTTTAAGGCTATACCTAAAAACATATAAAATATTCGCTGTGACAATACATACCCTTATAATCACCGACATCATTAAATCACAATCTCTGTATGACGTTATTATTACCTGTTAGGTTATTCTTGTCAATATATGATCAAATAATTGTCAATGATGTGTAAATGAAAGTATCTCGTACATGCAGTGTTTATGAAGATCGTAAGAATTTATTTGGCCCATCAATGTGTATTGGTTTGAACTCATATATTTTTTCGGGGGAGGGGTTGTAACTCAAAACAGTTTATACATAGCTAATTGGCTTACACAATATACGTTTGGTTATTTACAAAAAAAGATATATGGCCTGGGTAAACACAAAACATGTAATTATATAACAGGGCCAAACACTATTTCTTCAAGTCCGTGTGAATTTCAATTTCTCCTTTAAGTGACCAGACTATGATAAATAACTTTGCTTCAAGTATTAACAACATTAGTCAGAAACCCTTTTAAAATGGCACTATATATATACAGCTCTCATCCCCAAAATATAACACCTATATGTTATCGATATAAAGGTTTTACATGCTGGAGAACCATAATGACGAAGTCTACAAACTATGAATAGTATGTTGCTAGCTTCAGATAATGCAGTATAACCAACAATATATGAAATATACCCACCGTGAAACTTTTTATCACCGACCCGGGACAACCGTGACCCAAGCAGTACCGATTATCACTGTATATATCACGTGACGTGTTCCGAATTGTTCGTCATGCACGTGCTACCTATCATTGTATTTACGTGTATAATCACTAATCACTTATTTGACAGGAGATCTGCTACAATAACATTATGTACATGATTGGTATGTGTTTAATGACCGCGGGATCTTCAGATGTCTGTGTCACAATAACACGAGGTCATAGGTCATAATTAGATCGATGTTGTCATATTGTGTAACGTATCATAATTAATGACATACAAAATAGTTTTATACATGAACAACTAAAGCACTGTTCACGCGAAGTCTGTCATTTAGTCTAAATCATGATTAATAAATGTCAATCATATAATGAATCTTTTGCTCAGAAAATGTGTAAGATTAAAGATACCCTTGTATATACTTACAGTTTCTTCGTGATAGACTGACATTACAGTGAAAAGAGTTCACTATGCAAATTATGACAACAATTATGTAATCGATATCTCCATCAAATTTTCTTTCAGTACTTAATATGTTTAAGTTGATATAATTTTACATCAAAAATAAATATCGATCTATATAATTGAGAGATATACTATACGTGAATTTAATTTATAGCGAAAAAATCAACCTATAAGTACATCACTGTATATGTCAGTAACGTAATGTTCTTTAAACTTCACGCAATAGAAGAGAAGCATTAGGGCTTACAGGTTTATATAACCCATCTTTTTATAAAACAAATAGGTTCACACTCAAAAACACCAAATTCACGTTATATATACTGACTGAATAAACTGGTTCCCGTTCCATGTTGTTTCAGTGCACATTTGTACAGACAAATCAACGGGAACCAGTTTAACTGAGACTGAACCGAATGAACGCTGGTTGATTATAAAATTAAAATATGACTGCGGTAAGTAAGCAATAATGCGAAGCTCTATAAATTATCTAGTGCCCCGGTACAGATGCTGAAATACATCTGGACTAATTCGACAAATCTTACAAATTACTTATCATGATTATCCTTCCACAAGGTAACTATATGTCTTTGATGTTTTCACAATTGAACAATACTCACTTTGTAAACATACGATCTTTAAGAAAAAACGACCTTTCAATTAATTCACTTTTAGGTGTAAAACAATATATAGTAAATTAGCAGTTTAATTAATTGGTTTTATGGTAGACATTTCTCGTAAACAATGAAAATTGTATTTAATTAGATCATTTAGTTTCACATTCGACATTGTCAAAATTGAACATTCGACATTTGTAATTGTTTTTGTAATTAACATTATTTAGGTACGAATGTTGATGTAAAAAAAAACGTGCATTTTACTCTGTAATAATTGAGGCATGCACCTACAAACCATTTTGAACTTCTTAATTCTCCTTTGAACATCTTTTTCTAGTCTTATTAAAAGCTCGTCCGTAAGAATGATAAAACATGCATGATACATATTTTATTTCCACATCATTTTAAAAAGGTTTTGTGTATTATTGAAATGTCGACAAAGTCAGTGTTCGTTCATCAACAATCATTTGTTTATCATTGTTTGTCTTGATCTAAGACATAATCAAGTTTCTGGCTTCCATAGCCGTCACTCTCTCGACGTGCATGAATGTTTATGCGGTCCTAAGTACTACGTTTATCTACAAACGCGAAACTGGTTCCCGTTCCATGTTGGTTCCCGTTCCATGTTGGTTCCCGCTCCATGTTGGTTCCCGTTCCATGTTGCAGTGCAAGTCTATGTTAGTGCAGTTTCCATGAGTACTTTCAGTACTTTGATTTTCCTTGCCGATATTTTCATAGAAAATATATTTCTGAACTAAAAACATACTTGAAGTTCTGCCGATCTTCCGATTCTATACTTTTTTGGAGGGGATTGGTTGTTGACCGCTCGGATACATGATATTCCGTCACATTGAACAAAGGAAGCTTTTCCGACGAGTGTAGCCATGTTAAATTGTTAAGCCGTTCAATTTGTTTATTTGCTCCTAATGTTCATGCAATTTTGATTTGCAGACCAAACAATGTGTTGGGAGGGTTCTACGAATCTAATGATATCTTCCTGGACAGTTTTCTGCCACGTGCTTAGCCAGAAAAAGTCGAAATTACAGTTCCCCACAAACTTTAATTATGTTTAGCACCAACATTACATTTTCTAACTGCAAAATTCAAAGAACGAACACATTTGTGGACGAATAGTTCCACATATTCTTACTAAAGTTTTTTTTTTTTAAATAAATAATAACTTTTTTTCCAATCGACTAAATTTTATTTCTGTGGGGATAAAAAACACGAACATGGCTATTTTTCTCCTACACAATAAAGCAAAATACCGCTTTTTATCAAATATGAACATGTTTCAAACATTTGCTTACTCAAAACTGGTTTATTCTATTTACATAACATGTAAGCATTAACTGAAAATAAATGCGTATTAGCTAGTACATATTTTGAAAAAAATTATTTTGGACTGATTTTTTTTAAATGATGTTTGTAAAGTTTGTCTTGATTTTTTAACCACATACTACAATTAATACGGTTTACATGTACCTTAACATATTCTCTTGCCGATATATTGGTTTTCTGAAGTTGTTTGATAGTGTGTTTACAAATAATTATGTTATATTAAAGTAAAATACATCTTAACATGATGGTGGTAATGAAAGCTTATTGAATATACCATTCTCTATATCATTCAAACACTGAAATGTGAAGTATAAAGTGAGTGGTGTTAGACACATTGTCACCATTGCTTACAAAAACTTACAATAATCGGTCTTAATTAAAAACTATTTAACGGTTCAAAATCAGTTAAGAAATGGAAAGTAAATGAATCTCAATCAATTATCAAATGCTTTGTGTGACAGATCACACATTCAACACATTGAAGTAGTGATTTAAGCCCAGTGGAAAGGGGAAAGTTATAGCCGGTACAACATATTTAAATTAGACATAACTATAATTGAACGCTAAAGTACATTTTGAAAAAAACTCTTAGCCCGCCCAGTTAGCTCAGAGCGTTGGTCTACTGATCAAGATGTTGTGAGTTCGAACCCCAGGCGAGGCTCACACTGTCCGTGACTTTTACTATAGATCATCGTCGGATACCCACGGTCGTTGCCTCCGCTGCGCTACGTACGATACGTAGCGGAGCGGAGTCAACGACCGTGGGTATCCGACGATGACTATAGATATACAGATGCACATCCTATGTAAAATTGTATCCCACTTGACTTAAGAATTATGTGGGGTAGCTTGACAGTAGCTCCGCTGACAGAATGTGGTTAGTACTGGTTAATGCCTGAATGAAATCCAGGGAAGCTGGTTAGGTCAAACGCCCGCCACGATATAACTGAAAAAAATTGAAAATGGCATTAAATCCGATGAAACAGATAAATGAAAATACTCTTGCAAATGAAAGGGCCAAAATTATTGGCCTCGGTAATTATGAAAACTAATTTTAAAAAGAGCTTCGAACTTCTGACATATACGGGTGCCGTTCCCATTAATATTGCCCCAGGCCTAGATGCTGGACATTGTGATTTATTAGATAAATCACTTGACCAAAATGCAACTTTCACAATTATCTATAACATATGTCTGTAATAGCTTTTCGAATGGTAATGTAAGTCAAAATCATTACAAAAACGAATGCTACATCTGTGGCACATTTAATGAGATATGTTAATATTTGATTGTTTTTAAATAAATTGTATTTGCAAGGCCAAAATGTGTGTTTTTGGTACTACAATGTAGGAATATGTCGATACGGCAAGATTATACAGGATCTGGTTGGAGCTATTTCCATGGTTGATAATTGATACAAATAAGTAAACAATATCTATATAGGAAAATATTCGCCGTACTAGTAAACAGATAACTGATGAACCCGAGGCAAGGGTATTTATATATGTATCGGAATTTTACGAACAAATTAAGTGGAATATCTAACGAAAAGAATGTGAAATTACTGCTGGACACTAATATAAATATAATTGTTTCTCCCATCGGTGCGTTATAAAACCTAATGAAGTGTGCAGATTTGGTTAGACAGAATTTAGTGAATCATTTAGTTTAGCGAAACAAGTTTCCAAATGCCTTTAAGACTGAGATACTATTTTCACTGGGGTTCAACGTTGTACCAACAGTCAGGGTCATATTAACCACTTTCCAGTTTTGACCACAAACGTACACCTTAGTATAGGACCACTGACCATCTGTAGGTGCCGGATTGTATTTGACGTCACAGTGGTGAGGTGTTAGTGATAACTAGTCAGAGACTATAACCTCTCTACCACGGAGTTTCCCACATATTGGCATGTAACAAAATCTTCTGTCGTAAAATAAATCCAATGACATGTTTTAAATGTAAATAAGAAAATAATTCCCGAAGAAAAAAAACACATAGCCCACCTTCCCGAAAACCCACCAACTAAAAATCCATCGAACACACATATAGGAACGTAGGAAATAAACAGAAGACAAAATACAGACTCTTTGAGAGCACCGCCTTGGAAATCATAATGTAAACACGACATACTTCTTGATCTGAGTTAATGTCTTCGTAAATGTCTCTTGATGTCATTAATTCGACTGGTAAGAAGACTTGTCTTAATAATCATAAAGACGAAAATGTGGGAGTTCAGGAGTTCAGGAAAATATTAGAGGTAACTCTTGGCATAATCTATGCACTAAAGAAGTTCGTGTGATAAACAAATACACAAATGTGTAGCACGTCGTTGTGAAAATGACTGCAAATAAATAAATTCACTTGCATTTTGTGATTGTCAGGCGACATGATGATTGAATGAGTAGCTACTTGAGTTGCTGAACTTCTTACAAAATGGTAAACGAGCCTACGATAAAAGCATTGCAGCTAACAATTGAAAAATGCCCATAATGAATATAAATTATTCTTCGTCCATGTTTTAAATTGCTAAATATTTAGATTATAGGCTATCGCGATAGTTTGACTTGTCCACAAAGTCATGTACGTAAATTAGTCGAGGTTCGTTAGATTTGTTAGCGATAGTATCTTCGTTCTTAAACCATGCTTGAATACAAAGTAATTACGACTGGCTTGAACATTCTTTAAATGCCCTTGTTGGATTGTTTATCTGTAATCAATATATCACAGATCAGATTTACAAACCCGGCCTGAATAATCAATCATTCCCTCGGACCGGGTCAATATATACGTTTCGTTAAATGAAAGAAATTGACTATTTCGTTTTGTGTTACAAGATATTGCTTCAGGTTGTTAAAGTCAGAATTTTTAATTTCGGGGATTTTTTTTTCGAAAATCAACAATAATTTAATTTTTTGTCCATACGTAGTTCCATGCTCACTGAATGAATTTAACGGACATGAGAAACTTGACGGTAAAAATAAGATAGCAAACTTGATGAACAATTCTGAATGGACAAATTATATATATATAACAACTTGATGGCGAATACATGACGAATACAGTCTGGTACGTAGGAAAATCAAAGCAGCACACTTTTAGCCGTGCAATAGGAAAACATAGACAAAAGATTGAGAAGCGGGGGCGTACAGGACAGACATTTAAGTCCTTAAAATCAGTCTAATACAATCCAGTTTTAAAGTGTCATCAACGCAACTCAGTGTAGTATAAATGGATAAAAACTATCGCTCGTAAAGAATGAAATATAGAAAGGTTTATATTAAAATCATCGATAATCTCATTTAGAATGAAAAACGAATATCAAATCATACAACAAATTACTACGTAGCGATGACAGGTCAAGTATATATGGGACCCGCTGAGCTAGCTAGCTTTGATTAAAGGGAAACAACTCTATCAGAACTGTTCTTTTTTAACTTCAGCTCAATTTAGATTTTAAGCGTTCTTGCCGGAGAAAATTGTGTGGGGAAAAGGCTAGGGGTTTAGTATATACATATAGTACAATTCATATATATAGTCCTTGATTATTATTATTTATTTTGTATTCTAACCATTTGCACATGTAAACATAGGAATTATGTTACACAAAATAAGAGTGCAATACATATATATATAATAAAAGTATTAACAGTTGACAAAATTCGCATATAAACGGTTACAGTGTTCAAACAAAAAAATATTATAGAATATAAAAAATGAGATTGAAAATTATTACACAGGCGAACAGAACAGAACAGTGACATCATGCATGTCAGAAATGTTAAAATACAAGGATAACACAAAAATAGAAGTATGAATCCTTATTTCCATTGTGATCCTTTGTAGACTTAAGTTAACTGTAACAAGGAAACAGTTTATAACAAATTAGATCTATAATTATGTGAAAAAAAGAAAATGAAAATTATTTTTAGAGATTCCCATTATTATCACCAAAGACCTATACATACATCTTTGTTATCACAGAACAAAATCTACATTGTGATTTAAAATTTAAAAGAACCTTCAGATGGGCTTGAAATGGAGGAGGCTCTTAACTTCTCATTTCATTCCATTCTTGATACACGCATGGTACTTTTCAAAAGTGCTGCTGCGAACTTAATATGAAAAGGATCAATTAATATGCATTGTGTGAAAGAAAACGGTTGAGATTATATCCGTGATTCAAATTGTACCGTAAAGCACGGACTTTATGTTAACTGTCACATGATCTAAACATGTCCGACAACGCTCGAGGAGTGTACTGAACTTTATAACTTAGTTTTTTGCTTTTTATTGTGCAATTGTTTCCTATCGCGTTCATATTTTATGATAAAATAATAATACTCTAATTTATGTTTGTTTAAGAGTAACGCTTCAACAGTCATACTTATCTTGATTAGCGATTGTTTGAGTTATGAATGAATTTAATCAGGATATGGAAAATTCCACTTAAATTAAAAATCTAGCATGTCGTTTGCAGAAAAATTGAGTCATTTCCTTTTCATGGTTATAGTTTGTGGTGGGACTTATACTTCCGCATCTGACATTGGTAAGTGGTTTAATTGCTGTACATGAGTATTTTTTCCTTTAAGATGATCTTCCCAAACTGGCCAAAGAGTTGAAAGACGTTTGTGGTCATGAATCTAAGTACCAAGACTACAGTATACAATTTATCATTGAATAATTGTGACACAATTGTTTTCCTTTTTCCATTTGAGTTAGTTGATCAATGAAATTGATAGCATACTTGTTACATCTTGAAAAATGAACTAATATGGATGCGCCAGTGACTGAGAATTTTTTTTTATGTCAGAATCAGATGTATCATGGAATGAATAAACGAGGATGAATTTTTGTGTGAAAATACGATTCAAACATAAAAATGATGCAAAAGTCATCTCACTCAACTGTTTTTATGTGTTTTTTCCTAGTGCAAAATTATTTCCACAAAGAATTTCCTTTTGTGCACAAATTATTATTAATACATTCGGCAAAATATTGTTGCTTGAAGTCAGTCTTTCAATCGGCAAAAAATTTTTACTACCACTGTACCAGTCTTTGTGTTTTCCATGGATTCCTTCCAAAAGAAAACTGTCAACCTTTGCTGTTTTGGGGAAGGGATACTGAATGTAAATAACACTTCTTTCAATTGACTGGATACAAATAAAAGCCATATATTACGGATGAGTAAAATAATAATAATAATGACCTCATTTCAAGAGGCTGCACATTTGGTTAAAAACAATCTTCCATGCAGGGCTCGACACTAACTTATCTTCCATGGTGGACCACAGGACCACCAGCTTTTGAAACGTGCTATTAATTAATATGTTATTTGTTTATTTACAGTAAATTTTGATACTCCTCATAGAATTTTCAGTGGTCCGTCGGACCATTCAAAGTCCATGAGTTAATGGTCCTGCACAAAAACCACTGATCTCAGACCAGCAGACCAGTGTTAGTGTCGAGCCCTGCATGGCATGTGGGCCTCAAAAATATACATTTACATTACATGGTGATTTATACAATATTTTCCAAAAATGCATTGACTGGTGCAGAAATATACACATAACAATATTATAAACAAGGACCATGAGAACTTAATGTTAGATAAATTCTAAAATAAGTTAATTGAATATATGCTATGAGAGGTATTTAGTTAATTCACTGCTTTAGATATCTTAGCTACAAGTAAAAACATCACATAAAACTAACTTAAACAGACCAAATCAGAGACTGAAAATTAGTGTGCTCTAGAACATGGATGTGACAAGAGATTCAACATAAGAAAAGTCATGAATGATGAATAGTACCATTATACATAGTCACTCTTTTTAGATTTAAAAGTTTTGCTGGGTTAACTTTTCATTATCCACATCAATCTAGATTCTTAATAAAATATCAATCTGATGGTTTGACATTTTAACAATTAAGTTGGTGATTTTTTAATTCAGACATCTTTTGCTATTTCTGATAACATAATGAGCTAAATTTAATGGAACAAGAAGTTATGGTTAATTCATATATATCTAAGCATGTGAACTTCATTTCATACATGTACATGCTAATATTTTTTCATAATAGCTTTAAGTTTTACAGACAAAATTCTCGTGCTGACTCTAAAAAATGTTTTCATGTTTGAAAATATGCTATAAAAGCTTTATGTCATTTTTATTTTCAATTGTCAACAAATTAGCAATTACGAATGATGCTAATTTTAGTTTGCATTTTCAGGATTTCCTGTTTCTATCTGGAGATGAAATCCTGTGCAAACATTCAACTTCAGAGATTCAGGCTTTGATTCTGACCATGTTAGACAGTTACTTAATATATTTTATTTTTCTGTCCAAATAAGTTTGCATACATTGATCATGAGAGTTTTCAGTCTGAAAATCTTCTTTATTTCAGTGGTTGATTACAAACTGAACCTGTCCAGTTCTGGTCCAGCTTTGTATGGATCTATTATCAAATTTGATGCAAAATTGTTCGAAGGGACTAGCTCATCACCACAAGATGAGAAACTATTCAAATATGATTGGAGAAGTGATGTGGATCGAATTAAAGTATGATTACTATTTAATACTACTACAGATAATTTTAACTTTCATAGAAACGTATTGATTTGATACTCTGCTGTCGTTTATTCTTAGGACTTTAATGTATCACTCAAAATGCTACATACTATATTAAATTTATTCTACATCAAAGTTATTTTAATTCAATTGGATATTTTTTGAAAAATTATTGATGACTTGCTAGTTGTATATCATAATACCGGTATCAATGATGTATTTAATGTATTTCCAGGAAACACAACATGCTGATTATAACACTAGTCTTAATCGATGCTTTGACTCAAGTGTTGATCCAAGAAATTACACAATGACTGTGACTGTATATGATATGCAATCTTCATTAATCATCCCTATTGTGAAAAAGAGCCTCAATTTCAGCATTACTGGTACATTTGTAAAGTTATTCCCTTACAAGTTACATATCTCAACATTTTATTGAGAAGATAAATAAGTGACATTCAGACTTGTTTTATCTCAAATACAAATAAGAGTCAAACCTGTGTTAGTGAACACCCCGAATAAGGGCCATCTTGTGAATAAAGGTCATTCTTTGAAAGACCAGTATTATAATTATTTAGAATAAAATGACCTCTGAATAAAGGCCACCTGTAAATAAAGACCACATTTCATCTTTCCCAAGGGTGACCTTTGTACACAGGTTTTACTGTATGCAGTTATAAATAAAGATTTACTAATGTAAAATATCATGTATTAGTTTGTACATGTTTTATTTTACATCAGCATCACGCGGAAGTATTGTTCATGATTCACATACGTATAACTTTTGACTAATCAAACATGTTCTTAATCATTCAATATATATTTAAACACATTTTAGATGATCACGACTAAATGAAATAATGAAGTCTAAACAAGTAGGTTATTGGTTGTTTTTCTTCTGATACTTTCTCTTACTGTTGTGATTCACTGTGTTATTATACATGTATATCATATTACAGATACATTGAATGGTAACCTGCAACAAGACCAAACAATACATAGACGAGCAGGGGTTGACAGAAATGTATTTTCTACGCAGAAGCCTATTGGTTTTCTTGTTAATGTTACTGATATGTTCAAGGATCAGCCCTCATTCACTTATAAATGGTACTCCGATGGACAACCAGTTGATGCTGACAATTATAACAACAGAACAATTTCTATTCAAAGACCTGGTGAACACAATGTCAGTGTAATTGTTTCATCTAACGGTTTATCAAGTGATTGTAAAGGATATTTTTATGAAAATGACTTGAAAGGTTCTTTCCATGCATCATTTGTGCTAAAGGGTAAGTCAATATTATTTTTTGTCCATCACATGTTGTATTATTCATATAATTTTTTAAAAAATGTTCTGAATTGCCTAATTATGACATGGAATTGTTAAATAGAATAACAAGATCATTTACAATGATTCAGATTTCTTTCTCCTTGCAAAATATATTTTTAATTCACTTATCTATAACTAAAATTATGATAGCTTATTTCTTTTATGAGAATGCATTTGTTATTTTAATTTGAAATAGTGGAAGAGTTAACATGTTACATTTTTTTTTTGCGCTTCAATTGAAATTAAAATTGTTCATAATATGGAAAAAGTTTGACAACTGTTAGCCAATACTGGCTTTAAAAACAACAACATTTCGATTAAATCTCTACATGCAGTATTAAAGTTAGTGTTGTGATAGTGAACAAATTGATGACCGAGATCTCAAGTCTATTGTTATATGATAGTAAGTTGACCTGTATTCACATTCTGCCCAAGTTCTGATGTTTATTCTTCTAGATGTTGAAACTATTGACTTCATTTATTTGTCAATGTTATCATCTATCAACCTTATGAACTTTGTCAGGAATAGATTAACAATATGTTGATCAACAAAAAGACAGCTGACTTAAACGTAAATGTTAGTGATTGTACTGTTGACCTTATTAATAGAATATGATATTTTTTGGACCCTTGAGAAACTTGGATTCATTTAATGAGTTCATTCACAATGTATAACATCCAGTCAATGGTTTCATGCTGATGTAGAACATGTTTTCTGTGATATCATTTTATCAAAAGTGCCTTGAAACTAAATACATTTATACACTTCCATTCCAACCGTCAGTAAAACTCTGATGTTCTAAAACATTAGGAGCTCGCCTGTAAACTGCTTTTTATGAATGTATTCTAAGTGTTTCTGAGTTAGTAGTTACCATTTGTACGTACATGTGTGTAATTAGAACATGTAACGTATAAGTGTAATAATATGATTGTTCATGTGATGAATGAGATATAAGTACATGAAGTTGAATTGTGTATAGTATGTGATCATTGTGTAATTGTGTATACACTGTTAACTCCTACAGTATCACTTTCACCATTACCAGTCAATTGTCTCTGCAGATAAAAGTGTTAGAGATAGCATGACAATGTTTGCTAAAGATAAACTTTTGTCTGACTATTATTTATTAGTATTTGGATGACCGATTTTTGTAAAGTTTTGACTCATTCAGGTTTTTTTTTCTTTACCATTCGTAATGGCTCTTTTAACATCAAACAATGTCAGTGGTTCCTGTTCAAAAGAAATGCTCAATTTATTGAGCTAATAAGATTTTGCACCAATAAAAACAACGGTTGATGTATTGATAAATTTACTTGTTGCAATGATCATTTTGTTTAATTTATAATTAGGCTATCACACCAATGCATGGTGATGTTACATGATTGCATTTAGATTATAACAGTATAATGTGGTTACTTACTTGATACACAATACAGAGTATCTACTTGTGTGTAACTATCTTAAACTTTTTAATTGTACATTGATTAGATATGTATATTTTGAAAATGGATAACATATGTTATATGATTTTTTATCTATAATACACAAATTGACAATGTTGAATTATTTAGATATTTAGGCATACATCTCTTTAAAAAGAATAGCCCACATGCATCTTTCTCACTACATAACTTATTAACATCTTCAATCTATTAGATCTTCCTATATCCCAGGGAATGTACCCAATTGATTCCATTGTTTTATCCACACTTAATTATTCTACTGAAATTTGGGGACATCATACAAGCCCAAACGTGGAAGCTATTTTCTCTAAATTCTGTAGAAGAATACTATGTGCCAAACAATCAACCAATTTAAACACTGTGAATTGAGAACTAGGTGGTATGCCAATGCATATACATAGAAAATTACTAATGATTAAATATTGGATAAAAATGATAACAATCAACCAAGAAAACAAACTATTCAAGACTTACAAAATGCTTAAAATTGATGCCAAAAACGGTTTATCATAATAAAAAAACATCATAAAAAACATTTTAGAACATATAGGATTATCTACTATATGGAACAATCAATTAAATATGTTAATTAGCTATAAAACTATTTAATAACGAATAGTAGACATTTACTATCAAAGCTGTTATACTTCAGTCATTTACTCTCAAAAGCACCCTCAAAATTTCCCTAAGCTGATATTTACTATTAATTTAACCTCTGGTTAGCAACAACCTCTAAACAATGCCATATATTTGCAGCTCCCACAGGGCGTTGCTCTACAGAGGTTGTACTGTAGTTTATTTAAACACTTGTTCACTTTCAAATGCTATCTCGACAAAATCAAAGATTCTAAATTCAGAACTGCTCTTAAAAATTTTTTGAACATCAAGAATAATTAGGGCTGTGGATCGTTGAGTATGTGGTGATCCGATCCAATCCACGATTCAACACTTACGATTCACAAATCGAATCACGAATCTTTTATTATCAAGTAACCCATCTAAAACTTCAAAAGTGCAGTCCTGAAGATAGCTATTTTTTTTCTTTTAAGAATAATGAGGTAAATCAATGTAAATTGTTCTATGGCTTAAATTTATACGTACTCCCTTCCAGTTAATTCATTTACCAGCATCATTTTTTAAAGAACCGACTGGACATCTTGGCTAACAAAGTAGTCATATTGAAACATATTTTTTCAGAGAAATGGGCTTTTTAAGAACAAAGAATACAATTTTAATTTGTTAAAAACACTAGATCGCGAACCACGAATCTTAGTAGTGACGATTATTCATACTCGATCTTTCAATTTGATTCGTGAATACCCGAGTACTCGGATACTCGCCACAGCTCTAAGAATAATATATATTATACTGTATTGTGGGCCATGTGTAATAATAAGTGAAATTCGTTTTCTATCATTTTTGAGTCACAATATACAGTAACTCAAAAATGATAGAAAACAAATTTCACTTTTTATTTATTTGCTTTAAATTTTCTGAACTGAGATCAAAATATATTAAACAGTATTACTACACATGGCCCACAATACAGAATTTCACAAACTTTATGACATGTCTTATGTCATCATATGTATAAATGTATGTATATATTTGCTATAAAACTTCATGTTTTAATGCAATAAATCTTTGAAGTTGAAGCATATATGTACATGTGTACGTTAATAATTGACAATCATTTATTGTCTTAAGTAGTAAGTATTGTTCAAACTGAAAATATTCCAAATTTACTTTCCTCATACTTGCCCTAAATCTTATACTTACCCTCAGCCTTCAATAGCAATCAGATAGTTCAATGTGTGTGATGGGTCCAGTGTGAAGTCCTGGTGAGTGATCCAGTGGTCCAAGAAGCTCCTAAAATAAGATTTTCAGATTCCTGGTTGCTAGTGACAAGGATAACACTATTCCATGGATTTATGTACTGTAAATCATTCATTGATGACAAAATGAAAATTACCATTTTTAACAGACTTTTGAAATTGTGTATGTCATAGATACTTAAGCATGTGAGCATGATTCATATTTGTGATGCATTTGATACACATGTAATCCATGTGACTTGACAAATGTTTATATGTGAAACTTGCACAATTGTAACTTAAGTTATTCCACCTCAGTTTTACAGAATTAGTTGTTTTTATCATTTTTTGCACTGGATATTTCATTTATTTTATTGTGGCAATTCATTCTATATTCAGATCCAGTTCTGCACATGAAACTGTATGGTCCTAAAAGAATTGATTTGGGTCAAAATACTAGCTTAACTGCTGTATTCAATGGCAGGTATGTACATTTGTATACAAGATATATATTTAAATACATGTAGCTGATACTTTACGTTTCTTTATTCTTTTGAAGATGGCGCTGTTCACTGGGCTCTCCTTTGACCCATAAAATGGCATTTTGACTCTTGAAATTTGCAAAATAAGGTTTTTGACTCTTGAGAATTGGAACCAAAGGGTCAAAATTCACTATTACATTAGTAGGAAATTTTGTTGACTCTTCAAATTTCGTCATTTTGACCCCCGACTTTTGAAGTTTAGGGAGCACTCTGGTTCAGATAATTAATATATGTAATTCGAGGGCTCAGCGCAACACTGTCGTAACTTGTTCTTATTTCATATGAGTTACGACACTGTTGCGTTGAACCCTCAGTATGTACTTTATCCTACTGCTATTGGTAACATTTGTATGTGCAGTCAAACATGTGAACAAAGGCCACCTTGGGAAAGACATAGTGTGGCCTATATAGACAGGTGGCCTTTATTAGGAGGTCATTTTGTTCTAAATAGTCAGTGGTAGTTTTTGTATATGAATGGCTTTATTCACAGGGTGGCTTTTATTCAGAGGTGGCCGCTAACACAGGTTTGACTTTAGTTGTTTGATGTTGATATTGAGTAACATTTTGTAATAAACTGTGTTAACGGTGATATTAATATATGTATATATTGCTTTAAGCTATGGTACCATGTGGTAACTGATTCTACACTAGTACATTAGAAATTGGAAAACCCACGATGCGTGTACAGTAGTTATACATGTTTTCCTTTGTTTCAGTTCACCGTATGTTGTATGTTGGGAACTTTTATCATCAGATGATGCTGTCATTGTAAATCGGTCATGTACCGATGAACCTGATCCAGAGTCTTCAATATTTCTAGAACCTGATTATTTCTCAAAGATTGGCTTATATACTCTCAATATGTCCATAGAGAATGATATCAGTGTCTTCTACAGTCAGCAAGTCATCACTGTGGATTCTTGTAAGATTACACTTCCTATAGCGAAACAGAACTAAATGCATTTACTAGTTTGATTTACTATGTTATGTCGAAATAATTTGTTGTACTTCTTTGATGTTATATAAACACATTATTTATTTTTCTTTTGCTTTTTATACCATGAAGTAAATTTTGTTACATATTTTGATGTAGACCTGATAATACTGATGCTTACTTAGACCTTTATGTGTTATGCTTTCAGCACCCAGTCCAACAACATCTCCAGATAGCCATTCTCCGGCTAACGTTCTTATCCCAGTGATCTGTGCATTAATTGCTGTGACAATGCTACTATTTGCTGGTGTGTATTGCATGAATAAAAGGAAAAAGAGAGAGTATATTGAAAGTGCAAACTTTGATTTTCACACTAGTATCAGACAAACACCACATAGAGGATCAATCTTAACTGATGTTAAAGATCTTGTTGGAGGATTATTACGTGATTCAAACACAGGACGGCAGAAATACGGATCAGTGGACAATCCACCAGTCACAGCATGAGTCACCATATGGTGGTTGAATAGTTTGTACTTGAGAGTTGCGCAGTCATTACCTGATGGATTAGTGTGTTTTACACTCTCAATGCTACACACATGGCATTCAAATTAAATTCTTATCCAAACGTCCAGTCTGGTTTTGTATGTTAGTTTAACAAATGTATTATGACAGATAGGTAGATACGATTTCAATGAGATTATTGAGACAGACTATTATCCAGTTGTATAAAAATGATAAATTAGAAAATCTATGATACATATACATGGATGTTATAGCTACTCTGTGTTTTTTTATGCATGTAGAATTGATTGTATGACGGAAGAATGAGCAACTATTCTCCATGTCTGTACATATGCTTTATTGATATTTATAATTGTCCTGCTAGAATCTTCACAGGAAGTTGATCTTAGTAAATATTAAATGTCGTGTGCAGTAATTTCAATAGTGTACTCTTAGTGTGTTAGATAAAACCATCCTTAAAAATGCTTGTTTGCAGTAACCTTACCCAGAAATTGTCCAGTGGGTATGTAGGTAGGAAATATTTTTTTACGATTTATTTTTTATATTAAACCCCAAAAACATGTCAAAATGATATTTTTTTATTGAAAAAAAATTCACCCAAGAGGTAAAACAAAAGTTAGGTAGCCTGAGTATCGGTAGGAAGCGATTTTATAGGATGGTCTAAGTATTAATTTTATACTCACCGTGTTACTTGTTAAAGGTGTTACAACATTCCAAGTTATTTCATATCATATGATTTTGATTATTTATCTAATACAATCATTACCTAGAATTATATTTTGTCTATTCATCTTGCCTTGTAAAATCAGTCATTTTTTATTCTGTGATATGTAATTAATGTTTTAATTTTATGTATGCTACTGTACCATTATCACCCTACTCATGTTTACATCAGGAAATTATTATTGTTTAAGGAAAGATTATGTCCAGACTGCAATTATTAAATCTAAATGTACTCAAGGAACTGTGAATGGCCAATTCGTAGATCAAATTGATGAATATGGTCATATTGTAATGCAATTCTGTATAATCAATTCATTAGTGACCGATATCCAATTACTTTTAAAATTAAATACTATATTCATGTATATTTAAGGTATTTAATGACAGTTATCAACCATTGTAGTATTCTTTTATTTTGAACAAACATAAAGTAACTGTACTTAATGATAAAAACTTGAGACCTTTTCTTTTTTATTGAGACAAATTGTTTAAAAAATATGGTATATCCACTTGTGCAATATCCTGTTTGTCTTAATACATATATCTTCCATTTATTTTTATGATAGAGTACTCAAACAACATATTTGATCAACATCTCTCTTGACATATCTACTTCATGAGAGTCTGTGTATGTTATTATGAATTATTGTTGTTTAGAAGGTAGATTCAGTGACAATATTTTGTGACAGGACATCCTTCACTATTGCTTACAATTAATTTATTTACTTCGGAATGTTTGTTACACAGTTCTGTTTACATTTTGATCCTAATTCGGTTGTTGCATGTGTCGTCATGTTATGAATTTATTCTGAACCAAGTAGATGATTGTAGGTAGTTTTAAGTATGTATACTAAACATATTTTGATGATTCTCGTGTGAAAATCAATTTTATTTATTGTTTATCATATGCTTGAAGAAGTATTTCAGTTTAAGTATTTACTATTTTGTTTAGTTGTGTCACTGATTGTAAATATCTTCTTTATTTCCTAATTGTTGTATTGCAATGACAGCATATATGTATAAAAAGGTAATTAATTTGACAATGTGTGTTAATGTATTTGTGTACCGTTTATGATTGTTAAAATAATTTATGTCTATCTTAAGTGGAATTTTCACTATAAATTCACCTGTTTTCCAAACAACTTAATCCTCTTAATGAATTATTGTGATAACTTATTAAGGTTTTTGATATGTTTTGATCAAAAATAAATATGTTGATATCTTTTATTTTTAGGCATTGTTATTTTATCAGATAAACATTGTTTTTCTTATACTATAAGAAAGGTCCAATTGTTCAACTAGAACTTTCACTAAAGGTGATGAATACCCCCAGATGCGGCCTTGACACAGTTATTGTTACATTTTACAGAGGGAAATATAATGCATTTTCATTTTTTTAATACCTGCATATTGTTGCTTAGATATATCCTGACCAGTTTCTAAATATACATTATATAAAAAATAACAAAGGGCCATAACTAATTAAAATTTACTTGGACAAAACCTATTGTGGACATGCTCAACTTGGCAAACTACTTATCACTTCTAAGAAGTTTCACGGAATTCCTGCATGTAGTTGCTGAGAAATGGTATGGACAAATTTACCTAATTGTATAAAACAAAGGGCCATAACTCAGTGAAAATTAATCCAAACAAAACCTGGTTATTGCATGCACAACTTGGCTTACTTTTTATAACTTATGTGAAGTTTAATTGAATTCCTATGAGTAGTTACTGAGATATTGCATATACACTGTATAAAAAACAACAAAGGGCCATAACTCGGTGAAAATTTAACCAACCAAGACAAGCTTAATGCATGCACAACTAGGCTAACTACTTATCACTTCTGAGAAGTTTTATTGAATTCCATGCAGTAGACAATGAGAAATAGTCAGGACAAAATTTGCCTATTGTAAATACTGTAGAAAAAAACAAAGGGCTATAACTCAGTGAAAATCAATCCAAATAAAAAATTATTTAAGCATGCACAACTAGGCTAATTACTTATTACTTCTGTGAAGTTTCGTTGAAATCCTGTGAGTAGTTGCTGAGAAATTGTCCGGACAAAATTTGCCTATTGTATATACTGTATAAAAATAACAAAGGGCTATAACTCAGTGAAAATTAATCCGAACGAAAAATGCTTTAAGCATGCACAACTAGGCTTACTACTGATCACTTAGTAGTTGCTGAGAAATTCCTCCGGACAAATTGTGTCTACAGACACACGGACCAGCCGGCTGGCCGACCGACCGTCAAGCGTGAATCCAATATAGCCCCCATATATTTCATATCTGGGGGTATAATAATACCTGAGTAAGAAACACTTCATCCTTCATTGATGATTGTGAATATTGTAACCTTAATGCTAATGTTCATTTAGTCAGACAGTTTGCCAAGACCAGCCACTTAATGATACTGCAGTTTACTGCCAGGACTAGCCCACTTTACTGCCAAGACTAGCCAATTAATGTTATTTCACTTTACTGCAAAGACTAGCCAATTAATGTTATTTCACTCTACTGCCAAGACTAGCCAATTAATGTTATTTCGCTTTACGACCAAGACTAGCCAATTATTATCTCAGTTCACTGGCATCCATTGTGTGTGGTTCTGGATCAAATTAAAAGCATACAAGAAGATAGTTATAAATACATCCAGAATATTCCATTTTATTTATATTGATTCCTTCCTCCTGTTATCAACAATGCACTTGAAGAACAACAGATACGTATCTTTACAGTATGTTATGCAATAAAAAGGGATATTTACCAAAATACAACATAAACAAGTTTCATTGTTTGCATGATATTTATCATATTATTAGGCATTTAAAGACATCACATATAGGTATCAGTAAATTTATATATCTAACAATCCTAACAACTGAACATCAATGCAGGTAATGTAACTTCATTACAAACAGAATTACAAAATAGAATACAATCATGTGAATTAGAACGAGAATATCTCCAAAGAGGTCAAATTGGTAGATGACAGAAAATGTCACATGTTTGGTAATAATAGCAAAATGTACAAAATGAGAAATATTGCAGACAGCATGACTTATACCTAACAATTATGTTACCAAGGGTTACATTTCATTTGTATAACGAAGACAGACTCAATTCAGGATCCCCTTTCCAAAATCGGCAACACAAATATAGGGTCTAAAATCTTGGTCATCAAGTTCATACTCACAACTCATTACTTACAACAGTAACAAGCTACAAGTCTGTTTTATCTTAGCATATCATAACAAGTAAGAGAGCATAATACTGAATATTGCACAAAACCAACTGACTAATATAAACATTCAAGCCACATACCCATTGTTTTGATTTTATTTGCTAGTTCTGTGAGTTTCTGCCAGAGTATAATATATTACGAGGGCAATCACTTTCTATTGCCTGTCATACTGAGAACAAGGATCCTAGCGACAAAAAGAATCCACAGAATATAAGATAACAAAATGACTGATCGTTATAAAAAATGCCAACAAAATGACTTACTGACAATTATAGGTCAGAAACGTCTTTCTTTTATTTTTGTGAACATTGGTAAGGATTTTTCCATAGGAAGGGAGAAGAGGACATGAAAAATGAACATATTAAAATAAGTTTGATGTAGTTATACTGTATAAATATTATCACAAAGTGTTTGTATAAAAGTGAAAACAAAATGAAATAAAAATGTCAACAATCCTCCGATTAATGCACTGACTTTAATTAACTGACAGGGTGTTAGGCATACTTTACTGAGAATAAATGTATTGGAATAGCACAGTTATCTAACAGCTGGGCCCATATTTCCCTACAGTGTGTTAAAGCAATGCAATATCAGAACTGTTACTAATCAACTATCAGTACACGGTAGCAAATATTCACACAACCAAATAAAAATGTTTCGAGTTCAATTTAAGCTTAGTGAAGAACAAAAGAGCGCTGATCCGAATTTAAATCTTAGGTGCAGCAGGTCAGATCCTTTTTTAGAAAATTTTACAAACATGACAATTTTTCCTCCATATATGGAGAAGTTACCGGTTCCTTGAATGTGGAAGAGTAAGTAAGTACTGGTTAGAATACAGAACACTGGCTGCTGTATATATTTGGAATATTGTTGAAAAATGGCCTTAAACTCATTGAAATGAAAAAGAGAACAAAACAAACAATATAGTAAATAACACAATGATTAATTATATAACACACAGTGACAATAAAGACTTTAATAAGTTACTTGTTTACTGAAGTAAACCTGCCATAGTTAGTGTATTATACACTAGTATAATCATCGGTACACTAGTCCTGATTTAATATTATGCTCAAAACACATGGAATCAATTGATATCTTTAAGAAAACACAAAAACAAGGTAGGTGTAGCACAATTCACACCAATAAAAGACGATATGTTAACACTTTTTATGATTTTAAACAAGTCCAAATCCCTCTGTTTGTTGTATTGCTTGTAATAACTTAGCTTTCATTCTCTCTTTAGTACAATATCTGGGTAAATCCAGTAGATTGAAGCAAGTATGAGCAACAGGTAAATATTTTTCTCCAACATTCATTGGCTGTATAACAAGCTGTAATGATAAAAAATCCAATTAAACCAAGCAAGTTCTCATTTGTTTTATATTCAATTTTCCCTTCAAATATAACTAGAGCGGTCACAGAGGTGACTAATACCCCCGCCGCTGCTTTGACACTAATAATGAAATAGTACATTATACCGCTAAGTTCAAGGGGACATAACTCTGAAAATTGTGTCTTGCACGTCTACACTTGATGGCGATAACATATTTCAAGTTTCATTGCAATCGCTTAAAAAATGTGGAAGTAGTTCGCTCAACAAACTTATGCGGCCTGACTGACTGACAAACGAACGACAGAGTGACTCCAATATACCCCCTCTCAAACTTCGTTTGAGGGGGTATAATAAAATCTAACCAAGTTATAGAAAACAAAGCAAGCTGAACAGAGTATCCCTATAATGTTCCATGTTTCCAGGTACGGAAGAACCAGATAGTTAACACTATTCCCATAATTGGTTGCTTCATTTTTATCAACATGAATTTACTTCCATAAATTCATTAAACTAATTAATATACATTTATAAACATGACTCAGGTATAAGTTATTTGAAAGTGTTTATTTTTAATATCTAACTATCTTACCTTGACATGTTTCATTCCAACAACAGGTATTTTATCACTGCCAGTCAAAAACACTGCAAAAATTAAAAGACAATGATAATTTCATTACCAGAGTAAATGAAACAAAAATCGAAATTAGTAAGTACACAGATGCTAAAATTGGTGATGAACGCAACAATTCCCAATTAATCAAGTAAGCATGAATATCTGTCAATAAGAACTTACGTAAGAATTTTTTCTTATCTTCCAGGGCCAGATCATGAAACACGTCCCAGAAATGTTTTATAGTTTGGTGGTACCTATGGTATTCACCCTTATACTCTGTGTTCTGAAAATAAAGGTAACCACATACATACACTAGTATACAGTACAACCTCTCCAGAGCGGTCCTCTTTTGAGTAACAACCTCCCTGTAACAACACCATGACTTCCCACTGCACTATTAACTATCAATTAAATCACTCTAGAGCAACAACATCTCAGCAGCAACATAATTATGCTACTCCCAAAAGATGTTGCTTAGGAGAGATTGCAATTATATGGAGAAGCAAGTCTCACTTTAAGCTTGATTACCAATAGATTCTTACAAGATTTTTTCAAATACATGAAGAAAAAAATCAAAAAGTAATAGGTGACACAAAAACTTTGATCAAGTAATGAATTCAATATTTACTATCAAACATGAAGTCACTCTGTTAATTAACATGATGTTGGTGATTACATGGCAGAGAAGAGAAAAATACAAAACTAACTTTCACAATTATGAACAAACTTAACAAACATTATACTTCATACCTTTTCAAATTCCAAGAAATCATAATTTTCATTTCCTACTACCATTGATCTTAGTTCATCTGGATGGAAAAGTTCCTAAGTCATAAAACATCAAAATTCATATTTAATAACAATATCACTGATAATATTGTCTTCAAAAACAGCATAAATCAATTTATATTAAATTTAGAAAAAAAAACGCTTTAAAACAAAAATTTCAGAACATAGTACAGAAGGAACATTTACTTACCAGCACTCTGCCACCACACACTTTATGGAATCCAGTATAAAAGGAATGAAAATGACTCTCCACAGATTTGTTGTAAATGTAGTCAACATACAAATCAACAAATTCTTTCCTGTAACAATTATGAAAACCATTCATCATGTATGCAAGTACCGTGGAATCATTAATTATCCCCACAAATTTAAATGCAGAGGAAAGGCATTTTTTCAAAAGTTTTCTACGAATTTATGTCCCCATGAAATAGCCATTTTAGTAAAAACCACGAAAATTGAGCCCAACGAAAATAAATGAAAATACAGTATATCATAGATTACCAACATGTTGAGTTCTGTGCGAAAATAAATGAAAATACAGTATATCATAGATTACCAACATGTTGAGTTCTGTGTATAAATAAAGTGAGACACACAACAGTTCTGATAGTTGCTCTTAAAGTTTATTTGCACCTCCAAGCTGGTCCATTAGTTGTGAACATTATAGCAACTGACAAAATAATTTATAAGAAAACAGACTGAAACTAGAGACAGACAGTTTGATACTCAACTTCCATTTCATGTACAGACAAGCTAAAATTTGTATATTTCTATAAAGGACTTTCAATTGGGTCAATTTTATGTACCAGTAAATATCATGACACACATTCTTACATCCAGCAAAACCAACCTACAGCTCTTAACAAGAAATATACACTAGACAAATAAACTGTGTACCTGTTTTCCTTATTTACAAATTTTGATGAACCACCTGGTGTTAACTGTACAGTTTTTACTTCTCCAAAACAGTCTTGAGTAAGCTGTAACAAGGGTAGAAGTACAGTATTTTGATATTTCAGCCTTCCATTTACTGCAGTAACTGAGGGGGGGGGATATCCAACAAAACCCTATGACAGTAACTTGCATCAGAATGATATTTTAAACACACAAGCAGGGTTCTCAATAACAGCAGGCTGCAGGCCAATTTAGCTGCTTAGAAATGTGTTTGGGTCGGTTAGGAGTCTCAAAAGTTTATAAAATATTGATAGAAAATGCCCAGTCCCCCCTAGCAGGCCTGTAAGTCTAGCTTTTGGGCCTGTTGGTCACAAACTTATTGAGAACCCTGACAAGTAGAACACAGAAACCAATCAACATAAAATATTAAAATCTACATGTTTAAAAACAGCATTTCCTGTATAGATTGGCCAGGTTTTGAGGAAACGAAATTTATACCCATTTCATTATGTTGTAGTTGTGCAAAGGATAAATGCCAACCTAGTATATCTCCAATTCAACATTGAAAGAAAGGGTGTACAGAAAGTCAAAATAAAAACTGGCTTCACCAATTCACTTTATGTACTTCTACGCCTAAAACCAATTTCCCCCGTTTCACCTTTAATGGCCTTCATTCACAGGTTTAACTCAACTGTATACACATGTTTTACCTCAAAAGTCAGACAGAACACATCTTCGATATCATCCCCTTCGTATTTCAAAAGTTCATCAAAACTCCTAGAAAAATAAAAAATCTCTATTTTCACTAAAACAATAAACTAATGTAAGGACCACATTTTTTTCACCAATTTCAATAAAAATTAACATAAAAAAAAAATATCTGATCAGTGCATCCCATGATAAAAAAAAACAGTTGATTTACAACAGTGTTTAGCTAATAATATGTTATGCTATGGTGGTGATTGATACAATACAATAACAACTGGTACTAGTGTAAAAAATAACCTAATTTTTATCATGCAATATACAAATGTGATTAAGACTACTTTGTTATGTAGATTATAAGTTTATGTACCAAGATATGACAGAATGTGCAATAAACAATATATACATGCACTTACCTTCCTACAGTAGGCATAAGTTCTGCAAGATCATCAAGGGTGGGTGTTCTATTTATAGAAACAAATTTATGGATGGTATGGCAATTGAATACAAAAAACAATCCCAGCTACATATTTGCTTACGACTAATTATGAGTATACAGTGGTAATAACATGATCTTATTACATACAGTGATACGACGGTGTTTATGATACTGATGTCTACAATGACATCATTTTATTCAGTGAACTGTGACTAGAGTTAGCACATGTAGTATACAGCAATGCATATAAAGTTAAGATAGTTGAAACTGATTTATTTCACATCGATTGAAGAACAAATTCTTACAACTTATATTAACTACTCTTGATGACTGCTTCTTGGATTCTGACCAGTACTCATGCCGAAAAAAAGGATTGTGAAGGTTTTGGTCAAATTCTGCCACAGACAAGATTTGAACCCGCAACCTACTAGTAAGAAGTCCAACACGCTACCCCTACACAACAGCTCCTCCTCCCAAAATTAAGATAAACATATAACAATCTTTATCATACAGTCAGTACCCCATAGATCCTATAAACTAAGAACTGTAAGGACTTACCTATTGAGAAGTTTCTTAAATAAAGCTAGAGGAAAACTAAGTTGTATAATAACAGAATTGTATATTGCTAGACCACATAAACAACCGATCAAACAGTACATCTGATGATCTTCAAATGCCTGAAAATGTAGGAAAAATCACAAAATATAGGGAAAAATAACAAAATATAGGAAAAAAATAACAAAATATAGGAAAAATCACAAAATATAGGAAAAAATAACAAAATATGGGAAATACCACTCAAAGTATCAGATATTTTATAAATCTAGAATAAGTCACATACCAATCCAATCCAGAAATAAGAACAATGGCTTACCTCCAGATTATTTTAGCCTGTGATTATCTAATTAAGAACAGTATTTCTAATACAACATATAAGTCACATGATTAATGAAATAGAACTGAGTTTTATTCATACTAGTATAAATACTAAAATACCAAATAAGCTAATTACAAGGATTGCATTTATTGAATCAGCTAATAGTGTATCCATTGATATGAAATTTATTTATTTCATTGGATTTAATGCCATTTTCAACATTATTTCAGTTTGAGTTATACTGTGGTGGAAATTTTCCCAAACCAGCTTCCCTGGACTAACCACATTCTATCCACAAGCTACTGCTAAGCTAACCCACATAATTCAGAGATGGGGGACAATTTTGGATAAGATGTAATATCTTCAATCACTAGTAGTGTGTACCATGCCTGGGGTTCAAACTCACAACCTCTTGATATAAGTAGACCAATGCTCTAACCACTGAGCTAACCAGACTGATGTGTCTGATGTGAAATTTAAATAAATGTGATTACTCATACAGTATTCAATAAAGTTACTAAATGATAGCTACTTACAAAGGGAGAAAACCAATGCATTCTTGTATCTTCATGGTATTTAAACATTCCATATTTTGGATCCAGTAGTTCTCGAAGAAGTAACATGAAAAATTCCTGAAGATACCAAATCTCATTTTTATAACAGCATCACAAAGATGAGGTCAGGTAAAAAACAAGCAAATATCAAAGAAATTATTATTATTATAATGTAGTAGCAATGAGATTCTATTCAAATTCAAAATGTAATAACTATGGTTGACTAATTTTGATAAATGCTGATAATGTTGATAAAAGTAATATCACATGTTGAATCATATAATATGTATATAACTCACTTTTCTAACTCCACCCTCATCCTGAGCTTCTTCACCGTGGAATACAATCTAAAACACACATATAAAATACATTCTATATAAAACAAAAATATGTGATGATCATTCATTAATATCTGATCAATGCAAATCGCTAGATAAAGGCCTAGTTAAGGCTTTATACCCATAACGTGTATCTGCTGACATCGAAAAATATTGTGATGTCTCATTAAGTTGCAAACACCAAAATCTGAATCAGTCATCGTTGATAATTTAGAAAATATTAACATTTTGTGAAAAGGTTAAGTGCATTTTTGAAAATTGGTGCTTTATTTAAAATCGCAGAAGTATTGAGTAATTTCATAAAATCAACATCGAGAAGATGTGTTTTTAAAACACAATGCCCCTCAGGGTGACCTTGACCTTTGACCTACTGGTCTGAAAATGCACAGTTCCTATAGAGATTGTCATGAGGAACCAATCTATGAAGTTGGTGATTGTAATTTTGATCCTATAGGCATGATTAAAGTTTGGTACCAACAAACAGGCCAAAAATTAGAGATTTAAGTATATAATGTCACTAAGAATTGAAACAGAAACTAGAATACTGATATTCACCTTTAATGGCTTTTTCAAATCAGCACTTTGTTGACTCATAAGCTGTCGTAATGAATCTTGAACAATATTATCTCTATGAACATAAAATACAAGGCACGGATTCACAGGGTCAATTGGTAAAAACAAGCTCTGGAAATTTCTTCGATTAACTTCATCAATAGCTGTCTGAAAATTATAATCGTAGGAAATCATTTACTGGTATTTATGTTATTTCATATATTTATTTATTTATTTGGATTTAACATGGTTTTTCATAAAATTATTTAATCAGTATCATATTTAGACATATTACATATATGTATAAATATTACAGATAGTAAATAATGAAACTTGTTAGCGTATAACAATTAAAAATCCTGTTTGGAGCAAAAATAAAAGAATTAATTGTAAGAGTCACTCTACCTGCATCTGCATCAATGCATCTGTCTGTAGTAACAAACTTTTTGCTGCAGCATCAAAAGTAAAAGGATAGTTGCAGAATAGCAAATGGTGTTGCTGTAAAATAGATTATACACATAATATAGTAGAGATAGTGTAAAAGATGGCATTCTATATATGAATATTCTGTTGACTTATCAAATCAAGTTGAATTTATATCCCTAATTTCTTGACATTAACACTATTTGAATATTCAGAATTGGGAGGAGGAGGAGGATGAGGAGGATGAGGAGGAGGAGGAGGAGGAGGAGGAGGAGGAGGAGGAGGAGGAGGAGGAGGAGGAGGATGATATTAAATAGTTCAGCTTACTTCAAAAATAATATTCAAAACAAATAAAAAAAATTAATATCAATAAAGTGTTTTAATGTATGAGGTACTAGATAACTGTAATTTCAGACTGAAACTGACTCGTCTTTTTTTAGTTTCCTACCTTTAAAAGCCTTCAATGAATACTTACATATAACTGTTATAAAAGCAGACATTTTTTCAATGAGGACTATTAAATGACGTCAAATGATTTTTCTATTAAATGAACTGACCCCTGGTGTAAACTTTGGTTTACTTTGTTGTTGTACCCACTGAACGTAGTCTCCTTTCAAGTTCACTCGATCTTTCATATCATTTATATAGAATTTGTTGTATGAAACAATCTGGCCTTCCTGTTCATTTATATTGTTTAGTTTTTTCAAAATCTCCAGTGATATGTACATGGCCTGATACCTTGTCTCCATCTAAAACAAGCATGACATAAAATAATATTCCTAAAAATCAGTCATATCAATTATGTAAAGAACAATCTCATTAAAAAAAACATATATACATTGAAACATTTTTATTGAAATTTTACAGACTAGAGTTGCCAATTCATTCCTACCCAAACTAGAAATGTGTCTTGACACAAATGCCCCTGTTGAGAGCTAAGCCAAAAAAGGGGCCATATCTCCTGTGAAAATGTTTAGATTTTAAATCTAAATCGAACATGACCAGTATTTTATCATCATACACCTTCATGTAAAATATGAAACAAATCCATGAAATATTTCTTGAGTTATCGCTCAAAACCATCATTTGATCGAACAGACGGACAGGGATAACACATCATGCCCATCCACCATTCAAATGGCGGGGGTATAATCATTTTATAAAATACTAAATAAACTCACCTCTTTCACATTTTGAGGCTCAGGAAGCTGTAGAACATATATCACAGTTTCTTTGAATATCTGTATGTACAAAATAAGGATTAAGCATGAATTAAAATCAAACGCTTCAATAGGCATGGCACCAAATTAGATTACGTCAACATGTACTGGTAACACACTTTAGGTATGAGTTGTACTGCACAAAATATAGACTAAGTGTAACTTTAATGAAGAAACAATTACTTAGGCTATTATTAAATATTTTGTTTGGGGTTAAGCTACCTACTCACCGAAACAGCCCTACCCAACATGGGCAAAACATTTTTTTACAATATATAAATAACATTTGACAGGTGTTTTGGGGTTAAATATAAAAAATAAATTGTTTAAAAATATTCCAACCTACCACTGAAAATTCTTTCTGAAAAAAATATTTTTTTTAGGATGGCCTTATTCAAAGCAAATTTAATTATCAGTAAGTAAAATGTTACTTTCAACCACTGGTATCTTTTAACCATTCTAAATCAAATTGTATAAAGTTATGTAAATGATTAGAAACTTACATATAAAATCCTGAGAAAAAAGGTAGAAGCGAGACTTCCCCACCATATCTCTGTAAAGATAATATAAATATACATAATATAAAGTTATTTTCAACATCAGAATTACCTGCAGAATTCAATAAACAGACAAACCTGTGAAGTGGTCACCTCAAAATACAGGCCATTAGTTTAAAAAATGTCAAAATGACCTCCAAATAAAGACCACCTGTCAAAAAGGCCATAAAATGTCATTGTCAAAGGTGCCCTTTGTTCATAGGTTACTGTACAAGTATTGAACCTAACTGAAATTTTTAAATGTTTTGCATTAAATATGACCAGTTTCAGTGGGTCTAATGCTGTTTTTCAAATGATACATAAGTTATATACAGTGACTGGTTTACCTTAGTTTTCCTAGACTGTAATCTAACCAGTAACATCTTATCCTTCCAAAAGTAAATGCAACTTTTCCTAATAAGGATGACAATCACCATTTGTGTAGAAGGGTAGAATTTTCAAAGATTCCAACCTAGATTACCAGGTTACAAGACTAGCGCACAAACTACTAGACCATAGCCTCAGACTGAGTATGACCAAGTAAAGAAATTAATGTGGTCATATTAAATACACATGTATATTGAAAAACTGCACATATTTTCAGTTTCGGCCTTTGGTTACTAAGGTAACTATACCACATTTTGAAACATTCTACTTACCAAGAACACGAGAAGCGTGTTTATCTAAATTCAATATTGAATGTCCAAAAGGCTCAATTAGAGAACTGAAATATTTTGGCT
This sequence comes from Lutraria lutraria, assembly GCA_964023205.1. Classification (NCBI taxonomy): domain Eukaryota; kingdom Metazoa; phylum Mollusca; class Bivalvia; order Venerida; family Mactridae; genus Lutraria; species Lutraria lutraria. The sequence continues at coordinate 11,517,270 of OZ026836.1, read as the reverse complement.
GTTCAAACATAGGTAGGTGAGGTAGTATTAGATACACTCTGAGTGCCTCGACATCAGGGGGTGATGATGGAAGACTAGGATACAATGAACTTCCTATACTGTTCAAAATCTGAAGAATAAAATACAATCCATTGATACAGTAGACCATGCTAATCATACTGGATACAGTAAAACATGCCAATCATACATATACAAAGAACACTAGGACATATGGATAATTAGGTTGATATCATATTACAGAACAACATCTCCAGAGCGGACCTCTCTTGACCAGCAACCTCCCTTCCACAAAAGCATGATTTTTTCCAACTGCACAATTTAACTATTAATTTAACCTCTCTAGAGCAATAACCTCTCTAGAACAACATAATTTTGCTTCTCCCAAAGAGTGTTTGGAGAGGTTTCACAGTACATGTAAATATCTAAAATGTAGCACAATGTATACAAATGGACAAAGGATAAGCCAATCATGCCTAACTGTCAAATGCATAGTCGAACAAGCACCTTACGACTGGAAAACTTCTAAAATACACAATGTCTGTAACTGCAACATTTCTGACAATAACCTCACAGATATTTTGAGTTATTATAATTTTTCACTGTAGAAATGATGTTTTGTTACTACTTTATGTTCTGTATCTATGACTAACATAACATCAAATGAAACATCAATAGTAGCAACATAATTAGCAGCTATTGTCACAGTTACCTCCCCTGATAAATTGCTGCTCGTAGAAAATGAAAATGCAGTGGCCATATAATGTCATTTCATCAGTAAGTTTTGAAAGTTTTTAGTTGTTCTGTTTTTTTTAAGTCAAGACAGGCAAAAGCCTATCCGCCTGTGTGCATTCAGCATAAAATTATATCAAATTTTGTAACTTACTTTCTGTATTATAACAACATTGGTAGTATTGCTAATCTTTTCCAATTGTTCTTTTAGACATTGCATATCTACACCATGTCTCTTACTACTACTTCCATGGTGTTCATTGTTACTACAAGAAAATATCAACATATTCTAGCTAAAATTGATAATTAAATTCAATATCTTCCTTATTATTTATTAATCCCAATTATTATTACCAGTACAAATATTTAAAAGGAAAGCAAGGACATAACAAGGTGCATGTGCCCAATTACATGAAAATAGATATAATCTATATTACAATCTTACATCACAGCTGGTAACTGGAAGATAATAAGATAATTTCCAGTCTGTCATGATCTAACATGATTGATTCATTTGAAATGTCATACATAGAGCATTACTTTTATTTCAAGTAGATAAATCTTACAAACCTTAATAATAAGGATGAATTCAAACAGGAAGCAGAAGAAAATACTTTTGTAACAGCCCTGAAAAAAGTTATTTTAAGGCAAAAATCATTATAGTTTCTTAGTTATGAGCAATACCAAAAAAGTTCACACGCAGCAGACGCTGATGCAGACGCTGATGCAGACGAAGATGCCCCACTGATCATAAAAGCTCGACTTTTTCTTCAAAAGTCGACACACTAAAAAATGCTATAATTATATTTTATTTTAATTAAGTGTAAAATACTTATCAAGATGAAATATATATTTGTCAGCCAATAAATAATTAAAGATGGTGAAATGATCAATGTCTAACTAAAATATCACAAATGATGATTCACATATAACACTACGAGTATTACATGTACTTACTCTTCAAGTTCCACTGAAAGGCTGTCATTCACAGTTAAATCAGATATTCTATCAATTAAATCAGGCGACAAAGTTCTTATTTGAAAGGATGTCTCAGCAACTCTGAAGTCTAAAGGTGATTTCTTTGCCTGGAATCACACATGTTTCTATCACCATTGAAACAGATTAAAAAACTCATCCCAGTATAAGCATTGAAGTTTTTATGTCACAATAATTTAATTTACAAGCAGAGATTGTAACAGACAGTACAAAATGGACAGCAAGTTTCATTTGAATTTCAAGCATTGGTCATAGGGTAGGGTTATATACTGACACAATTTTATTGCAATAAAGATAAATCTTAGAAATTAAAATCTACAGGCAAATCATCTGACAATGAAATCCAGACATAATCTAATTGGTGATCATTATTCTCTTTTAACGCTACATATTTACTGTGTCATATAAACTTAAACAACAAAAATATTGCTTTCAAAATGCTTAAAGTGTGGAGGAGACTGATTCCGGCTATGAAGATGTTTTAATACCTGTTCTGATGAAGCCCACACAAAGCAGACATCTCCACCAGCTGTTATACCCCTGACTACATATGATGAACCATTACTAGTTCCTGATGCTTTATCAAAAGCAACAAAAGGTCCTGTTACATATGTAGGAAGAGCTTTCACATCAGGTGATTTGATACCAAGTTGACCATTGGCACCAGTACCAAATGAATACAGTCTACCACTGTCAGGAACATAAACCAAGGTATGCCTCCTGTAAATACATTAAATTACAAGATAATCACATGTTAACATCAAACAACAGACAACAAGAAATGTTTGTGAACACAAATGCCCCCTAAAGGCCAACTTGATAGTATGACCTTGACCTTTGACAAACTGACCTCAAAATCAACAGGGGGTCAATCAACTTGTGGAGACCAACCTCCCAACCAAATCTGAGGAGCTTAGACCAAATAGTTTTCTAATTGTCGCCCGGACTAGGCTTCGTTACAAATGGACCGACGATCCGACCTACGGTATACAAATTTCCAACAGTTGCTTATGTTGTATGAAAAATTTGAATGCCAATATCATTTATATATCTCTTATCATGCATTGATAGGCATATTAAACAATACCTAAACATACATTAATGACTCACATTATAGGAAAATATATACACAGTACAACCTGTCTTAAGCAGCCAGTCAAGGGAAATGACCGAATTGGCTGCTTAAGGCAGGTGACCACTTAACAGAGGTGTAGAAAATCGGTACCATTTTTCACTAATCTTTGTTTTTATGAATACAGCTCTAGTGCTATACAGTATCGATCATTACCCTGTAAATATAATACTCAGTACAGGTATCAACATATAGTACAGAAAAATACAAAAGGAATAGAAATTAACAATTTATTAAAAATTAGGCTCACAACAGTAATTTCTCTGACATTTTCCGTAATATACGTACATACGTCTCCGTACGACTTTTTAATACCAGAAAATAGGACCGTAGAACGAGCGTTTATTTATTATTATTATAATTAGTTTTATTCGGCGATGTTTCAACTTTATCCTTTAACATAGTCATCTGGTAGATTTAAAACAACTGTGACGTGTATTTAATTGAAAACATATTTGTCAATTATTTGTTTCTGAACTACTGCTTTTGAATTAATAAGTGATGAAAATTTGCATGTTGAATTTCCATTTCGGTTTACGATCATCTCAAATTATAATGTCCCGTAATTGATTACGACAATACGTGCTATTTTCTTTTGTTGAAGTGCCTTAGATTTAATTGAACTGGCGACAAACTTCTCAACACCTCACCTTTTTGATAATTACAGCATAATTTGCACTTTGCTTACATCAACCTAATTAAATAGAACTGTGGTCAACACAGCGTGTGTTGCATAGACGAAACATCGTATATGATTGGATGCTGATATATGGCGAAGTGTGTTGTTAATCTCCGCTAAATTGCGGGTCAAAGGTTATCTAAATTTAGCGTTTTTTTGTGACATTATGTGTATTTCAGCGATGTTTATATTGAATTTTCGTGCTTGGCTGGTGACTGTTTAATGCAGATTAAATATGGTATTTGGATGAAATTAACTGGCTGCTGGCCGGTGACCGTTTAATGCAAATAAAACATGGTATTTGGGATGAAATTAGCTGACCGCGTTTGCCAGGTGACTGTTTAATCCATGGTAAATATAGAATGATTTTTGTTGGGGGGAATGAAACTGGCCGTTAAAAGGAGGTGACCGCTGATTCCAGGTGACTGTAAGGCCAGGTTAGACTGTACATGTATGTAAGTATGTACCAACCTTCCACAAGCTATCTGTGTTACAGAAGAACCCATTAATTCTGTAACTTTCTTAGGTAAAATTTCATGAGCTTTAGAGCCATGTCCAAGTTGTCCGTAAGTACCAGCTCCATATGTGAACAAACCTCCATCTAAGGTCAAGGCTGCTGTATGATCCTCACCACAGGCAATGTATGTAGCTCTCTGATTCCTCAATGATTTACACAAGCAAGGAAAATTTCTGTCTGTAAATAAAAATTGGTCAAATTCAGGAATATATCATTAAAGTTTGTATGTTGCTATAGGGATGGAATGCTAAAATGCCAAGACTTCCGATTTGACTGATTTTTATGATATAAATCACATTTATATTAGTTTTTCTCCATGCTACTTCATATCAAATGCACTAAAATTTAAGTTCACATTATAAATCATGTTAAAAAACATTTTCTCTAATAGAACCACTCATTGAATCTATCATTTCATCAGACTACATGAATAACATTACTTGATTACATGAACGAAAATATTTTTAAAACAAATCATAAATTTCAAAAGATTTATTTCTTCTTATTTACTTCTTCGGATTTAACGCCATTTCCAACATTATTTCAGTTATATCATGGTGGGCAGTTATCCTGACCAGCTTCCCGGAACTTCATTTAGGCCTTCACTAGTACTAACTACATTCTATCCACAAGCTACTACCAAGCTATCCCACAAAATTCAGAGATAGAGGGCAATTAAACATAGGATGTGAAAATATCTTCAGTTAAATTTGTCACAGACAGTGTGAGCCTCAGCCAGGGTTCGAACTCACAACCTCTTTATCAGAAGACCAACGCTCTAACCACTGAGCTAAACAGGCGGGCTAAATTCCAAAAGAACTATAATTTATGATCAAATGGCAGATAAACTGAAGATCTAGTTTATTCAATGAAGTGTAACTATCCAAAGTTATTGTATATAAGTTCAAGAAAAAACTTTTTATATATCAACATGTGTTTATTGAATGGATTGACTCCACAATGACATAGCCCACGTGTGCACAGAATGGCAAAGACAGAGATAATATAGTGAAGAATAGTGATAATATCTAATACCTTTCTCATCATTCAATCCTAGCTGACCAAAACTGAAATATACATACATAACAAAATTTACCATAATCATACTATCAAAGAAAAAAAAAATATTATAAGGGATGTACAGAACAACCTCTCCAGAGTGGCCCTCTCTTAAGCAACAACCTCCCTTCAACAACAACAATGATTTTTTCCTACTGCATGATTTAACTATTAACTCAATATATCAACAGCAAAAACCTCTCAACAACAAGATAATTTTGCTACTCCCAAAAGGTGTTGCTTTGGAGAGGTTGCACAGTACATGTATTTTGGGACTAATCAGTTTACATTGAAGTAAATTAATAAACTTAACTAGCAAAAGTGTTCAAAATAACAATGTTTCTTAAGTTTAAACTCATAAAAGCATATAAATTTATCGGTCGTAATAGTTTCTATTTGTCCCATAACAGAGGAATCCAGGGCGTTTTCCTCCCTTGCATACTTTATAGCAAGAAAATGTTTCCGAAACCATTACCATATTTTTTCAATATCAATGAAAATAATACTTTTCATAGAACGGCTGTGTTTCTCGCAGTCATATTATGCATACGGCATAAAGTGACATCACACGCTCTATATATTTTATGTTTACAAAAGCAAAATTCACAGCGAAATAAGTGTTTTTAGAAGAAAAGGGGCTCGTTTCATCAATAATTATTATCTTGGGATAATATCAGCAATTGTTTGTTTTTTGCAAGTATTTTTTTATAGCAAAAAGCTATTGGGACTTTAATCAGCTGATGACAACTACATACATGTATATATAAAATGAAATATAGTGCATCAATTAAAATGTACATCAAAGCATGAGGGCCATGATGACCCAATAATCGCTCACCAGCAAAAAGACTAATTGCAGTATCAAGTTACCTGAGGCAGAGCCAATTTTGACCATAGGGCCATAATTTGAACAAGCTTGGTTGAAGTCCACTAGACAATGCTACACATCAAATATCTAAGCTCTATGCATATTAGTTACTGACAAGAAGACTTTTAAAGATTTTCCTATTCATTGCCATGGCAACCAAAGTTCTGCGTTAACAACTTTGATAGCGCTTCATTCAATTTAATCAAAGAGCATCCCTGTAAAAAAATTTTGAAATTGGCTTAAGAAGGAGATGTTGTTTAACGAAATTGATGGACAAACTAACGGACAACAGACACCATGTGATCACAATAGCTCACCTTCAGCACTTTGTGCTCTGGTGTGCTAAAAATAATTACTTACCAATTTCTGCCCCAACCGAATATTGCACCTGATTTTGACAGTATAAAACTGTGGGACCCTCCACACACAATCTGGGATACAGGAATCCCTTTGAGACTAGTAATAAACTGGGGTTGATCTTGTTTCACCGTATGACCTAAACCAAGTTGACCAAACTTATTGTCACCCCAGGAGTATAGTTTCCCATCTAAAAACAAAAGTCTCAAAGTTTAAATTTTACATCACACATAATTATTAAACACTGCTAAAATCAAACACATTGCCTTAGTTTAATTTTTTTTTTCAAATACTCAAACAAAATCAGGGTCAATCTCTAAGGGGTCATGAGGCCCTACAGTCCTTTTTTATTGTTTTCGGGAACACATATTGGGTCCCTTTGATGAGGGGGGGGGGGATTTCAGTTGTGAAACACCAAATTTTTAAAGACTAACATATTTTCTTTAGGTAGTATCTTGAATGATTTTTTGTATTTATGGGGAAATTTTTCTCTCAGAGGGGATAAATATGTACTTTTTTACTTGGGGAATGGGGCCAAATACCTGACCCAAATATGGCATAAAAAAAGGACCTGCTCTAGCATGTTCAATAATATAGATTGTCATCAATCAATCAACAACTTATATAAATATAGTTCAGAGGTATGGGGAAATGACTTTTATCTGTTTCATTATCATTTAAAATAGTCCAGTGAATTTTTTACCTCTGCATCCTGCGTCCAAGACGCAAAAATATCGGCATGGATGCATGTTTTCATTCTATGTGCATCCACAGGATGCATTTAATTTCCCAGTGATGAGTCCTAAATCTGTCAGCTTAATTTGTTTATAATCAAAGGCTCTTAATTTCCACATCGAGACATAATAATATTACATGTAAATAGTGGACTGATGTTATTAATTAGAGCGCCAAGCTACATAGGTAAAATGAATAAAGCATTGGATGGGCAATACTTACACCTATTTGAATCTCAAAATTTGGGGCTCACACTTTAAACATAGGGACTCAAAGATGTTTGGTCCTGTGAGTCCCAGGACTCAAGGAAATGAAATTGTAAAAAACTGATAGTCATTATTACACTAACATTGTATGATCTTAGTTTTGCTGAGTCCAAACTTACAGAATTTTGATAAAGATTAATATTAATTTTATGACAACAAATAGAAGGAATGAAGTCATAAAATATTCATAACTAGATATTGATTTATAGTATAATACTAATAATTCAAATTCTGTGTTAGTTCAAACATGATCAATAAATTTGGAAAAGAAATTACTGCTTCAGTCAAACATGATTCAAATATTTGTTTATTTAACAATGTTCATCATTAGTAATAAATAATCAATGAAAGTGTCTGTGACTGTAAAATTAATGACTTAAACATGCAATACGCCACAGTGTATATAAAACATGAAGGACTTAGTATTAAAGATAAATAAACCATTTTTTACTGAAATTGTTCAATCTTAAAACCATTGGGACAGTAAATAGATTAATTCTTTGTGAGGAAAAAATTATAACAGTCACCGGTATATTGCTGATTTTAAAAATGAGGACATCCAGATTATATCTTCTACTTGTGTGGACAGTCAGTTTATTCTGCATGATTCTCTTCATGAAAAGTATTTGCAGCAGAGACAAACATCCAATAAATGATGACATCCATATAACTAACACAAGAAATATTGTTGCAAGAACACAGGGAGTGGAAATAAAACCACTGACACAGGGAACTCAACCAAGAAGGATTGAGACTGCTACAGCACAGTACAAGGAATTATCATACGTACAGAATGGGAGCAATAGTAAGAATCCATCAGTAACAGTAAGTAAGACACTGGAAAAAGGATTAATAAAGTGTAGTGACAAGGATAGACATCTTCAAGGGCGACTGAATATATCTCAACATATTAAGGCAGAAAATTTCATAAACCAGTTTAATGTATCTGATTTAAAATATGGTGGAATCTATAGGCCAAGAAATTGCAAGTCCACTGAAAAACTTGCCATCATAATTCCATACAGAGATCGTACAGAACATCTTAAAATTCTTGTGAACTTTTTACACATGATGCTTCAACGTCAAAAATTGCATTATGGGATTTACGTAATTGAAATGGCGCTACCTGTTCAATTCAATCGAGGACTTTTAGCAAATGCAGGATTTATGACAGCACAAAGTATTAGTAATTACACATGTTACATAGTGCATGATGTGGATCTCCTACCAATCAATGATTTCAATAGCTACACATGTGGAAATGGACCAAAACACCTTGTAGCAAGGAGTTCAAAGTTTGAACATGGTAAACTACCATATGAAGGATATATTGGTGGTGTGCTGGCTCTGAGTACAGAGCAAATACTTAATTTAAATGGTTTCTCCAATCTGTACTTTGGTTGGGGAGGTGAGGATGATGATATGTATAGAAGAATTAGGGCTCGCAATCTAACACTAGAACGGGTACCAGAACACATTGGAGTTTATACAGCTCTACCCCATGACGATGATTCTTCTAACCCACCAAATCCATACAGACAGATTTTAGTGAATCAAGCAGAAATGAGAATGAATTTAGAAGGATTATCATCAATCAAGTATCATAGAAAATCTTTAGAATTCAGAAAACTGTATACATGGATTCTTATTGACTGTGTAGAAAGTGAAGTCATGGAAAATTATGCCCATTTACGTGTCAATAGTCAATTCATTTATCATCATGACAAAAAAAGAAGATCAAAAATTAAGACTGCTAGAGTATGGAAATCACAAAATGTTAAAGTTTCTACCTAGTTCAAATTAATGATACAAGTATTTGCAGTATTTTTCAAATAATATTACTGTCTTTCAACAAGAGGGCAAAATATTGTCAGCAGCATATTCTTAAAAGACACACACATGGTACAGCCATTAAGTTTACAGACACAGTGACATAGTGTACACACACTAGTACAATGTCATGTTATATGACATTTTATTGATAATATCTATGTAATTATATTCTAGGAAACTAGGGCTCTCGGGTTGGGAATTTTGTGCCATTTGCTCAGAGACCAAACTTTATTTCATAACCTCGGGGCCAGATGTCTGTTACAGCTAATTATGACATACAAATGTACTTAGAAATGAATTATGTAATTCATTATTTTTCATTTGTACCAATCATTCATATTTTTACTGAACCACTTAAACAAAATAAAATTAATCTAATTCTCTGAAGTAAAAGAAAAATAAGATTTGACTGTGAAATATGTCTCTAGTTTGAAAACCTCTGACTGCAGACAGTGTTAGCTACCAGGTTTCAAATTATTAGAATCAACGAAACATATATTACCATCAGTGAGAAGAAGACAATGATATCTTCCACAGCTAACTTGTACAACAGTATGAGGGAATTTGATCAGTCTGAAACAGACAAAATTAATATGCAAGAAAAGAAACTATAAATAAAAAATGAATTTTTAGAAAACAATGGCAAATTAATTCAAATTTGCCCTGTGCTTTAACTCACTAAAACACATTTAATAGAAAATTCTTGTTATATACTTTACTAGATAAGTTCATAGTTACAATTCACAATGGTATGAAAAATATATGAAAGAATAAAATAACCTATAAATTTATTAAACCAAAATAACATTCAATTGTCTCAAGTTATTATTGCAGTGTTTTTCATGTACAACTTACTTCGGTTGTCGACACTGCTCAGGTTGTAATTGTCCACGTCCTAACTGACCAAGAGAGTTATCTCCCCAACTGAAGATCTCACCAGCACTGGTCAAACATATGCTGTGTGACACACCAACACAAGCATATATAACCGTCTGTTGCTTTAGTATATCAATCTGCTCTGTAAAAATCAGAAAGGGACTTCTCTCAAAAATAGGTTAAATATACATGTACATGGAATTGCAATCTGAACCATCAATATACTGTCAATACAAATAACTAATTATCATACACATATCTGTATGATTATTTTTTAAACTTATTATCAGGGCTCCAGAAAAAAGGACCTATTTGCATAAATATGCGTTAGTTTCACCGAAATACGCATAAATAATATTTCTAAAGCGTACCAATACGCACTTAAAATCCCAGGTATTCATTTTACTTTTTTTAAAATGCGTAACTATCAAATTGAAATGTAGTATCTGTGACTTGTGATTTAATTGAACACATTGAATAAGGCAAAGGTATCAGGATTGCATATAAGCTACATGTACATTCTTCATTGGATGCTAAACAAGTTCATGAAAATTATGTACACATTAAATATAGAAGAACACAATACAACAAAGTGCATTTAAAAGGTAAGGCTTTAGTGTGTGTTTGTGTTTAGAAGTGAATTACTGAATACCCTTTAGAGTGGTTCCCATAATTGTCATTACCCTTAAACAAGAGTGCCAGGTCACAAAATGTGCCGTCAAGGGCCATAACTCTGAAGTGTCTAAGCCGATTTGGCTGTTTATCAAACTTGGCCAAGATCTCATGGCCATAAACATTTCCGACAAGTTTGGTGAGGATCCGAATAAAAATGTTGTGGACGCCGCCTACCCGCCCGCCGTAGGTGTAAACATATTACAACCAGTTTTTCAAACGGCATATAAAAATTTGAAATAACCCCTCACAAAAAATTTAAGGGGTGAATTACCCCCTGCTTAAAGAAAGCAGGGGGTAAAATACCCTTGCCCAAATATCTAGCTGGAGCCCTGCTTATTATGACATTAGAATAAGCATGTTCTTTAGCAGTAATTACAATATGTGCATGTATTAGTAGAAAACTCCTTTTCAGATGAATCATCAAAGAATACTTTTCAACAATCATCGAAAGACTTGTAAAAAAACATTGTATATATTATAATGAGAAGTATTTCAAATTGTAGTAAAGTTTATAATATAAAGGCTTGTAGGAGAAATATATATTAAGCATAGAAGCTGTGGTGCTTAAAACTGCTAATCTTCTTCCAAACAGCAGCTTTTATAAAGAGAACTTATGTTTATAAGTAAGTAAGTAAAATTTTGAACCTATTTCAATTCAATGTAAGTATTTCAATTAAATTTAACTGCAACATCATGGAATAGTTTAAGTTAAGATTTACCCAAATGTATGTGAGAATTATGCATGAAATTAGACATACCTAGTTTAGATACTCTCTTTTCATGGCCTAATTGTCCATAATCATTGTTTCCACATGAAAATAAGCGACCATCACTCAACACAAACAAGGTATGCGTCTCACCACATACAATGTATTGTAAATCCCCATTTGGAAGATCCTTTATATGTTCAGGTGAAAATACCTGAAATTATTAATTTACAAAGTTTTAACAAAATGCAAGAATCCCAGATAGAAGATAATACACAGACTTAAATCATTGAGAATCTCAATTAATACAAAGTGTAATTCAAAAACCTTATCTTTTCAAGTAAAAACTAATGAATTCAAGTTCAGTGCAAACTGTATAACAATTATGACAAATAAGTACAAAATGTATCATAAAAAGATTACAAGACACATTAGACAATGATACATAAAAGAAAGCTTAAAAACAATGCAACACTCAGCTTTATTAATGGTCACACAAACATAATGATATACATAATACAAGTTAATACAATACAAATTAATGTATTAATGTTTCTCTTACATTTTGCAGTTCTAAGTTACCAATACCAAGCTGTCCGTGTTGGTTACTACCCCAACAAAATACACTGTTCATCTTTGATGCAAAAATCAATCAGACAGAACTTCTTCACATCCCTGAAAATAAAAGTACAGGAGGGTTGACAAGCTTCCACCTGACGTCATAATTCTAACCAAAAATAATAAGGTCATGGTATAGAAAAAATATTACCCACTCAGATTAAATCCAAATACAGATACATTTAATATCAGTATCATACTGACATTATTTAAAAATGCACTATAAAACCCAAAATTCTCCATGGTACAGAATTAATTCCACAGGGCATTCATAATTAATTCATTTGGCCCTTAAAATGGCATTTTGAGCCTTGAAATTATCACAAATTTACAATAGTGGGAAATTTGATGACTCCTTAAATTATTAACATGTAAGGGTGTATTTGACTCTCAACTGTTGATAACCAATGAAAACCCTAATTCCTGGAATGATCATACTGATTATTCTATATTTAGAAGCTCATGCAGATAAAGGAAGTAAATTAAATTATTATCATTATAGGCTGAACATAAAACATAATGACATTTTCAAACTATTTTCTGTCAAGCAGTCAAGTTCGACAAATTAGATGAAAACCTTTTCAAACATATTTCTTATGATATTGATTAGTAATGACACAAACCAATATTTTGTTATTCATGAACGATTGATTCTGGTAATGCTTTTAGTTTTAGAAGAAATAAGTCCCATAGCAACAGTCTAAACTCCTATTGAAGTTTACTATATATTTACAGAATACTTAACATACATGCAATGTTTTTTTAAAAAGCATTCATAAAATATTATATGCATTGATTCTAATTTGGAAACACATTCACCATTATCATCTATTATATCACTATAAAGATAAAATTGTGCAAAGACTGTAAGTTGTTCTAATTAAAGTTCAAGAAATTATTCAACAGTCTTCTTTCAAGAAGTCAACAAAACTCAGCTGGTGTATTGCATATTGTGATGTTCAACACTGTAATAAGCAATACCAGATTATCTATAACCCAAGATTATAAATTTACTTGCTAATGTCAAAACCTACGGATACTAACAGCTCGCGAAATCTTGTGACAATGTCAGATAGTCATAATTAATGAACACGCAAGAATATAAAATAGATCATCGACAAATTTTATACCTTTTGATATGAATGACACCTTTAATCAAAACAGCTTTCCTTTCACAAGACAATTAGTGGATATTCATCGGGATTTGCAATGTTATGAAAAGCATTAGGTCAGACACCGCTAAATACGCAATAGCGAATATTCCAGATGATTTTTTTCTGTCATATCAAACATTCTAAATCATTATTTGAATCATGTAAATAGAATATTAGTGATATCTATTTCAAAACAACACAGTTAAAATAGAACTTTCCGAAACACAGATGCTCTATACATTTAATAAATTCTGCGCCCAGATACGAGTACGAAACAATCGAGTGCGAAAGTTGGTCATCAGACGCTTGCATGGAATTTCCAAAGAATCATTTGGGGTAATTAACTAATAAACGTCATTTAAGCCTGATTTTTAATGATATCGTAATATATTTGTGTTTTATTTCATTGTTCTATGTACTTGAATGTATACTCGTTTCGATATGTTTCATGGAGTTGTTACTTAGATGTTTATGCAAAAAACGAAAGTTGTTCTAAATCAAATATTAAAAGGTAAAAACATAGTCCAACTAATTGTACACTACAGATGATATCAAGACATTTTTTGCGCTTGCCGATATCTATCTTCCGAGTAGTAAGGGCAATACATAAAATAGATGTAGACTAGTAAAAATCAGTGCTTTGTTTGTAAGCATTAAAACTAGATGCATGTATTAATTATATAGTGTCCCTGGTGAAATTCTCTGAATGCAGAATTTATCCAAGACCTTGGTGAAGGACAAGGAACCAAGCCCATACCTTACCAACATATCAGAGGAATGGAAGACTGTGACTGTGGTTCAAGTTACATGTAATCTTCAAAAAGGGTGAGATGAACAAAATGCCTAGATCGCCCAGTCTCTCTTACCTCTGTTGTAGAGTTTTGGAACATATATCATTTCCAGCTCCATAATGAAATATCCAGATAACAACATCCTAAATGATGCTCAACATTGGTTTCGCAGAAGGAGATCTTGCAAGTCACAACTTATTATACTTACCATTCAAGACCTTGCCAAGAACACGATAATAAAGAAGAACAAGGTCCCACATTTTCAATAGCAAGAGTTTCATTTCATTTAACAAAATAATTGGCGGTGTTTATTATTGGCGATGTTTTATATTGGCATGGTCTAGAATTGGCGGTTCTGATGCAGACCGCCAAAATTGCGAAAATAAAATGGGCGCCAATATTAAGACATAATTATACAGTATTTGCCCTATCGTCAAATATGGTAACCTCATCTGGGACCCCTATACTAAAGGCAGTATCAATAAACTTAAAATGGTCCAGCGGAGATCTGCACAGTACATGACTACTGACCATCACCGAACCAGTAGCCTGACAGACATGCTCCAAGAGCTTCAGTGGCAATCTTTACTGGATAGTTTGTTTGTTTGTTTATACCGAGTTTTATGCCCCTTTTCAACAGTCAGAATCATATGAGGCAGACAGGTCACCTAACCATCGTTCCTTGGAAGAACCAGTACTAGACTCACATCCTCCGTAAGTAACTGCCTACTTTCTAACATAGAGACATGGTAGGTAGAGGTTACAGTGATTTTAAGTCAGCAACCTTAAGCGCTCGACCATGCAGGCAGCTTTAACAGGAAAGACGATTCAAAGATTTCGATGGTGCACCATACTCAAACCACTACCTTGCGAGGCCATTTAAGTTCTTATTGCCATTCGTCAGGACTCAGATCTACAAATTCTTCTTCCTCATTGGTATATGATTATGGAATGCTCTACTACAAGCAGTTGTTGACAGCGCCTCCATGGACGTCTCCAGGTCTGCTAGATGACCTTACCATTTTATTTCATTTTTAACAAGGCTGTACAAAATCTTTTTAACCGGACATTCTCATTTTACCAATGCAAATACATATGTAGTATGGTATTACAATACGCCAGAGTGCGGACATGTACCATAGCGGAAGACGAAGAAGAATTTAGCCCATGGTATGCATAAGAGATCACAAACCTGTTCATGAAGCAGTCATGCCAATTAGAAATCTTGATAGAATTTTAAGTTTATTTCAGATTCTATTACTGTCATTTTAAAACAACTTCATAGTAACGAATATGATCATATATACTAGCAAGGACTTTATATATGCATGGATTTGCAACTGCTAAATACATGTAAAGCTTAAATGTTATCGTTGCATGTAGTAATATTTTTTCATTTCTTTTTTCCAGAATGAAAACTTCATAATTTTTACTTTCTTTTGAATGTACCAATGAACACCACAGAAAGCTACAGACAGACTTTAATTGAACAAGTCAAGTGAAGAATTGTTGAAGAAAAATTAACTACATGTATAAGTAGCATGGCATCAAACACAATAGAAGTCAATGATGCAGTGAATGTGCATAACTTTATTGAGGTTCTTGTAGTTAATTTAAAGACTAAAGTAGATGAGATTAAAAAGTTGAAAGACCTTGTTAGAGCCTTGGAGAGAAAACTTGCATCTGAAACCAAGAATACTAGTGTCAAGTCTGAGCAATGTGTATTTTCTACATCAGAACACAAGGACTGCACATGTTACTCTCAGAAACAATCTAATCCTGAAGTTTTCCAATTTCCTGCACCTAACTCAGATGTATTGGGAACTAAAGATACTTGTGTAATCGTCGGAACTGAACACAGAAATGTTGAAATTATTTGTGATACGGCGAAAGAATGCGAAGAAGTTTGGAATTTGGTTGATCATTCTAAAGAGCCGGCTTTAGTCCCAGAACAAGATTTTAAAAATGCTATCAATGAATTGATCAAAACAAAGACATTACTTCATAATAGTCAGAAAAACCAGGTGAGTGGTAAACCCAACAATTCATTCTTGAATTTATGAAAAAATGTATGATTTGTGTAGCAGCCAAAGATTTTAATCATAATGACTATAAAAGTTATGTGTTTTCCTGTTTCACTAATCAAATTTGTCATTAGAAACTTGGGCGGACATGTTTTGTTTGAAGACAACAAAATTGCCAATGTTAATCTTAGAGCCACACGTTTAATTTTTAATAATCTTAATATCTTGATCACAAAATTGTCCAATATCAAGCCAATCTTTCCAGAATCTTATATTCACAAGCTTGTGTGATTTATGTATTGTAGAATAGCTGCTCCTCTTTTGATATCTTATAGACAGACACATAAAATGACTCTTTTACATTTGTCAGAAAGCATTTACTGAAGACTTGAAGTTGGAGCTTCATGAGTTAAGACAGAAAAATGAAAAATTGGAGGTAAGTAATCAAGTCCAGCTATCATTTAGTATAATGTGTTCTAGCTTACAGGAATTTAGTCAGGTAGTTTCATGTCTACACACTGATACTTTTATATTTTATTAAAATAATTCATTATATAAAAAAAAACTGTAAGATAAAAGTCTGTTTTGCATTAACTGTCCAGAACAAATGTGTTTTTGTGCTGAAATCCATCTTTACTATTGCCTGAGATTTTCTGATTTATCAAATTTAGCCCCATTGTTTGACATTCGAAGTTGCTTACTTAGTTACTACAACTTTATTATAAAATATTCAAGAGATGTTATGCATGTTTTTTTTATTATTTCTCTTAGTAATAACATTTGTCATTTGTTATAGTGATATGTACCATTTATATTTATAATAAACTACATTACAGAAAGACTTAAAGAAATTGGAAGCTGAAAAGTTTCATTCATCTAAACAGATAGCACCACTGAAAGGTGACAAGTTTGAATTAAATGAAGATTTAAGTCACCTTCTGGAGAACAGCAATGAAGTAAACTTTATAAGCTACATTGTAACTCATACTTGTCACATTCTGTGCAAATCTATGCACAAACAAATTTTAGGGCCGTTATCAGAAATAACTTTGTCTTAATGAATTTACTGCATTTGAACCAAAGTATTTTTCAGTATATTATTAATAATATTTTGATGATTGTTGCCACTTTAAAGGTAAAGGATAGGTTTATAGTCTGAAATTATATACATATTCAACCGACTTTCACAAGTTACCCCCTGATCACTGGGTTATAGGTCGTCCGTTAACATTCGGCGCCATAGGCAGCCACGGAACATTGACTTATTTCCCTCCCAGGTACCCATTTAAACACCTGGGTGGAGAGGAGCAAACATGGGATAAATTTTTTGCTCAGAAAAATTCTGATGGTCTGGGCGGGATTTGAACCAGGGACCTTACGATCCCAAAGCAAGCGTCCTATTACTGGACCACCGCTCCCACTTTATTATTTAAGTGCTTTCTGTGTGTAAGTCAGACTGATATTTGGTAATTACATTGTACTACATGTTTGTAGTCTGAGCTACTACATCATGCAGACCCAAAACATTTTTGTCTTTTTATAAAAATAAAAAATCCACTTGCAGCATTTGTATTGCATTGTCATCATTGAGTGTCTATTAATGCACTGGATGTGTCAGATCTAATGGAAATTGATGGCATTGGTTCTATACATTTTCAAACCCCTTGTGTGTGTCATAAATTAGTGTATTCTAATTGCATGTAAAATTATGTCTTACCTTTTCTTTACAGCATTCATCTTTATCTGTGTCTGTGACTTTGAAAACTGAAATTGATGAATTGAAACTTGAGAACAAAGTAAGACATTTATTATTATTTATTCGTCTTCTTCCCAGTAAAGTGCAGGGCCCACTCTGAGGCATTGAAGCACTTGGCACCTGACGTCAGTATCAATATTGGTCTCTAGATGCCTTTCTAAGTGTTTTAGCAAGTAGTTTCTTACAGTCATCATTAAAATAAATGTATGACCGCTCTGAAACAATATCAAATATGATGTTTATAGCATGTTTCATTACTAAAAAAACAAAAGTTCCATAAAGAAATTTTTCACCATATACATTTTATATTACATAGTAGATGAAAAAGATGGTTTTGATGCTTTGTTTTTTTTGTCGTAAAACATGCTATAAACATCATATTTGACAGTATTTCAGAGTGTAAAAGATATTACATGTACTACATAGTAGAGGGTCTGCAGGTCTATGTCATATGCTGGTAGCCTGTGTCTGTATCTATATTATTTATTTATTGTGTATTCTACTAATTATTTTTTATACGCCCGTTCGAAAAATTGATCGTATTATGAGAACACCTATGTCTGGTGGACTGGCAGCATTCATGATGGTGTCAGCTCTCTAATTCTAATAGTTATATTCAGATCCTCACCAAATTTCATGGAAATGTTTATGGCCATGAGATCTCGGTCAAGTTCGATAACCAGCCCAATCAGCTCAGGCACTTCTGAGTTATGCCCCTTGATACTTTGAAAAACGAATTTTGACGGATGTATTTTGTTACTTGGCACTCTTGTTTTTTTAGCTCACATGTCACAAAGTGACAAAGTGAGCTATTAGGATCACTCTCCGTCCGGCATCGTGCGTTGTGCGTCGTCAAACTTTTTGTTGTTACCACACTAGGGGCCACATTTTTGGCTCAATTTTAGCAAAACTGGGTCAGAACGTTAATATCAACAAAATCTCGGACGAGTTCGATATTGGGCCATTTGGGGTCAAAAACTAGGTCACCAGGGCCAAATAAGGGAAAACCTTGTGATCACTTTAGAAATCACTGTTTTGAATTTATCTTCATGAAACTTTGTCAGAATGTTTATTTTAATAATATGTAGGTCAAGTTTGATAATGGGTCATTTCTGTAGTAAAATTAGGTCACTAGGGCAAATTGCTGGAAAACCTTGTGAACACTCTAGAAGTCACTGTTTTGATTGGATGATCATGAAACCTTGTCAGAATGTTTGTCTTCATAATATCTTGGACAAGGTCGAACATGGGTCATCTTGGGTCAAAAACTAGGTCGCTAGGTCAAATCTTATGAAAAACCATGTTAACACTGTAGATTTCACAGTTATTATTGGATCTTCACCAAACTTTGTCAAATCGTTTGTTTTAATGATATAACGGCCAAGTATAAATATGAATCATCTGGGGTCAATAACTAGGTCACCAGGTCAAATCTTAGGAAAACTTTGTTAACACTGTAGATGTCAAAGTTTTAATTGGATCTTCACCAAACCTTGTCAAAATGTTTGCCTCAATGATATGTGGGTCAAGGATGAACATGGGTCAGCCTAGTTCAAAAACTGGGTCACAAGGTCAAATCTTAGGTAAAAATCTTGTAAAAGCTCTAAATGTCATGGTTTTGATTGGATCTTGGCCAAACCTTGTCAGATTGTTTTTCTTAATGATATTAAGGACAAGTTCAAATATGGGTCACCTAGGGTCAAAAACCAGGTCACAAGGTCAAATCTTAGGAAAACCTTATTAACACTGTAGATGTCAAATTTTGATTGTATCTTCACCAAACCTAGTCAGACTGTTTGTCTTAATGATATGTAAGACAAATTCGAACATAGGTCGTCTGGGGTCAAAAACTAGGTCACCGGTTCAAAACAATGTTTTAATGAGTGAACAGTGATTGTCATGTGAGCGAGATAGGGCCATCTTGGCCCTCTTGTTATATGAAACATCACAATGCATCAAATTTTGTTTACCAATTTTAATAGAAACAAACATCTCACTTACTGACAAAATGAATGTGAATGGTTGTAAACAATGCAGCAGTGATTTTTTAAAGTCCAACATTCTAAAATTAACAAAATAATTTGATTTGCTAAAGCTTTATCTCAGTTTGGGAATTTAAATTAATGTGCATACTTAAACTGGTAATTCAATCAATTTGGTTGTCATATACTGCTGTATTTACTTAATTCCACAAAGCCTGTGAGTTTCCTCTGATGGATAAGCCTATGAAGAGTCCGGTTCAATTCAAATGCTGAAACAAGGCCATTATATGGTGATGAGATATTTCATTGATGTTAATCTAAGCTGCGATATATATGTATGTTAACCTTATGTCATAATTTTCAATCATTGTATATATACTTCTAGATGTTAAAAGAGGAAAACAAAATGAAGATAACAGAGAATCTGGGCCTTGTAAAGAAGGTTAAAACAATGCAGAAGGAAATTGATGGATTGAAAGAAATTGTCAGTTGAGTTTGTAAACTTCTCTATCTTAATGATTAAAATAATGTGGGTGTGGGATTTTATTTACATCTTCCTTAATGAATATAATTTTTTATGTGGGTGTGGGATTTTGTTTACATCTATCTTAATGAATATATGAGGGATTTGTTAGTATCTCCATCTTAATGAATATATGAGGGATTTTGTAAGTATCTCCATCTTAATCAATATGTGAGGGATTTTGTCAGTATCTCCATCTTAATGAATATATGAGGGATTTTGTAAGTATCTCCATCTTAATGAATATATGAGGGATTTTGTAAGTATCTCCATCTTAATGAATATATGAGGGATTTTGTTAGTATCTCCATCTTAATGAATATATGAGGGATTTTGTAAGTATCTCCATCTTAATGAATATATGAGGGATTTTGTAAGTATCTCCATCTTAATGAATATATGAGGGATTTTATTAGCATCTCTATCTTAATGGTTAAATGTGTAATTGTGTTACACCTCTTAATAATGATTAAAAGAGGGATTTTGTTTATACACAAAATGTTTCTCTATCTTGATGATTATATATGGGTTTTTGTTTGTAAACATCTCTTTTAATGATTATATTGGATTTTGTTTACCTCTGTCTCTGATAATGATTAAACGTTGTGTCCCCTATTTGAATTTTTTGTTAAAATACATGTTGTTGTACAGACTTCTAACTTAAGTGTCAAAACATTTTGTTAAGGTATTATTTTGTGTACTTGTAAACCCGAATTTTAACATTTATTATGTTACTGTACTAACCCTCACACATCTGATCAACCAATGCTCTGATGAAGAAACACTAAATTTTAAACAATTATCTACTAGTATGATTGCTTCATATTTTATTCCAACAGGTAAAAACCCTCCAAATTTCGCTACAGGAAGAGAAAGATCGATCCTCGAAGGCCATCAGCAATCTTAATTCAATGAAACAAGCGGTAGGTGTAACTATTCATTGAAAAAACGTGGGATTCTAAATATGATCAGTTGTACAGTCTGTTACTAGTATACAATTATAGATCTTATGTACATTTGTGTATAGTAGATAAAGTGGCATTCTGTACGCTACATGAAAACTGTAAATGAAATATTTATTTTATTAGGTATATATTTTTGTGATATTCAAGTGATTATATTTCAGTATGAAAAGAATGCTATGGAGAAAGCCCGAAGTTTAGAACAGAGACCGGGCTTAAAGTATAACCCCAATCCAGGTGGAAGATTGTTTTCCTCAGAGACACAACATTCTGGTACCACTAACTGCTCATCAGAAATAGTTGGTACCACTCCTGGAGCTGCAACATCAAATGGCTCTTATAACATAATGCCTGACTTACGACAGGCCAGACCTGCAACACAAAACAATCTCTCTCCTCAACCCTTTGAAAGGAAACCCTCAAATCTCCCACAATCTCCTTCTTCAATAAAACAATGTCCCAGGTGCTTAGCAGAATTCGGTGAAGATGAGGATACTTATATGAAACATTTACACAAATGCATTAATTGTGATTAATTGGATTCCAAGTTCATTAATATTAGCCTTTTAAGGATATGTGTTAAATGTCAGTAAAAAGCTGTATATATAGCTAATGTTATATCGTTGTAAATTATACTTACAGTAAATATTTTTACTTGACTTGGCTCGACTTTTAAACCTGGTAAAAGAAATTTTATGTACTTGTATATCTGTATACTAGTAAATAGTTCTAAATGCTTTAAAAATTTGTTGAGAACTTATCACATATTAACATAAAATTGCTGTATAGTGTAACCATTTATTTGATAAATATCTTTATAGGTAGATAATGTCAATTAGGAGTGCTAATACTGCAATAATTGATGGTATGTTTTTTTATGTATTTCATATTTGTAATTTCGCCATGTTGTATTCAGTAGGGATATGATTATAAGTAAAAAGAAGGTATTTTATTCATAATGACATAATCATAAAAATTTTGAAAAAAAGATAAAACACATATTCGTCTTAATTTATTATTTCATTGTATACAATAACATCACATATGATTACCATATACATGTATCATTTTATGTAACAGCATTACATATGTTTACAACATAACATGTTTGTCATAACAATAATCCTTATATAACATCATCGCAAATATCATATATCCTTATTTAACATCATCACATAAAAATTATGTCAGTAGAGTTTATCTTCACGTCTCAGGACTAGTGGCTGATAAAATGTTGAGAACTACCATAAGTAACCCTGTCACATTTGCAAGGTAACTGAAAGTAGACAAATGGTTACATTAAGTTCACATGAATTTTGAAATTTAACGCAATCATAACAATTATACCTAAAGGACGTAGCAGTATGTACCTAGAGAAGCTGCCACCCATTGTGTAAGACCTGGTACAATGTTGGTTGCTTGGATACTTGTATTATTTTAAGCACATGAGAATTTATTTTTTGGCAACCGAAAATGAGATTTAACAGTGTTGCACTTGCTGTGCTGCCATCTGTCATACAAGTCTTCGTACTCACACATTTAAACCACAATCAATACATATGCAGTCATTATCACAAGTTGAATAGACTAGAGGGCCATGGTGGCCCTTTTTAGCTCACCTGAGTACAGAAATTGAAGCAACTTTTATTGAGATTTGATACACACTGTTGTCACTAAAGTGTTATTAAGGTTTACCAGTGATTTGACCTTGTGACCAAAATTGTATTTTTGTCGGAAAATATAGAGTCAAACATTCTGACAAGGTTTGATTAAGTTTAGTTTTCAAGGAATTTAATCCCACGACCTAATTTTTTACCCTTGATGACCCATTTTCGAACTCGTCCAAGATGATTTTAAGACAAACATTTTAACAAGGTCTGGTGAAAATCCAAACCTAAAAATGGCCATAGGGTGTTAACAAGATTTTCCTGGGATTTGATCCCATGACCTACTGTTTGACCCTAGATGACCAATGTTCGGATTTGACCAAGGTAGCATTGAGACTAGCATTCTGACAAGATTTAATGGAGATCCAATAAAAATGTGACCTCTAGAGTGTTAACAATGTTTTATGGGATTTGAACTGGTGACCTAATTTATGAGCCCTAGATGACCCACATTCGATCTTGTCCAGATATCATTGAGACGAACATTGTGAAGAGTTTGATGAAGATTGAATCAAAACTGTGACACATTGGTTTATACTGGGTGTGGTCAAGGACTTACATATAAGTCCTTGGTGTGTTGTATTCAATATCGTATCATCCAGATTAGCTGTCGGTGAATTTCCCTATTCTCTAACTTAGGTGAGGACCGGGACAGTGTTTTTTAAAATGTACACAGTGTAGCAATTTTTATGGCTGTAATTTCATTTATTCAGTTTCGGCTCATCACAGTTTAAGTCTTGTCATCATTTCAGATTCTTGCCTATGACGAGAACGTGTTTATACAAACTCGAAACTGTAATATTCATTGATTTTATTTGGCAAATATTTACGTATTGCTATCTTTTTGCTGAGACCAATATACACACACATTGTATATAATTATACTACTCAACTTTTGCTAAGCACCAAAAGTTTCTCACTATATTATGAAAAGTGTAAAAGGGATTAATTTTTTGTATTTTGCATAGTTTGATTCAGCAATGTTTTAAGATGGACCTCAACCTAAGTGCAAGCTGTTTTATCGGGTAGGTCTCGTCTCGTGGTCTAGGAAAGCATGCACCCCTCCTTTTTCTGTCTTTTGAGTGGAAACAGAAACACATTATTGTCCTTATACACCGATATTACACATGTTTGGTCATTCAAAGGTCAGACTTTTTTTACATCGGTCACTTTGACATTGCAAACGCTATGATAAGACGGCATTTGAGTGAAGCAGAGATGTGGAGGGCTGTAGGTATGGTGGAGCAGAGGGCCACACACCGTGAGGTTGGTGTGGCGCTTGGTGTACACCACACCATCATCACCAGTGTCTGGTGAAGGTACCAGCAGTATGGTACACCCGTGAGGAGGCATGACGGAGGCAGACAAAGGGTGACGACAGCAGCTCAATACCGATTCTTGATTATCCAGGCTCGTCGAGGACGGTTTGCAACAGCAACGCATCTTCGTAATGACCTTCTTAATGCTTCTGGGCTCAATGTGTGTACCCAGACTGTGCGTAGAAGGTTGCACGAGGGTGATCTGCGATCAAGAAGACCCTGTATAAGAATCCCATTGACTCGTCGTCATCGCCAGGCCAGTTTGGAATGGGCGAGGGAGCATGTAAGGTGGACCAGACAAAACTGGAGACATGTTCTCTTCACTGATGAGTCTAGGTTTTGCCTAGACTTTACTGACAGACGTGCGAGAGTCTGGAGAAGACCTGGGGAAAGGTTTCAACCCGAAAATATTGCTGAGCATGACCGCTATGGGGGTGGGTCAGTTATGGTGTGGGGAGGCATCATCTGGGACGGACGTACTGACCTCGTTGTGCTAAATAGAGGTACATTGACTGGTCAGCGGTACATCGATGAGATGTTGGACACCCAGGTTAGGCTGTATGCCGGGGCAGTGGGCGATCAGTTCATTTTAATGGACGATAATGCGCCTCCCCACAGGGCCCGGGTGGTCCATGACTACCTGCAGATGGAGGGTATTGAGCACCTTGACTGGCCAGCGCGATCACCCGACCTAAATCCAATTGAACACATGTGGAATGAGCTGCAGGTATGGATATCAGCTCGTCAGGTGCAACCTAGAAGCATCCAGGAGCTTGAGGCCATGTTGGTGCAAGAATGGGCCGCCATACCCGCTAGGACTGGCAGAAATCTCATAGGGAGCATGAGAAGGCGTTGCCAAGCAGTTGTCGTCAGCAATGGGTCACATACACGCTACTGAGTCTCAACTTGTAAACATAAATGGGTTGTGAACATTTGGAAAACAAGTAGCGTGTCCAAAATTCTTTGATATAGAGGGTCTTCTTCTTCTCTGGCACATAACTAATGCAAAATCGGTAAAAAGTGTTAAATTTGTCCTTCAATCAAATTGATTAAACATGAAATTGACATTAAAAATCATTTGTACTACGATAATCAAATCATTGCCTAAAATATTCACACTAAAACATTTGGTGCTTAGCAAAAGTTGAGTAGTATATATATACATGTATACATAATGTATATAAATATTGGTTCGTAACTTCGTACTATATATTAACTGGTTATTTCACAGATCGCTTTAATAACTTAATATCGAAAGTTGATTCATATTGTGTTTAATTTGTCGTGAGGATATATGTTGATACATTAATGTAAATGTTTTTTGATACGTTTAATTTCCAACGTTGTAGTAGTAAGGACTTTTATACACACCGTGTGTATATACTATATATGTCCTTGTTTTGAACTAAGTAAATATTTCATTATCTTTATTATTTTCAAGAAATTTCAACAAACAGTAATTCAACTGACTGAACATTATGGTTTATCGATTTACGAGAAGTTAGATCGTGAAGAAAAAACAAATCGATTTTTTGTGGATAAGTTTTACTAAACCTTGGAGTGTGCAGGGGTATAACAAATACACTTATGTAAACGGAATATACCACTTTCACACACAACACGTATTCTCAACTAAAATAAGCCATTCTTTAAAAAATGTTTTGTTTGTGATAACGCTACATACTCACCAAAAAGGCCCCTACCAAACTGTTTGGCCTATCTGGAAAATTGTTTTATTTTTATTAGAAAATAGCATTCTGACATGTATTTTGGGAGTATATTGTAAAAAATATTTCCTACCTACCTACACACTGAAAATTCTCTGGGTAGGGTTACCCGAAACAAACATTTTCTTAATGATGGCCTAAGTTTCAAAAAAACAAACCGAGAGTGCATCACTTTTACTTACAACAACAACATCATCAGCATCATCTTCATTATTATAATTATCATCATCATCAATATTATCATCTTTATCATCACCATCAATATCAACATCATCATCATAAGTATCATCATTATTATCAACACTCCTCACACTGACTACCATTCAACTGTGGTTGGAACGACAGAATTGTATTACTATGTACAACATTGTAAAAACAAATAAGAAAATTCATCCAGTAGTATAAGATCATAATATCCACTGCCTGCATGTTTTGTTGTTCGGAACGAACAATAATGAAGTGGTTTTCAACAGTCGGTCGGGAAATTTTCACTGCGTACCGAGGAGCTAGACTGAGAAAAAAGGTCCAGTTTTACAATTTAGTGGCATACTCTCAAACAACAAGTATAACAAAAGTATGTACATTTAAGTCAAAATCAGATGGCTCTGCAAAATCGTAATCGAGTAATACGATACAGCAAAAGGTAAAATCATAAAAATGACATAATGGCGTATGATACTTTAATATTCGATGTGTAGTAAAATGACTTCTGAACTACTTTCCGTGAGCCCATTTACGAATACCAGCGACACTGCATTACAGGGATTTTCAATAAACTGGTTGCCGTTCCATGTTGAAGTGCATCAAAGATCTCTGTGCAACCTGAGTTCAACGGGAACCAGTTTAGATATTTATTACCTTATCTTCCTCTTATGAATTACCGATTAATCGGCCATTATTAACCAAGCATTGCTGATGAGCGTATTAAATCCGTCGAAATTTGGTCCAAAGAATCGAAAACCGGTGAAAAATTCGGTTGACGGATTATTTATAAGAACTGTTAAGAACACGGAGACAAAGTTAAGAATAAATGAATTTTAATTTTATTTGAATACATTTATATACTTATCTTGATTTTTTTGTTGTTGTTGCTGTTGTTTTTGCAAAATCGGTGAGTGGTTTTTTTCGGCTTTAATTCCTTTATATATATCAGCTTTATTGCCTTCGAGTTATCATCTCCTAACAAACAGTGTGAAGATGCATACCGATAGCAATGAATTGAACAATTAAATTGAGAAAAAAATAGAACAGTAATGTAGAGTCACCAGTAATACCGATTTTACGCAGCGGAAGTTTGGTAAAAATTGTCATAAATTGTTCTAAAATAGCGTGTTCACACGTCCGAGACTTGGTTATGTATATTATCAAACTTTTGACTATAACAACCTCAGTGCCTTAATTCAGAGCTTTGATAATATCGACAATGGTATACTAGTATAACATTAATAGTATTTGTAAAATTAAATTTATGAAAGATTTAAGGCAGACTGAAAATAGAACAATTTTAGCTTTTCTTTACACTTGTCTTGTCCTCATTGTATTCTTTGGTACAGGAATGCACCTTTATAATAGTTCAACTGTTTACCATCTGCTAAGTAACTCCAGACAGATATTGACTTACAGAAACACAGGTTATGTTTTGCATTGAAAAGAAGTGTTTTGTATGTTGGTGCGTTGGTATTGCAATATAGCATGCAATCAACAACATTTGTCAGTGGAACGGGTTTCGTAACAGGGTAACCATACATATCCTTATGTTCATACACCACATAACAGTTCAACGATGTTGCATTCGGGGAGCATGGAGGTACTTCAGTCTGACCTGAAAATGCACAAAGACATCCGTGCAAATTACGTTAAGAACTTAATTGCTCCTGCAATAGATGTATTAAGGTAAGGAGAGGAGTATTCAGGGAGACAAGTCTCGCGGCCGGTGTAGCATAAAATTTTGACCCCGTTGAAAAACTCAACGTTGAAAATCGACCCCGACAGGTTTTCAACGTTAAATTTTGATCAAGAAAGTCGTTGAATATTGATCAATGTTAAATTTTGATCAATCCTGGGGTCAATTTTTAACGATAACTAAAACTCTAGACCAACACCAGAAATCGACTGCACAAATATGAGAATTAATCCTGCAGGTGCGTAGCTCTCGTAAAACACTGTTTCACGGTCTATATTATACATTTTGTCGTCCTAAGCGCCCTTTTGCTCTTGTCTATATGCGACATCATATCGATTTTTTGGCATTTTGTTTCAAACTTCTTTAAATGTGAATTATTTGAGATGCGTTTATTAAATCAAAGTTAAAAGACAAAAATAAAATTAATCTTATAGCTCGGTTATTAATCAAACAGTGAGTATTTAATTTAGGATAATTAACGGACCATAATACAAAATAAATGTCTATGAACAAAGTTAGAAGAATTTGATCCTTATAAATTGTGATATTCAAACATAACTAATTAAATTTATCTTTCAAACATACAACATTCTGGAATGTTAGGGCCTGGAACAGTTCATTAAATTTGACTTTGTATCATAAAGGGAGGTAATATTGATAACTACGTAGTTCTCTCCCTTTTCTATGATTGTATTGCATTTGTAATTGTTATGTTTACAAATTCCAAAATCACGCTATTAAAAAAGCTTGTAGTGAATGTTTTACAAATTATTCATTCTAAAACTATGTAATGGTTGATAAGGTTTGCTTGTACTAGGTTCTGTGATCCATTAGGTCTAAAACAGTAAATTTTACATTTAGCGATGCAACGCTTTATTGCGTAAGTTGAGGGTACTTTAATTCTGTCATACAAATTAATTAATTCATACTGTTTCTAAATTTATTTTTAGACATAATAAAGCAATGACCAGCTGATTTACTTGTGTATATCCTGTCAGTTGGTCATTTTAGTATGTTATTATACCAATTAACGTATTTTATTGACTTTTCATTTATGAAGATTGCGTGGGATTATTTTACTGTCGCGTCATCGGGCACTACAAGTGTTTTTAAATCCACGTAAATGGAGTTCTGGGACTTTTGTCACTGGAACAGGACAAATCGAATACATAAATGATTGGTGCCGAAACGGAGACAGTTTATCCAGAGGCTTGCTCAGTTTTCTTAGAAATCGCACCGGATAAACTCTCAGTCTCGGCACCATGCAACCATGCATTCTGAATATGCCGCAAAACTCCTGTTTCAGCTTTGGATGATGGTTTTTCAATGTTTCATGCAATTTGTCAGCTTTTCAAATAAAATGAAAATTTCGGTGTCTGACCCCATCAATACACAACGAAAGAACCTCTTTAAAATCGTGTAAATACCAAATTCAAATTACAAATGTACCTATAAAGTTTTATGAAAAGAAATGGTGAGAATAACTTACATTATATAATTATTTACTGTAAGGGATGGTTTTCAACGCTGAAAATAACTCTAACAAAGGTTGATCAGTTTTTAACGAGGGTCAAATTTTCACGCGTAATGGGGTCATTATTTAACGGTATGGGTCAATATTTAACGTTGAAAATTGATCAATAATCCGTTGAAAATTGACCCCTGGGGTCATTTTTCCACGGGGTCAAAATTTTATGCTACACCGCCATTTCCATAACTGAGAAATACGCCTCGTACACAAGTGTGGTAACAAAATTTGGTTATAGTGCGGTTTGCGGCTACTTTTTTTCAACAATAGGTCCCTGTTTTCAAGATTAATTCTTAGAATGACAGACGTTCAAATATGTTTTAGTTCACGATTGAAAAAACAGGCATATCAAGTTCCCATCGTTGGATTCTCAGGGTCAGCCATGATGGAAAGTAGCCAGTGAACAAGAACAACAAAATGGCGGCCTGCCTATTGTGTCCGAGGAACTATTCTTTAGACAAACCCCGAGGAATTCCGACAGGCAATTGACAAGAATGGTGGCGTTCCGGCGGTTGAAAGCCTTAGTGTGTGTTCCCTTATTTTGATCATGTCATCCTTAAAAAATATTTTGTTTGCGGTTACGCCACCTACACACCAAAAAGTTTCGACCCAACTTTTTTCGGCCTCTCGGGTAAGTAAGCAAACAAACGTTTAAAATAAGAATATCAGGGTTTTTTTCACATCCCCTTTGAGTTGTGTGTGTTGTCTTTTGCGCATTCGATATTATAATTGGATTTATAATTGCTAGCCGTTGTCGCTTAAACAGTGTGTATTCGATTATTTTCCGGTCTTGTAATACTGTCAGTACATGTTCCTTCAAATAAGTGCGAAGGGTGTTAAACAATTATTAAAATATGCATCGACAGTGATTGATAATAAGTTAAAGGAATATAATTTCAGATGGACTTAGAAAATGTATGATTGGAATAATAAAGTCATTTAAGAATCTATATATACATATTTCATACAGTTGAATTCATTAAAATATGTGTTACACTTGATATAGGTAGTAGAAGCGTTTGGCGTATTGAACTACTTCATTAAAATATAATAAACTCAAACCAACTTATAAACTGCAAGTTCGTAAACTGAAATTTCTCAGAAATTATGCGGCAAAAATTTATGAAATTTTGCACACAATAATTTCATTCAATTACCCGTAATTTTACACTATTTGATTTCATTTACCCATGCAAAACGTGTACTTCACTATCGATTATATTGCTTGTGAATCTCGTGCATTCAATGAAAATTAGGTAAGCATATTTCAATCGGTTCCGTTTTTACACTATATATGGCTCGCATGTCTGTCGAAGGAAGAGACAGAGCAGTGGGAATGTTGGGGTCCGGCGTTCCTTTGTGACAGGTATGTTCCTCCAAGTTTCGATTATGAATTTCAATTATCATTTGTTTGATAAAAAAAAGTCTAATTAAAGATTACAAGCATTTAATAAACTTTCAATATCATAACAGGATGCATGAGACATGGCGATCGAGGCACCACAAAATGTTTTTTTGATTTATACTTTTAACAATCAATTTATATCCAATTATATCTTGTGGTGGTTTATAACTTGAGTGTACATCGCGAATACCATCTAAATAGGATGTCCATACCTAACCTTTCCGAATTTTTACATGTGAAATAAAAGATTAAAAAATAGTCTTACCTGTACTTTTGCAAACGTGGCGACTTCCGGTCGGAAAACACGTATCACCAACTGCACAAGCTTTGATACCACAAACATTTTTCTGAAAGAGATAATTGTTTAAATTTCGAGTAACTCATAGTTAAACATGTTTCTGATTAAGTGAGGTGGGTCATAATGTCATAATTACATGTTATCAACTTGATTATGAAAGAAAAAACAAAATCTGTCAAAAGCCAGATCAGATACGTCAAAAGTTGGATCTGATCATGTAAATACAAGTATATACATAAACGTACCATGTTCCACCCAACCAGATCGGAATACACAAATCCCGTAACTGCAAGAAAATGCTCGAATTTCACAGAAGAGCTGTCCACGCTATGCATAACACAGTGCTGAGTTTGCCTGCAGTAGCTCATTGACAAACACCCGTGGACTCCCATGCATCGAAGCGCACATCTGTAATTTGACAAGTCCGTATA
This sequence comes from Lutraria lutraria, assembly GCA_964023205.1. Classification (NCBI taxonomy): domain Eukaryota; kingdom Metazoa; phylum Mollusca; class Bivalvia; order Venerida; family Mactridae; genus Lutraria; species Lutraria lutraria. The sequence goes on along the minus strand of OZ026836.1, from coordinate 11,485,753 downwards.
AGCACTCATTACATGCTTTGTTAGCACTTTGTTCATGTGTTCCGACTTAATGTCAATGGTTGTACACTTTTTTCCGGCTGTTGTAGTAACACAAATAGACATTATGATAATGATCGAACCACGCAGGCACCGATTGGAGATCATGCCGCTGTCTTTAGTCATGTTGCTGTTGGTGGCTTGGAATGTCAGAATGTTTCCAAGGCGTAGATTAAATCAACAATAATAGCATCACCAAGTACGAAAGACAGTTATATATACACTGATCCAAGGCACATAAGAGGGATGTTCGATAAGTCATGTGTGTGTTACACTAAGGCACGAAAATGATATGCACGATTTCGCTAATATTAATACGCCTGCATGGATAGCTTTATATTCATTAACAACATTTTTTCTGAATTGGGAGAAGTTTATGGGTCCCTTGTGTGACAGTTCATATATGGAAAAATAGTTCTGTTTCTGGTACAGAGTCAGTTAAAAATTCTGCAAAATCAGGACGACCGGTGACGGCAATATGCAAAAGCAGGTCTATGATGTCTCCATTGAAAGAGATGGCAAATATACGAATCGCGATATTGCCAAAGATGTTGGCACATCACTATCGAGAGTACATTTCAGCCATAGGCGTATTATGAAAGTACACACTATTAATATCATATGGATACCCAATCTATCGGACAGAAAATCATAAAGCGTACACGTGCAAACGGCAAAACAATTGCGCTAACAGTTTCCAAAGTTCAGCTGTATACAATTTGCATGCAAACATTATTGGTGATGAGATTTGGGTTCATTATGTTTCGAGTCAGTTAAGAAAATTGAAAACAAGATATATGGCTTATCAAACACAATCAACGGCCTGTAGTTGACAAAAGGGCAATGAGCAAAGAATGTCCACTATACCATTACATTTGTATATTATTCTCTCGTGACGGTATTGCCGTGATGTTGTACTTATAAAGCTCAAGATACATTGTCAAAGACTAGATTTCAACATGTTTGCCTACTCCATGATAATGCTCTAGCATATTCATGCATCTGACAACAATTTCTGAAGGCGGAGAAGGTAACGTCATGCCTTAATTGTAGCATACGCAAGATCTTGCTCTCGCCACTTTTTTCTTTTTCTTAAGTTCTTATCTGGGCGTCGATATCACTCCAGACAAGCCAGTGCCTCTGAGGTATACCCAAATCAGGGAAAGTTATTTTATTTTAATATTTGATATTATATATTATCTACACAATACACATTACATATCGAACATCCCTCGCAATCGACATCACTCAGATTTAACAACAAATTGTGTGACAACAAATTTTCAGACGCACGTTTTAATAATTTTACTTAATCTTTCCGTCTAATAAGAGTGATAATTGACCAGTACGACTTAAACACTAAAATAGTAATTTCACAAAAGGAATGCGAAATTCGATGACCATTAGCCTGACAAATATTTTTGGTACATGTTGTCGTGATGAAAGTCAACTCGTATCGATAATTCAGTACATGTATTTTATGAAAACAGAAAATGTGCAAAGCAATTTAACGATATACATTTTGTATTAGGTAACCGATAGATTGAAAACACCCCGTTAACTATTATTAATTAATTCACACCACTTAGGTCACGCGCTACTCTCATCAACCTGTGAAACATCGCGCTTTGAATGCTGGGAAAGGAACTATATTTTAAAGTCCCATAAGCATATAATTGTGTCGGTCGTAGTAGTTTCTGTTTGTCGATATAAAATCAATTTACTGAACTTATTCTTTACTGAAGTTACAAGCACCTTTTCAAATATCAGAAGCATGTTTATCACTTGCTACATGTTTGGCTCTTATAATTTGATTGAATGAAGGTGAAGATAGAAAAAGCGGACCTCACACGTGAGGATGTGTGACAATGTCTACAAAGACGGTCACTGTTGAAAATAGCACTGGTACAACCAAAGTTAAATTACGTAGTGAATGGTCACTGTCACCACTACGATCAGGTGACCATGTACGAGTATTTGTTGTAGACGTCATCGTTAATACATACCATAGTGAGACATTTCCACAACAGTTAAATCCAAATCATACAGGTATGTAAATACATGTAGTTTAAGTTTTCTGTTACTGTATTTGAGCTGCAGCATGACATATTCAACAAGATAGCTTTGCGACCAGTATGGATCCAGATTACAAATCTGCAAATGAAGACTAAGGCTCAACAGGTCTTCTACTGGTCGAATGGACATTATGTAGGAATTCTTATACTTTGGATCATTTGTCTTACTTCATATGTAGTAGTTAAAATTATTCTTGGAAACAATTCTTTATATAAAAATAGACCAGTGAATGATAGATTTATCTTGGAAATACAGTGTCCATACAAAAACTACATGTATGTATTCTAGCTGGTTGTCGAACGTTCGGCATTTTCAAACATTTACGTGTCACATAGGTTAAACAATTAGGTCACCAAGTTAAGACAGAAACTAAATTCAGAGGTTCAAATGGGTTTAAACTGGTTTAAAAATTCAGTCTTAATTATTGTAATGAAATTATTTCTCTTAAACATGTCTGGAATAACCTTTCAAATCACAAGATACTACACAACTTGGCATCAGAAGGCTTAAGATATGCCCTACATTATAGGTATAACTGGAAAAAGTTAGCTCACTTTCCTCTCATTCAGTATAATACATATTGTTTGTTTTACTCTTGTATGTTTGTATGACCTATAATATTAATGTTTTGTTCTGTTTATTTGCAGATGCATGACGCACTCGGCGAAGAGTTACATGTGCAAGTTGACACTGCCATGCTCATTCAGTACATGGACTCTTTAAATAGTGAATAAAATCCAAATTACTTGCATGATCGTTTGATCCTTAAATGCATGCATATTTCAGTACTGTAGTCAAATGATTTGGTAATCACCACGCCTCTACTTGAGGAATGCAGTTTGAAGGCAATTGTTACACCCTATAATACGAAACCTAAATACATGTAGATTACTTCGGAATACTTCCATTGTTTTCAGTCGCTTAGTCAACGTCACTCACCTATATGTAATAAAGACATACATTTATACAAAATCCATACAGACAATATACAGTTTATAATAAGATAATAATTAATAATCTACAATTTCTCGGTGACGTTAACAGTTAATTATAGCTGGGCAGATTAAGTAGAAAATATCTCAAAATCTTTCAGTTGGTGATACAAGCACCAAAATTGGCACATATGTAGTTCAATGTGTCCTTTTCCAAAAAAGCACGTTAGCCATTTGATTTTTCAAAATGGCGGCCATTTTCAAGATGGCGGCCATTTTAATGTAGGAATTCATTTCTTTTTACTGCAATACCATTGAAAATATTTTATTCATTAAGCTCTCACACTCAGAAGAAGTGTTGAGAGGTTTGTTATCACATGTAAGTGACTTCTTTTAGTTTTGAGGTCAGTAGGTCACACTTTGGGGTCACGGTGACCTACAACATAAACATCTGACCTACGTTCCTCCGTCACAGTGACATACAACATGAAGACTATGTCTGCCAATAACTAGAGAGTAATTTTGCCTGTGGTCCTCAGAATAGGAAGGGAGGTTGATCATTACAAGATGACCCTAATTGATTACGAGATCAGAAAGGTCAACGGTCAAGTCATTGACCGATCAAAAATCGGAAATTACTATCCAGGTGGCGTGGCACATGTGTTTGAAGTACACCTCTTGTTTAATATAAGTTGAATGGGATTGCACACAATACGTTTTAAGTTGACTGTTTGTTATGCTGAAGCCTAAACAAACCAATTCTACTGCTTTTAGATTAAAAAAGGTAATGTCAAGTCACAACCAGAACACGTTGATTTCATCATTGTCGTGAAACTTGGCATGGGAACCATTTTGAGCAAAACGTTTATTGTCCATGTTAAGCATTTCTAATGCTATCCTGCTAGCACAGTACATGATTACTTTAATTGTGCGTCGCTGTAATCAATAGGTAGCCACCCCTGAATAGACAGGATGTACCTGTGTGGGCGTAGATTACCTGGACTGTGTTCATATAGCAAGGGAATTAACTACTACAACATATTGGCATATATGCCTTAATTGAGAGGATCTACTATTAACCCTGTATTTTTAGATGGCAACCAACGCCTTCACTACCCGCACCTTGTTGTTGATGAGTTAGCTGTACACTAGACATCTGTGCTAATCCCATTGATGTTCAATATGCCCCAGATCTGTCGAAGACGCCCGCTAAGCGAACTTAAACAATGTGTTGGCACAGGAAAGCAGATGATACTTTGACTGAATGTGGTCTAGCAATGTGGTCTTGAAGAAAGGGTACAGCGAACGATTTTAATACCTAGTCAATGTATCTCTAGGTCGTAAGACTGTCAGCTACTAGCCAAGGTGGCTTGTATTGCCATGATATGCCCGACCATACTAATACATCAAATATTATTGTTGGATGAAAACATTCTATGTAATGTTCATCTCGATGAGGAAAATAAGGTCTTGTTGATGATACGTCACTCTCCGATGTAATGGGAGTAATCAGGTCAGAAACGGAGCCGTTTGGTTTCTCTATCTATTCTAAGAGCATGACTGTTATTAGACAGAAAGCATTGTATTCTGGGGGCAACAGTGTGTTATGACATGACCCCGTTACCTTACTGACAGTTTTGTGGTGTTAAGCATCATTGAAACTCCCCCATAATGTAAATAACATTTTGATGAATAAACAGGATTTCACGGTTACATAGGATAGGCAAATAATTATATCTTGTCAAGTTTCAGAAAATACCAAAGATAACACATGTGTTCTTGTAAACACATATTATAACCTTTTTTGAAATCTCACTGAGAAACATGTTGCACTGTGTCGAACCAATACATCTTAAGTAACTTGAAGGTTTATTGCTATTCACAATCGAACAGGCAGTCTTTAGGGGCTTAATATGTCGTATAACTATGAAGACTCTAATACTTATATCGTACATGACTATACCAGTATCAAGGTAAAAGTCAATGACTGTGTTCGTCCTGTGACAGCCGTCAATGTTTTCTCTGATCTACCTAATCTCTAGAAAAAAACTTTGAGTAGGATTTTTGCATGGTCAAAATCGCAGATGAAGTGTGAAACATGACATTTATTTCTATGTAGGCTAAGGATGACAAGTGAATTTCATTTTCTGGTTGTGATATTGTCTCTCCAGTGTTAGTAAAGCTAGATTAGGAACCGGTGAATATAGATGATTATGAATAGAGTATTAGATATATTGGTTATAATTTTGTACGATAGGAATTGTCTCCCACAGCAAATATCTTTCATGCAAGACTCGATTAGTTTGTCGTAAAACTGAGATCATTCAAAGGGACCACCGTAGTTAAGTGATTATGTTCGGTCTCTGACCAGTAATCATTTGCCTCTCATCCCTATGTGTTCGAGTCTCACCCGAGACCAGAAAAAAATCACAAGAGAGGAAATTGTTCAACTTAATTATGGAAGGTCAATACTTCTACCTAGGTATGTCTATGGTAGGAGGAAATTGACCACTTCTGTTTGTGCAACGTGTTAGGGAAAAATATGTCATACGAATCTTCCTCAAACTTGTGCTCCTCTACTTGAACGTATAAAACCGCTGCTTATTTAGCATGCTGTATTTGGGGTTAGGCTACAATTTATCAGATGGAAATGTCCAGGTGACAGAGGGTGGAAGAAACACAATCATCTTTTGTTGATTTTAACTGAACTTCATCCCAATGTACAGAGCTGTAAAACTTGACAAAATGTGGTTGCAAAAGTGGATGTCGTGGTAGATAATTTATAAATGCAGTCGATTTGGTATGGCCTATACATGTACTTCTATATGAAACAGCAGTTTTGATAAATACCTACACGTGTCAGTCTCATAATAAATAAAGCAATAAAAAAGCAAATAGAAAATAATAGAAACACAATAAAAAGGCAGGAGAGCTTCAGAAAGCTGAAAAGGGATATTTGATAGCAATTTGGAAGAGAGGAGATAAAAAACCCACATAACTTCACATTTAAAATCGTTTTACTTGCACTTATAATTAAGGCATGAATATCAAATTTTATTTTCCGCTTTTAAATGTTTATTTAATTAAATATCTACATAAATTGATAGAGCGATAGGTATTTTCAGAGAGGCACTATAAATACCGTAAATTGACCGTTTTGACGTCGAAAACGACGTCATTTCCATCGTTTTGTTCCAACTTTATTCGAAATATTAAACCGTTCACAACTTTTTAACACATTTCTATCAATTTCAAACACATATGAATACAGTCTAGTCCTTTTTAATGATTAATATTACCATGGAGTGAAATAAGCAATATTGAAATAACCATGGCGGCCATTTTGAAAAATATGGCGGCCATTTTGAAAAATTTAAGTGGCTAACGTGCTTTTTTCAAAGAGTTGGCCTTGCTGAACATTCATGCCAAATTTGGTGCTTGTATCATAAAGTGAAAGATTCTTTCAGTTATCGGCCCAGCTATTACTGTAACTTCCAATGACAATCGTCACTTGAACAGTACTTTCAGTACTTTGATTCTAAACTGTTCTGTAACTTAACTTACTAGATGATATAAAACATTTATCTTAAAAACTAATTTTTTTTCCTGTGTGTACATTTCAATATTTGCATTTACAATACAGTTTTCATAGCAATGTGAATAAAGTTCTGTTATTGAAGTCTACCTTTAGCTCTTTTTCTCCATAAAGATTATAATGATGTTCAAACCATTAGCAGGTGGTATGACAACACATATGTAATTGTTTATATGATATTTCTGTCGAGTATTGATAATACTGCAATTTATAACACCTAACCGTACTTGTTTTTTGTTCACAATTTCTTAAAGTTATGAAGAGTTGGATTCAACTCACATACCCAACTTTTGCTGACATGCTGATTTGGAAAATCGATATTGCATGGAACGAGATTTTCACTATATAATCGTCATAGCTTTGATTCTATAATTACAGTATAACTAATATATTAATTAATTGTGTACTCATCTCAAAAGTTTGTTTATTCTTTTATCTTTCTGATAATATATATTTTTATTATATTTAATTAATGATTTCTCCGACCCTTTTGCGTTTGAAAAGACACCTATCGATTCCGTCTTTATTCAATCAAGGACTTATAATATACATGTATAACTATAATTTAATTCCTTGATTCAATCAGACACGTATTATACGTTCTGATTTAATGTAAAATGGGTAATATTACCGGGTAGATTTTTCGTTTTTAGCAACATAACTTTTGTTTAGAAAATGGCATCAAATTTGTACTCATTGCATTCGTTTTGAAAATATATTTTCTTTCGTCGTGTTAGCAAGGACTTTATATAAGTGCTTGGTGTTAGATATGAAAACAATAAAATATTATCTTCTAGCCGACCCTTCTGATGATTTTTAAAGTTAACCCCTTGAAGTTCAATTAGACGACCGTTCGGCAAATCTCGGATATTTACGTCCGTTTACGCAAACAACATATGCCTTTTGCGAAGATCATATCCTGCAGATAAGGCACTTTCTCTTTTTACCCATGTTCACATGCACGTTCAAAAACTTATTTTCGGGTAATATATTTTGAATATCTTTATATTTTCTGATGGCTGAGAGCTTCATCTTTAGGTACATATATAGTATATTATTATACATTTAAGATATACACGTGGTATATAAGTTAAATTCGGTTGAAAAATAAAAATAATTATTATAATAAAGTATATTCATGTCCAACTTTGGCGGACATGGTCTTATCGAGTATCTGATCAATTTTCAAGGGAAACAACTACAATTCAGGGGTTTATATACAGTCTACCTATTGTTACCCTCCTTGCTTGCGTTATGCTGACTTTATTAGGGGTCATAAAGTAACAGATAAAATATGTTATCTTAATTGATCCAAAAATCGATATTTCACTGTATAACTTTTAGATCCCAACAATTATGTACGTCGTTAAAATGGACAGAAACGTATGATATTGACATTTATTTGTTTCATCAGTAAAATTAATTTTGCAAATGCGAATATTATGAAAAGACTAAATTCAAGAATCCTAGTAATAATTTTGTTATTGTATGCACAGTCAAATAGTAATTTGATTCTATTCTGCATATAAACACATTAGCTTACAATACATTTATTCTCACTACTGAAACATGGCTGTATAATGTTTCATCCATAAGTGAACATTAATGGTTAATTAACAAAAACATCTTTCAGTTGTGCAGCATTTATTTCAAATTCATACAAATGCATTTTATTTTAAAGTTTACTGATATCATTTACTTCACTGAATTCATATTGCCAAGGCCTGATACAATTGCATGTTTACTGGTAGTTTTAAAATAGCTTATACCTGTATTATACTCTATTCAACACACTGCACAAAAGAATAATTAAGTTAATAATTGATGCTATACTAAATTCACAAAGAAGTACTTGCATGCATGTGCTTTCAGCTGGAACAAACATCACAATATCGAGGGCTTAGCGCAACACAGTCGTAACTTGTTCTTATTTCAATATGAGTTACGACACTGTTGCGTTGAACCCTCGATATGGGCATTCACAACAAAATTTATACAAGGTAATAACGATTTAAGATTATACAGTTGTCCTTGGATTTCATGTTCATATATCAAACATTAATACAGCAAAACAGTGCCTGAATATATTTACACCCAAAAGTGTTCATGTAAAGCAATGTTTATCTGTCTAAATGATTATCACATCAAAATCACATTAATCACTGATATATGTCTTTACTAATGTCACCATAAATTGTTTAACGACAGAAAAGTGTTTAAAAGTTCATAATCCAAGAAATTAATCGATTAGAATTTGGAATCTTCATAGATATAGAAAAATAATGAGTTCGACGAAGCATCCATTTTCGTTTTGTTTTTATCTAAGTTAAGACACCTCGTACCTAGACTAAACTTTTAAGATAAAAATCGTCGATTTAAGAATTTTTCTAAGATTTTTTTCACTCTTAGACAAAAGTTAAGACAAATCTTACAATGTTAGCAAAACTTGGTGAAAACTAAGATAATTTCGGGATTCTTAGATAATTTTTCATCTTAGTTGGTTTGTGAATACGGGCCCTGGTGTATATAAACAGTACAATCAATTTCTGCAATTTGATTGAAATAATATCTAACAAATATAACTCGACGTGCCCAATTGTTTGTGAGTCAATGTGAGATGCGTATAAAAAACAATAATCAGGTAAAGTTAGCAACCATATAAAGGGATCTCAAAAATATGATTTTATTATCCGTCCTTTGTTTACACATCATTGAAAAAATAGATATACTGTGCTGTATTTCTATATATACTTTGTGATAAAAAAAATTGGAACGTTTTTATTGCCAGTAAAAGTCAGTTTTACATCTGTCTAGGTAGAATAAGACCTACTTCAATTTTAACATCCAAAAAGCTAATGGGGCTTTAACAATAGTGAAAGCATTTTTTTATTTATGTTATTTTTTTATAATATCAACAAATTTGGTTATAAATATCGATTTTGCTTTTATACGGAAGTAAAGTAAAATATTTCACATATTCTAATATTTTCATCCATGTTGTAATATGTTTTAGTCTTCAACCTCAATTATCCTAAAACTTGATTCAACGCGTCCAATGTTTATTACCCTGTATAACACATCATGCTGTGGCTGTATATACATATATATAGATACCTAATCAGCAGATATGATCTTCGCCAAATGATCGTTGTTTCCGTAAACGTACGTAAATGTCCGAGATTTGCCGAACGATTGACGAATTGAACTTAAGAAAATCTAAGGGGTAGTTTTAAAAATCATCAAAAGGGTCGAAGAAGAATTATTTGATTGTTTTCATATTTTACATGGTGAAAGAAAATAAATTTTCAAAACGAATGCAATGAGTACAAATTTTATCACATTTCCCCCAAAAAAGTTATGATGCTGAAAACATCAAATTTTCATTGAAAAATCTACCAATTTTATGCTTTCTACATTGAATATAGAGGGAATCGATAGGTGTCTTTTTCAAACGCAAAAGGGTCGAAGAAAGAATTAATTCAAAATAATAAAAAATACACCATAAGAAAGATAAAAGATTAATTAAACTTTTGTGATGAGTACAAATTTCGTATTTTAAATAGAATAAAAGTTATGACGATTATAGTAAAAAAAACCTTCTTTGTTTAATGTAAATTTTTTATCGATTTATCGATCAGCATGTCCGCGAAAGTTGGGTATGAGTAGGCCAATATAGGTTTTTGATTAAACCAGGTACGTATATACGTACCTGACTAAATCAAGGCCGTGAAATCAATTATTTGTTCCTTATTTATAGACCTAGGACCGGAATACATTATGCCCACAATCATTTGACTATCATACTTCGTTCAATTAGTGTGAATAAGACAATTAATTAAGATAATATTCCCGTTCTATGCAGCAAAGAACTATTTACTACGGAAGCATAAATACGCCACCACATAACGATTAATTTTCATGTAAACTTTCGTGTAAATAATGGCGTATTTATGCCAGTTTACGTTCACCACCTGCGCATAATAAAATTTATCGTATCAATCTAAATAGTTCGTTTTGTTTTGGGGCGTTTGATGGTAAGTGTGGTAGACGAGTCCATTTTCCAAGGTCATATATAATGCACTTTTCTCTACACCCATTAATCGTAAAGGTACATTTTGCATACGAACGTATCAAAATCTTTTTTATATATTAAATGGGAGGAATCAAGAGATTTTTTATCAGTAAAACATAAAACTACTTTAGTTATATCCTATTTTACCTCTTCTACATATGGACTGTTCTATATACCAAAACAGTAGAGCCTGTGTAATATGATACAAGTTGTAAGTAAGATCCAGCATTCTCGTCGAAGAGATCAGCACGTAAACATTGTACTACGTGGACAACATTAATATAGCAACAACGTGCAGTTGGTGAAGTCTTCGAATCTTTTGTGTGGTGGGATCTTTCTGGAGTCTTGTGGGTTCCTGACATTGACAGTTCTTTGGTTCCATCATCATGTGGGGGTTTTGGATAGCAGTTCTTGCCACGGTGGCAGTACCAAGTTTCTGTGATTTATATTCAAGTATCACCCACTTGCAGTCTGCATTGTATGCTGAACGTGACATTGCGTATGAAATTCGACAATATATTTATGAAGAACAAGAAAGACTAGAAAATCTGAACAGGTATACTGTATAATTATGTACGTTTGTTATTGAACTGTTGTTCAAAGTCTTTGCAGTCTACTTATCTTAACAGTTACTACATAATCTAGCTCTTCTCTCTGGATTTCTCCAACATATATTTCTCTTGTTGTCCTCTCTGCCACACAGACAGTGCTAGTTTCATTTATTTTGTTTCCATCTAAAATAACTGATTTGTGGGGCGTACATATTTTAAAGATTTTTTTATGATATTTTTAACCAATTTTCAATCTGATTAAAATCATATCCTCAAACCCGCTACGCTATGAGGATCTGAAGACGACCTATAGAAGGTCACCTCAGGTGACCTTTTCCACTAGCCAATCAGCGCCTTACTTTCATAATTCTGAAAGTGATCTGATTCTATTTTTAACCGCAGTTAAAACAATGTTTGACTTGTAGTTAGCACGAACACCTATTCTTACGCAACTAAATGTAATGATAGCGCCCATGTGACATATGCGTGTTTATTAAATTTTCTGTACTACTATGGCCGAATCGATCAGGATTACTAAAAAAATCAAAAAGTGGTTGCAGACAAATATGTTATACGTATTTTAACGTTTACTAACGTTTAAATAACATCGTCAGGTAGAAAGTTCATTCGGCCAAAGTACCGATGAAACGAGTTATACGATTGGCTGAATTATAAATAGATATAAATAGTGATCATGGAAATTCCGACTTTTGAAAATAGAAACTGGTATAGGCCGTCATCAGATCTTGCCGTAAGGAAGGTCGAATTCTAGTCAGATTGACCAATTTTATTATGCCCATTCTTATTCCATTTGATCATACATATATTTCAATATAATACTTTAATATGGCAGTTTTATCTTAGAAACCATGTGCATGCTTTTTTTTTGTCATTATTGCCATCTTATGAACTGTTCCACTCAGATACAATCTGAAGTGTCTGGTCTGTTAATTAAGTCTGTGGTCCAAAATTTGTCAATTGATTATTTGAACTGATCTCAGATTCTTCAATTCATGTATCATACATTTCTTTGATATTTTTTATATTGAGTGTGCTGTGACATATTCACCTTATTAACTGGCATATACATTTTTTTTATTCTACTTTTTTCTGTACAGGCAAAAATTGTGTGAACAAGTTAGGAATTCTTAATTTATTTTTAATTAGAGAATTGTAGATATAAATTGTGACACCAAGATATTTTACAGATGAGACAGTTTCTAAGGTGGTATTGTGCAGGCTGTATTGTGTTGGTATGGCCCCATAATGAGTGTCTTGAGTCTTGTGATTTGAATGACTTGGCACTTTGATGGATTGAATTTCATGTCCCAATTTGATTTCCATTGTTCAAGTAAATGTAGACTATGTTGTTATAGGCTTGAGTGAGAGGCTATATGTATAGTGAGAGAAAGATATACATTGTGTACAGCAATATGACCTGCAAAGAGTCGGACCTTTGAGTTTTTTACAGAGTCAGGAAGATCATATAATAGATAAGAAATAATTACAGATTTGGTCTATAAACTACTTTAACTAGAAAAATATAATAATTATGATTTTGATTTCTGTAATTCAAGTGCATTAGATGAAGAAAATTATTGATGAATTACTTGTGTTCATTATTGTACTGTACAAATGTATATATATAATAGAATTATAAAAGAATATTTTATGTTATAATATAGTATTGGTCTTGGTGACTCAAATGTGTTACATCATAACATGTATTGTTGTATTTATGTACGTAACAGTACAAATAAATGAGTCTTATCTGAATACCGTATTCCCCCTAATAAACGCTCCCCCCCAAATAAACGCCCCCACCCTTTTTTGCCAAAAAAGTCGTAAGGACTTACCAGCTTTAAGTGTCTGTCCGGGACTTATGACGTAAAATCCGTTTTTATTAAAGATAAAACACAATTAAATCCACTTTGAATAATTGTATTAATCCAAATTAACACGTGAACAATAACTAAAAACTAGCGAAACTGCGTGATAAACAATCTTAGTTCTATCACTTTCGTACAGTAATGCAGTAGATCTATGGACCATTCGTGATGTTTATTAATTAGTTTTATTCGGCGATGTTTCGACTTTATCCTTACGATACCTAAAGCGAAAGTAGGTTTTCTGAAAATAATTACTTAGGTCATCTGGTCGATCTAAAACTTCAACGCGCATTTTCATTAATCCGTTATTTACGTGCTTATTTTGGACAGATCAACATAAACAAGCACTAACTGTGAAAAATAAGGGTAAGACTAAGTGCAATATATGCCTTGCGGCAATCTCATTTGTTAGATGTGCGAAGTTGGCGATGCGAATCGCAATCAGGATTAACAATCATATCTGACACGCGACTTCCACAATTGATTTTTGAATGACTTAACGCCATCGACAAAATGTCCGTGGACATATATAAACCAGTCTATTCAACTATTCCGGAGGTTAAAATTGCAATTTATACACTTTCGCCACTCGTAAATTTTTGGAGCCACTTTGGTCGGACTTTCGCCAAGTGGCGATCGACAGCTTGGGCCCTGATTTGGTATTAATTAATTAACAGAAATATTTCCATCCCTTTCAAAGACAGTTACCGGTATAAAAATCCATCTGTAAAAAAGTGAATGTCCATCACTTTCATAGTGTTTGCCTATTTCTTCCGCAAATTTAACGACTTTAACGTGTAAGATTTTTTACCCCTCGACTCATACATAAAAACTCGATTACACATTGGCAAGATTACGTCAGAGGAGATTACGTCAGACGCGCGGTAAAGATAAAACGGTTACTCTGCAGCGACAGCGTGTTATTGATTTTTGACACGTAGTTTAACTAGTGCAACTGACTACAATATTTATCGTAGTAAAGCACGCCGGGAATGACAGTTGATTAATATTGCATTAACACGGCGATATTTTTCGATGGCAAGTGTTGCAAATTCATTCATTTGACCTCCAGAAAATCTTTGGATACGGTATTTCAGATTTTTTTTTTTTGTAAAATAGGGTCACAATAAACGCCCCCCTTTTGGAAAATGCATCGCCCCCGGGGGCGTTTATTCAGGGGAATACGGTATTCATATTGGTTAGATCTTAAGTTAGCCTTACTTATTTGGCTTATCTGTTGGCCGATTTCATGAACAAATTCAGTCATACTCTCAGACTGACAGGTCACAATCAGTCTAATTAGTTAGACTAATCTTAAGTATGGTGTGACATTACTTTGAATTAAACTTTTAGTATAGAAATTGCTTGATATTGTAGGAAATACTTTTTGACAGACACTCTTTACATTAATTTATTGATCTATCATAAGGTGCACATAATGTCTGAACCATGATGTGAGTGTGATGTGCATGAAATTTAATTGCTTGCGGAAAGTGTTATTAAAGCCTTCAGGGGGCAATTAATTTAACATATTACCTGTAAACTCTTACATTATGTACATGTATACACTGAAATTATAGACAACTCTATATATTATTAGAAACACTTATTAATATACTCCACTCTATATGAAAAGTAAGAAATGTATTTAACGTATCGGCTTGGTTAAAATCGCTAAAATAATGTACATGTAAAATGATATTTTACGTTATTTACAAAGATTAAATATCATATTTTAATACCAAGCAACAAAAAATTCTAACCAAACGCTAAAAAATGGTGTTTTATTGCGATAAATACTGCACCCCTTTATCGACTTTTCCTTATCAGAGTTAAAAATCAATAACGTAATGCGCATTGTATTGGTACAATATGATACTATTACAAAAATTGTTATAAAATCTCTTACTAGACATCAAACATGGGCGTGGTTTCAATTATTGAACCGTAAACATTAGCGATTTTGATTGGCTATCAAAATTAAATGGGGTGCGTCAAATTCGTTGATTTCAAGAGACGATGATGATCGGACACTTTAATTGTTAATTGTTCAGCTTAAAAAAACAAGGTGTCATTTTCGAATTAACACTGCCGTCTTATTTGATGACGGATTTCAAAGCGGTTTTCGGTATTTTGTAGCGGAAATGTTAATCTAGGAAAACATGCCTCAGAACATTGATATTTGTTTTCATTTTTTATCTATGGCGTATTATGTAATAAACAGCAGGGTTTTGGGTATGGAATTTCTTTAAGTCAAGTATCTAACGAACCGAGGACATTATCAAAAACTGAGGCACGGTTCCCTGCATTATACATTTATAGTGACTTTAAGGCTATTTGCTGTAATATATTCCTATATACAGAGTAGTTATCGTTGTTCAAAAAATTGAAAATTACGTGCGATATTGGTTTATAGAAGACCAATCAAATGTAATATTTGTTTCAAATTACTTGCAATGCACTTTTTACAGTGGGTTTATTTTAGTACATGATTATGGTTTAGTTTTTAAATCTAAAAATTGGTGAAACGTGAGTTGACCTGACATCCAAGCCAGATACCTTAAGGACCAACTTCACTTATGTGGTGAAATATATGCTGTTGTCACCATTAGTTGTGGTTTAAAATAGCAATCCGTTTATTGTGTATATGGGTTGGCAGAGTTCATCTAAATTGATTTTCATAAAGTAGTCAATTTGAGTATACAATTAACATAGAAACATAATTATATTCTTCATTTCAGTTTTGGCTGGCTGACACCAATTGACAAACTTTGGGTATTGGCATTGCCTCTAGTTAAAGACATTGAACAGCTACTATATAAGTGACTCCCCCCCCAAAAAAAATCCACATGTGGTCTAATCTCTTAATTGTTTTATTGCCCCTAATCAGATAAAACCAGTCTGGTCACGGTCTGTAGACTTGACACCTAGTCAAAAAGTGGGGTAATAAATTTTATTGATTTACAGTGATGATAAGTTTATGACTAAATTGCTTTTGTTTTTATAAGCATGGAGTAACAGCTTATGTAAACAAGTGCTAGTCTATCAATGACCCTGTCTGTTTTATTACCCCCTACTGTAGAATTAGGGGACTTTCTGGTCCATAAGTCACATGCCTCGCATTCCTGGTTCAATGTCTTTAAGTTACATTGCATGAGTGATGTAATGGGGTCACCTGTTCATAGGGTCACAGTTATTTAAGTTGCTCTGGTAAAAAAACAAACTATATTGACTGTATAGGAAATACCTGTATATACCTATATTGTAATATTATTCCTCTCTTCATGTGCCTGAAGCCCTGAGTTTATTGTTTTATGTGATTTTATCACTGCAAATAAAGAAGTTTATGAACAAATTTGATTGAGCACTCGGGTATGGTTGTTCTTAAAGACATTGAACAGCTACTATATAAGTGACCCCCCCCCAAAATCCACATGTGGTCTAATCTCTTAATTGTTTTATTGCCCCTAATCAGATAAAACCAGTCTGGTCAAGGTCTGTAGACTTGACACCTAGTCAAAAAGTAGGGTAATAAATTTTATTGATTTACAGAGATAATAAGTTTATGACTAAATTGCTTTTGTTTTTATAAACATAGAGTAACAGATTATGTAAACAGGTGCTAGTCTATCAATGACCCTGTCTGTTTTATTACCCCCTACTGTGGAATTAGGGGACTTTCTGGTCCATAAGTCACATGTCTCGCATTCCTGGTTCAATGTCTTTAAATTGTTTAATTTAGAATTGAACTGATTTACTCCTACAGAATTTCTCCTTGATGTTATTCTAGCCAATACTTATAGCAAGGTCCTTATTCCATACAGAAGTGATCAATCTAAACTTTAGTTTATTTCTTAGAAACCAGCACTTTCTGAAACCATAAAAGTGCAATAATACATATTGACAAGAGACTGTGGAGGATAATTGGATGGCAAGATGACCGTAGAGTTAATGATAGGAGAAGGATTCTGTTGATCCATCATTTTTCTTCCTTTTATTGACATTTTATTCATGTTTGTGTCCTTTTATGTTCCTATAATGCCATTCGATCTGTCTTTCGTGCGCATTATTTTCTTCTTTGAATACCGTAGATATTGAGGTAGGCATTTGATTAATGTTCAGTTTTGGTCAACAGTCTGTATTATGTTATTATTGAATTCTTTTAATTAATAATTTAATACATATTTTGATGATTGAGTGGTAGTATTAGTTTACTTTTACATCAGTTACCAGGAATATACATTAATATAATCTCTGTACAAGATTTCATAGTTTTTGTGCATCAGTTACTGTTATTGCCTTGTTTATGTATTTGTTAATTAATTGCGTGCATCTATTGTTTATCTTAAAAAGAATAAATTTGTTTATTATGTAAATATTAAAGGAAATTACCAACTCCTTGATAATAAACTATGCTTCAAAGAATTGGTTGTTAATTCAATACGGAACTTTAAACATGAAGATGCCTATTAGTCTGCAGATGAAATAAATTTAAAATATGATGTATATAATAACTATATATATATAATCAGTGTATTGTTGTATTTACATGTACAATGTTTTTTTTTCAGGTTAGCTGATGAATTTGAAGCACACAGTGAGTTAGCTTTACAAGATCCTGATAGATATATGGGCAACCCAGTGAATGCGTATCTGTTTGTAAAACATTTCACTCTGGACTGGGACAAAGATATCGATATTGTCATAAAAAATAACAGCAGACAAGGTACAGTTTGACCACAGGCACAGAGCGTTAATCTTCTTATCATGCCTACATCTACTTGAAGTGGTGAATTCCTGAACCAGAAGGGCTGACTTAATAACATTAAGTGTTTTCTGTTCTGCAATATCTTATCTGATCACTTTAATCTGTTTACTTGATATTAACCCTGGTCACCTATTACCGGTACATACAATCATGTACATCTGTGTACATATTTGTCCCGTTGGATCTGTACATCTGTACGAAATCTATTGAATTGCGAAGAATTGTTTTAAAACGAATGTCAAGTTCTTATTATAATAGAAACATCGGCTTAGTATTGAAGTTGAGACTGCAGGGTGATGAAGACACAGTTTGGTTGTCTCTGTAACCTACCAGTAATTTACATGTACAAGAATACATAGAAACTTCTAATGTGTACTTGTTTGTGCTGTTGTTTTCAATAACATGCATGAATGCCGAGTTAATTAATGTGTATTTATAAACATTTCAGTAATTTACTAATTAACTGTCTATTTATTCATCTTTGATGTATTGGACATGTAATTCAGTTATTGCTTTTATAATGATCTGATTTTATAAATATTTACAGAGTTATCTAATAGAATAGAAGAAATGCGTCAGTTTTTGCCAACATATGAAGATTTATCTGGGTCTGTAAATGCTCTTTTACGTCTACAAGATACTTACAAACTAGATACTTCAGAACTTGCAAGTGGTAATGTAGGAGGGGTATCATCCAATGAAATATCAGGTAATTACTTGTAATGAAGTAAGGTTAATTTATTACCTAATAAGTAGGTAATTGATTCTTTAATCAACTGTAAAATTAAGTTAAGATACAGGTAATTGTGTTTTTTCCATTATACTGATTTCATCTTGAAGAGATTTTGTTGTTGTATATCAATCTTTATTTATAGCTCACCTGGCTCATAGGCTTTTAGGATCGAGCTATGTCCATCGTTGTCCATTGTCCGACATCAACAATTTCATCGAAACTTCACATATGTGTTCCTTGCTTAAAGCTCTACCAAAGTTGTTCAAAGAATTTGATCCCATGCAGAACTTCAAAGTCTTAAAAAATCTTCTTATCAAAAACCAGAGGACCTAGAGCGTATTATTTAGTGTGTAGCATTGTCTAGTGGACCTCTACCGAGTTTGTTCAAATTATTGCACTAGGGTCAATATAGGCTCCGTCCCGGGGTTTACTCGAGTTTGTTCAAATTATTGCACTAGGGTCAATATAGGCTCCGTCCCGGGGTTTACTTGATTTAAAGTATAGGCTTATAAAGGAAAATTAGAAAATCTCCAAAACCACAATGCCCATAGCTTAGATATTTTGTATGTAGTATTGTCTTGTGCACCTCTAGTCTACAAAGTTTGATAACTCTTTACCATTACAAATAACTTTCCTTGATTAAATTATCCCAAAGTGTTACGATATTCAGGTGAGCGATATAGGGCCATCATGGCCCTCTTGTTTATGTGTTGAAATCTCTCATAATGTAACCTATAAGTTTAAGTATGCAATTTGCTGCAAACGGCATGAACTATGACAGAATGTTTAAATGATGTACATGTTGTGATTATGACTAACATCTATAGATTCACATATCGAGGGCTCAACGCAACAGTGTCGTAACTCATATTGAAATAAGAACAAGTTACGTCAGTGTTGCGCTGAGCCCTCGATATATTGGTAGAAAAGTTCCTATAAAAGAACTTTTTTTGTGTGTGTGAAATTACTTAAAGTAATTAAAATAATTTAAAATTCATAACAATGTACATGTGAGCATATTATTATATATTCGGATTTTAAGCTAACACAAAATATGTTCTTGAAAACTATACACAATTTTTGGTGTAGATTACTGTGTTTAAATGCATGTTTGGAATGGCTTAATGAACAAGTGGCTATATTATTAAAAATTCATAAGATCTTAAGAAATATTTTCCATTTCACATGTTTTATATATGTTTAAAACTTCTTGATAACCCTTTGCATGAGCATGCAGTTTACACTATGAAAATAAACTTAAATGTAACACCTAACACCTACATGCAATAGAAGTAATATTTATATGGTCTCATGTGGAAGAAACTTCTAAGAATTAGCAGTTGTTATAATGAGATGGTCCAAGAATTAGTTATTGTTGCTATAATGAGATGGTCCAAGAATTAGTTATTGTTGCTATAATGAGATGGTCCAAGAATTAGTTATTGTTGCTATAATGAGATGGTCCAAGAATTAGTTATTGTTGCTATAATGAGATGGTCCAAGAATTAGTTATTATACCCCCAGATATGAAATATATGGGGGCTATATTGGATTCACGCTTGACGGTCGGTCGGTCGGCCGGTCGGTCGGCCGGCCGGTCGGTCGGTCGGTCCGTGCGTCTGTAGACACAATTTGTCCGGAGAGTTTCTCAGCAACTACTTACAGGATTTTAATAAAACTTCACAGATGTGATCAGTAGTAAGCCTAGTTGTGCTAGCTTAAAGCATTTTTCGTTCGGATTAATTTTCACTGAGTTATACCCCTTTGTTGTTTTTATACAGTATATACAATAGGCAAATTTTGTCCGGACAATTTCTCAGCAATTACTCACAGGATCTCAATGAAACTTCACAGAAGTGATCAGTAGTAAGCCTAGTTGTGCATGCTTAAAGCAGTTATTGTTCGGATTAATTTTCACTGAGTTATAGCCCTTTGTTGTTTTTATTCAGTATATACAATAGGCAAATTTTGTCCGGACAATTTCTCAGCAATTACTCACAGGATCTCAATGAAACTTCACAGAAGTGATCAGTAGTAAGCCTAGTTGTGCATGCTTAAAGCAATTTTTGTTCGGATTAATTATCACTGAGTTATACCCCTTTGTTGATTTTATACAGTATATACAATAGGCAAATTTTGTCCGGACAATTTCTCAGCAACTACTCACAGGATCTCAATGAAACTTCACAGAAGTGATCAGTAGTAAGCCTAGTTGTGCTAGCTTAAAGCAATTTTCGATCGGATTAATTTTCACTGAGTTATAGCCCTTTGTTGTTTTTATACAGTATATACATTAAGCAGATTTTGTCCGAACAATTTCTCAGCAACTATTCACAGGATTTCAAGGAAACTTCACAGAAGTAATAAGTAGTTAGCCTAGTTGTGCATGCTTAAATCATTTTTCATTTGGATTGATTTTCACTGAGTTATAGCCCTTTGTTTTTTTCTACAGTATATACAATAGGCAAATTTTGTCCTGACTATTTCTCATTGACTACTGCCAGGAATTCAATAAAACTTCTCAGAAGTGATGAGTAGTTAGCTTAGTTGTGCATGCATTAAGCTTGTCTTGGTTGGTTGAATTTTTTCACTGAGTTATGGCCCTTTGTTGTTTTTATACAGTGTATATACAATATCTCAGTAACTACTCATAGGAATTCATTGAAACTTCACAGAAGTTATAAAAAGCAAGCCAAGTTGTGCATGCAATAACCAGGTTTTGTTTGGATTAATTTTCACTGAGTTATGGCCCTTTGTTTTATACAATTAGGTAAATTTTGTCCTTACTATTTCTCAGCAACTACATGCAGGAATTCAGTGAAACTTCTTAGAAGTGATAAGTAGTTTGCCAAGTTGTGCATGTCCACAATAGGTTTTGTCCAAGTAAATTTTAATGAGTTATGGCCCTTTGTTATTTTTTATATAATGTATATTTAGAAACTGGTCTGGATATATCTAAGCAACAATTTGCTGGTATTAAAAAAATGAAAATGCATTATATTTCCCTCTGTAAAATGTAACAATAACTGTGTCAAGGCCGCATCTGGGGGTATTCATCACCTTTAGTGATAGTTCTAGTTGTTGCTATAATGAGAATGTCCAAAAATTAGTTATTGTTGTTATAATGAGATGGTCCAAGAATTAGTTATTGTTGTTATAATGAGAATGTCCAAAAATTAGTTATTGTTGCTATAATGAGAATGTCCAAAAATTAGTTATTGTTGCTATAATGAGATGGTCCAAGAATTAGTTATTGTTGCTATAATGAGATGGTCCAAGAATTAGTTATTGTTGCTATAATGAGATGGTCCAAGAATTAGTTATTGTTGCTATAATGAGATGGTCCAAGAATTAGTTATTGTTGCTATAATGAGAATGTCCAAAAATTAGTTATTGTTGTTATAATGACATGGTCCAAGAATTAGTTATTGTTGTTAATTTAATAATGTGATGGTCTAAGAATTATGCACCTGTAAATATTTTGCTCGCCCAGGGGGGCGGCGGGCTGACTCAAGGGAATTTGACATTTTAAAAAGTTTGATGTCTAAATCCCCACCCTAGAGCCTACTTGGTGTATCAAATGCGACAGTGATGTAAAACCCGGCCAAAGTCTATTTCCCGGGACCCGAAGTCATTAAGTTGATCCAATTCCCGCCTGTCAGAAATGATCTTCTTAGACAATTCTGTGTATGCCCCCTTGGGCGGGCAAAGTATTGACAGGTGCATTAGTGATTATTATTATAAGAATGTCTCAATGTTACAGTGGTTGCTAAATGATATTTTACAGCATGTCGAGGGCTCAGTGCAACACTGTCATAACTTGTTCTTATTTCAATATGAGTTACAACACTGTTTCGCTGAACCCTCGATGTTTACCTGCTCCCCAATGAACAAAACTATGTTGTAATGTATGTGTACTGTCTTTTGTCAATAAAAGTTAACATCGTCAAGTTATTAATCAGCATGATAAAATGTCTGATTTGCATGTTTAATTTCTAGCATGGGATTGCTTTGAGCTCGGACGTTTGGCTTACAACAATGAGGACTACTATCATACAATTATGTGGATGGATGAAGCCTTGAATAAAATTAACTCAGAAGACAATGATGCTGGTGTGGACATCATTTTTATACTGGATTATCTTGCCTTTGCTCTCTATAGGGTAAATATTGGTGGAGAATCATGTGTGGACTACAAGTACTTGTTGTAATTCACAATAGTAGTATTGTTAGGTTGTAATTTCACAATAGTTACATTGATGGAGGGTGAGAAAAGAGCACTTAAGGTAAGTTGTTATGTTTGTCTGAAGAGAGTAATTGCTTTAACACAGAAATGTGCATGTACTATATTTGGTACTGATGGGGGATGTGGTTTCCGGTTAGTTGAGGTATAGTATGTAATGTAGTTATATATGCTATTTAAAGACACTCAACATTTTTGTCATAATATTATATTAATAGATGTTAGCATATACTGTCTGTGTAGTTATTTTGATATACACTTAACAACATACATCTACATGAATTATTAAACACAACACATTTGCTATTTTTAGCATACATTGGTGTTAAGTTAATGCTTTCATTTATCTGAATAATGGATCTGTTTGAAATAATAATTGGCCTCTGTGGTCATGTGGTTATGGTCTCTGGCAGTAAGTAATCGTTAGCCCCATGTTACTGTGAGTTTGACTCCCACCCAGTGAGAGAGATGTCCATTTAGCTTACAGTGGTCTGTGGTTCTACACGGCTGTGCATTTGGAGACCTTCTACACCTTAAAACTGAAAAATTCACAAAATGACTCTGGCTGCAGGTGCAACATTGAACCCATACAACATGATTGAGCTTGTAAGTTTGGTAAAATGTGTTCAGGTCAGGTTGATGTAAGTTAGGTTAATAGCTCAATATTACTTTCATTATGTACCTGGTAGTGTCAATGTCATATTTCTAGCTAACCCGAGGGAGAAATTGGTCAGTACTGGCTGATGGTAGCTTACAAGGCTGTGTATAAGGTAAGTACATCTTGATGTAGGAATGTGTCATGGCATGTTGAGAGAATGCACTGTCTGTACAGCCGTACTACTAACCACTACATAAACAGGTAAACTAGAAGTATATCTTCATCAACTGAATATTTACAGCTGAACAGTGCTTTGAAGTTGGCAGACAGGCTTACGTATCACAAGATTATTACCATACTGTGCTGTGGATGCAAGAATCTTATGATAGACTGATCTTTTCCAAAAATGATAGTTTGTCTAAAGCAGTTGTACTTGATTATCTTCAGTACTCGTGGTATAAGGTAGGAACTTTGAAACTTGGTGATCACAGATGTCATTCTTTTATTATCAATCTCTTGTTTCTTCCTGTCATAGTAAAATCATATCTGTATATTTCAAAGATAATAAGTTAGATATTGTATCTGCTTGTTTTACTCAGGACATGAAGAACTTTTATTCTAAATCACACCAATCTATGATTTTGAAAGAAAGCATTAAGAATCATTTCTGACTTAAATTTAATTTTGTCGTATGATACACATTGCTTATTGTGCTCTGTTTTAATAAAAGTTCAAATTTGTTTATCAGGAACAATCTAGAACTCCTGAAGTGGAAAGCAGTTCCATTGAAAACCCATTTTGAAAATCATATAGGATATGATTGGTTTATAATGACATATTATTGCTACAATGTATTAGCTACTCACCCCAAAGATTTGAATATGCTATGGTCAAAGGTTATGATGACTATTCATGAAACTCAAGCACTGATTCTTCCCTCCGAAAGGGATTTATTTGTTAAAGCAATGTAATCATATCATAAAATTTCACATTTTCAATTAAGAAGACGTGTTGTTTAGTATATATATATATACATAGTGAATGGTTTTTTTTCAGCAAGGAAATGTTAGGAGAGCTCTTCAACTTACAAAGGAAATGCTATTATTATGTAAGTTTCAACATGTTAAATATTAGTTTGTTACTAGTATTTCCGTCAATATTCCTATCACACTACTCAATGAAAGGTAAAACTTCTACTCCTAGAAGTAAGATAACTTTAAGGACAAATTGTCAATACTAAGACATGTTTTATATCCTGTGTGAGGATGTTGAGAAATATATTTGAGATGTAGATCTATCATATATGTAATATTGGTAATTTACCAAGGACTTATATACATACATGGATTCAGAACTGCTCAAAATAGCTCAAACGATATCGAGAGATGATCCCACAATGCATTGTTATATACTCAGCAATGTCCGAAGCTGTGATCGGGTGTTTACAAACTTAAATATTCTGTTTTTATACCCCCGTTTGAAAAAATGGGAACACCCACAGCGGGCGGGCGGCGTCCACAACGGTGTTTGCTCTCTAATTCAGACAGTTTTATTCGGATTCTCACCAAACTTGATGGAATGTTTATGGCCATGAGATCTTGGTCAGGTTTATTAACCAGCCCAATCGGCCCAGGCACTTCTGAATTAGGGCCCTTGAAGGGCGTATTTTGTGACCTGGCACTCCAGTTTACATATTTCTATTACTTTCAATTCAATTTCAAGTTAATTGATTTATTATACAGGAAGATAATATGTATTTGACTGATGGACTCAGTGTAATGATATTGGCGGTATCCTGATATTGTCTCTTTCAGCACCTGATCATTCCAGAGCAAAAAGTAATATTGAATATTATGAGAAAATTGTCGCAGAAGAGGATCAGAAATTTGGTAAACGTGGAGATGATGGAATAGTTGTAAATAAAAGACAACTTGATGAATATCGTAGTGGGAAGGAATACAGTACTTACGAAGCACTCTGCAGAGGAGAGGATGTTTTGGTTAGTTAAATAGTTTACACTGTTTTTCTACCTCTACCTAGTAAAATGGGATATGGTTTAGGTGTTTCCTTTCTTCAGAGTTCTGAAGTATTGTAGCATGAGTGTATTATTATTATTTGAATAATGTCTGTATTACTCTTACAAATTTTCTACTTTACCTAGAAAGGAATATGTAAAATTAAAAATTTGTGAGATTTTTTTGTTCTGAAAAATGAATATGAGATGTTTTCATCTTTCCTTGTTTTAGCACTTTATGTTTTCATTGCATGAAATTCTAACTAGTGTTAATTATTATTTAGATATTTTGTTGAATAACTTGGCTGGAAATTTCACCATACGTGTATAATAATGGAGCAGTGAAAGAAACATAATATTTGTGCAACAAAATTAATTATCGTTTTTCCTATTTATATACATCACAGGAAAACAAGTTTCAACATAGATTAGTCTGTCGATACAATACTGGAAACAATCATCCATTATTACTGCTAGCACCTGCGAAAGAAGAACAGTTATATTTGAATCCAATGGTTTCAATGTTTCATGATACCATACAAGATCATGAGATTCAGCTGATCAAAGATTTAGCCACTCCAAAGGTTGGTTTAGATTTATACTTTGACAAATGAATCCATTAGCTGCTCAGACAGCGCCTGCATTTTGATTCTCTTTACATTGTATATAATAGGGCTAGGGCGAGTATCTGAGTACTCAGGTAATCACGAATCGATGGGAAAAATTGGGTACGAACATTCTTCTTAGTATATATTATTACAAAAATATACCAGCATTTGTAGTTCTAGTTGTATGAAACTTGAACAATACAAGATACAGATATTTATTTATATTATCCTCAAAATAGAACAGTAAAAATTAGTCATGTATGTATTTTTATAGGCTCAATAGTGAGATACATACACATACAAACATGTATTGTTCATGAGTTTCAGTGTTATTTTTCATCCTGCAAATAAGAGATTTTTTGCACTGATTTTCGTGTGTACAATTTTGTTTGTACAGTTAGGTCGTGCTACAGTACACAATCCAGTGACTGGTAAACTAGAGACTGCTAATTATAGAGTCAGTAAAAGGTACAGTACTAGCATGCGTCTGCTGCTTTACTGCTTAAGTAAAATTATGTTTTTTAATGGGACATTTGAGAATACAAGCTGATAATAGACAATTTCTGTTCAGAATTTTGAATTGAGATGATATACATTCGTATGTGTACAATTTATATCATTGATACTTCTGCTCTATTGTCATGTCTCTCAGACCATTTTAAATTTGGCTGTGGACTTACAGGACTGCAATATTTTCAAATGTCCTTGTATGTTGCTTGCATGATATTAGATATAAATTGTAAAGAATTTATTCTTTAGCTTGACCGAGCCACTGTACACAATCCAAGAACGGGTAAACTAGAAACAGCAATGTATAGAGTTAGCAAAAGGTACCTTATTCTGATTTATGCATGCTTGTCTTTTGTAATGATAGAGTTAAATACACAAACATATATATGTAAATAAATGTACTATGTCTATGTAAATGTGTGCTTTAACTTAATATTTGATAGAAAATGTAAGTTATTATATTTCTTAGAAGTAACTCAAAAACTCAACTGTTTGTTTTAAATTTTCAGCTTTATGGCTTTGAATTTGATCTTTAGTTTTATGCATGTTGATAATACTTGCATTACCCTCATACATAATGAAATATCTCTTGTATGCCTCAATTTTGTTTCTGTTGATGTTTGTCTAATTAAAGAATTCAATTATTTTAATAGTTTGTATGAAAGCATTCATGTGCTTATAATTGCTTAAAGTGTATGTTTGAAAACAAACTTTTTATTGTTCCTATGTTAACCCTGTTGTAGTAAACAAGCGATTGTAAAAATGCATGTGGTTTTGTTAATCAGTTTGATGCTTTAAGTATTATTAAAAAATTGATACTTTGATTCAAGATTTTAACATTCTGGAAATGTGAATCTCTTCATATTTGTTCTTACATATAATGCCCTCTGATTTGTTCCATGTGTAGATTATGACTAAATTCTGGCATTCTGTGCTGATAATTCTATATCTGGGGCTCAATTTATCAAAGTGTCTTACGACATTATAACCATTTTTGTAACCACAGTCTGTATGTTAAGATATTACATAACATTAATTTTATTCTGATCTAAATAAAATTTGGTGCATTCGGACAAACAGATCCTATATTGACTGTATATAAAACCTATTGCAATTTTTAAGTTCAGAGATATTGTGAATATGAAAGAATTCACAAACAATATTGGCAAACACAAAAAAGAAGTTTAGAGTCCACAAAAAGCCCATAGGATCAGTTGAGTTTGTGTAAACCAGAATTCTTATTGTTTACACAATAGGAGCAAAGGTGACTAACATTATAATGGTACATGTATTTACTAAAAATAGCAAAAAATAGCATAGTGATATGTTGTAAGAGATGTATATCTAACAAATAGTCCTCGTTAAGATTTTTTCTTTATGCATTTACGTTTATACTGTGTCTACTACATTTTAGTTGCTGGCTATCCGAAGCAGATTCACCAGAAATTGGATCGATAAATCGAAGAATATCAGCAATTACTGGACTCACCATGGATACTGCAGAAGAACTTCAGATCGCTAATTATGGTATCGGTGGTCAATATGAACCACACTTTGATTTTGCAAGGGTAATTATACTATTTATACAGACATTAATATTTGTCCAAGTTTCCTGATGATTTATTGGTTAGTAATGCATGATGTGTCTAAATGATTACTTAGAATAATATTATCATAGTTTCATAATACATGAACTTATAAATTTGTTTTGTCAAATGGCATAAGTCACTAAATTATTCATGGATTTATTTTTTATTGTAGATAAAACCATTAATATATTAGTTACAATTGTACTAAATGTATAGTTAATTCATAATGAGTTCATAACTTGGCACATGGTCGTACTACAGGATTGTTGTATACATACTGTATGTGTTAAAATTGTTAAGACATATTTCTTATCATGCTTTCATTAGTCAAGGGAACCTTCTTCATTTGAGAAGGAAGTTGGAAATCGGATTGCCACTTTTATGTATTATGTAAGTACATGTAGTTGTATTCAGGTCTAGCAGATAGAATATTACTCATGTGGCTAGTATTATAAGATACATAATCTTATAGTGGTATATGGTGTATATTACCCACATTGTACTCTCAGATGATGAAGACACTTGTGTTAGTCAAACTTAAAAAGTATATCCATTGTCAACATGCTTTCTACAAAATTTTAGTAAGACTTAAATGATAGACTTTTTTAGTCAGATTCATATACTTTCGAAAGCATTTGCACTATAGAAGCAGTTCAATATGTTTATTACATTAAATATAACAAGTGTCTTTCATGTATTTGAAGTATGATGCATATTCTGTTGTTGTTTTTTTTGTTGCTTAATCAAAACTGCTTAAATCAATTCAGAAAGAAGAAAGTGCATTCCAAGGTCTGGGTACAGGAAACAGAATTGCTACACTTATGTTTTATGTAAGTTTCTATTGTGATCGGAGGTGTTTGTGATATAATAGTTTGGAGAAGTCAAGTAAAGGAATTGATGACCTCAAATGAAATTTGAGGGGCATTTTTAAAGTCTTACAACTTGATATTGGTTAGATTCACTGAGGACCCGCCCTGGTCAAGTGGTTAAGGTCACTGACTTCAAATCACTGTAACCTCTTATCGGTAGTGGGCTGTGAATTTGAGCCCAGTTACAGACCATGTCTCTTTATGTGAGAAAAAGGCAGTTGCTTACAGAGGACAGAAGTCTAGTACTGGTTCATCCCAGAAACGATGGTTGAGTGAACTGTCTGCCTCATATGACTCGGACTGTTGAAAAGTGGCGTAAAACTTAGATAAATAAATAAACAAACAAACTGATACACTGAGCATTTTGTTAATAAAATTGTATCTGACTGTAACTGTATAAGATGTTTAAGAACATCATTAAACCAGAAATCACATGGGGACAGATGAGGACTGTAAGACAGGTGGGGTAAGGACTTAAGTCTCACTGTCCAAGTAATGTCAGGTACTCATGGATATCTGTGAAGGCTTGTGCAGGGGCATGGTAATGCTGCAGCCTTTGCTTCAAATTATGCAACAAATAAAACACATTTTAAAGACCTTGACTGCAGAACAAACTTGAGGTCTCAGGCTTATGTTTACTCTTTCCTTTCCTGCTCATTTGTTGAATGCCAAATTAATTCTATATTAGTCATATTATTTCAATATTTTACTGTGTTTACTTTTTAGGAATACTTATTTTTACCTGGCTTTGTATCTTCTATAATCTTGTTATATATGTTTAACAATGCTTTTTTGTTTTGAGGCATATAAACAGATTTAACAATACTAGTATAAGTACATGATTTGCAAAATTAAATTTTGTATATTCAAAGTGCTTAACTTAGTTACAACTTTCATATTAACAAATTAGTGTTAAAATGAGTCAATTTAGCTGGCTATAAATATTATTATGTATTATTATATTATTATTACTTTGAATAATCATAAAAAATAATCATATACCCCAGACAATTTTTGATAAGTCATACAGCTTGTGCTGAGTAATAATATTTGATGTGTAATACATTTTTAGATATCAGATGTACAAGCTGGTGGTGCCACAGTCTTTCCATATTTGGGATTAAAAGTCTTTCCTATAAAGGTCTGTATTTATAATATATACTTTACATTCAACATGATTTATGGGAAATAAATATCACCATAGTCTGTAAATGTCAATATCTACTTAATGCAGTAGAGAGTAAAGGCAATCAGTTTGTTGCCTCATAGTTAATTGCCATCCTATTTTATCATTTTAGTGATAATTCAGTCTATTGGTGACTATACAATGTAATAAGCATGTATATCAGTTTGAATCAGTATCTTTCAGGTATGTTATTCTTAACACATTTAAGTTATATATTCAGGCCCTGTTTTCAGGTTGTATTGAGATATATATGTGGTCATTAATTATAGTGTCTCAGTTCTCAGGTGAGAGATCTAGGGCCATCTTGGCCCTCTTGTTTCTAAAAGATGTAATTGAATTCAGTGCAGCTATTCAATATTATTCCTGAAAAAAATCTGTAAACTTTTTGTTTCATGTTTCAGGGTTCTGCTGTGTTCTGGTATAATTTGTATAAGAATGGGGAAGGTATATATGACACACGTCATGCAGCTTGCCCTGTCCTTGTTGGATCAAAATGGGTTTCAAATAAATGGATTCATGAAAGAGGACAAGAATTTCTTCGCCCTTGTGGCTTAATGGAGTCTGAATAGTACTCATTTTAACTGTGATTTAATGATGTCATGAATCATTGTTTGAGTTTGCACGACTTGGGACCATGTTTGAATGTTTCATATGAGAATGCTTTACAATATTTGAATATTTACATTCACAGCTCAGTTATTATCTTTCTTTGATCATACTTGGCATAGAAACATCATATATTGGTTTGATGTGATATTCCATCAACTAATTTATATGTTGTCCATAACCACTGATCCTTGATTCTTAGTGATCATAGCATTCCTTGTTACACAATATTGAATCTCATATACTGATGATTTCCTACACATTATATGTAATTAAGGAATTGGAAGTCTGGAACTCATTTATTGAAATTTTGAATTAATGTATTGAATAAGAATTAATGTGTATGTATGTTCAATTGAGGTTATGTTGTGATGATTCAAATAAGCATACAGTGCTTTTATCAAGATATACATGTAAGAGAGGTCAGTTTGTTTAAGATTCTGGAATATTTCCGCAGTATACATACTTCACGTTTGTTTGTATTACCTTAAGTGATGTTTTGATACTTTTTGTTTACATAATCATGGTAAAAGTGGAGAAAATGGTGGACATAAAAACAATGCTATTTGCATCAATGTTGAATTTTTTGTTTGTAATTATGAAGAGAGTTATTATAAATCTCAAAATTCACAAATTAATTACATTATGCTTGATACATTTGATGGATTCTTGTATAGTTTTTTTTTGACATGCTAAATAGTTTTTTTTTTTTGTTTTTTTTTTATATACGAGATGCATGCATCTGCTTAAGCTGCCTTTTGTATTAACTTCAAACATTTTATTTGTGTGTACTGATGTGCTTCATGTAAGTTTTTATGGAAGTATTTGTGCCATATCTTATTTTAAATCATGTCATTATGCAAATACAAAGGATGTTCATGTATGCAACTTAAAACGAGACAAATTTTATGCAACCTTTTTTAATCTAATTATACAGTATTCATAGATGTGCTGGAGTTTTCAGAAGTGCGATAGATCTATCAAATATGAACTCTCATCAGGAATTTTTAAAAAGATTTTACTACAATTATAAGACGTTTTAATCCAATTGGTAAGACAGGGTAGACATTTATAATGTATGTGCTTATTGTACAGGTGGTTGTGAAGTTTGTAAATCTGTTATTCATTTCTCATGGGTTTGTGTCTGTAATGGAGATTGAATTGACTATGTTTATATCCTAGTTATTTCATGTTTTTATCTCCCCTTTTTTACTTAAAGGGGCATACCCTACAACTTGGTGCATCTAGACTCAAGGCAAAATGATGATAAATTAGATGCTTGTAAAGAAAAAAGCTGACAAAGAAAGTTTCAGCCAAAAATTCATCCAATTAAAAATAAAATCACAAAAAAATATTAGTTTCCATAAAAGATCGGAAACTCTTTGGAATTTGTTGTATAATTTTTGGGTGGAAGTGATTTATTATTCATAGCTATGATTTTTGGGGCTAGTACCTAAACTAGTCATTTTATGACCCAAGTTCTTTTTGCAATTATCCATTATATATTGTTTTACATACACATCTAACACATTTTTACACTTTCACAGAATGTTTGCCAGTTGTAGGGTATGCCCCTTTAAAGTTGACACATATTTGCACTAGTTTACAACCTATATAGAGTTATAGAATATTTGTGATTATCTTGAAATCCACTTCCTTTTTGTATCTGCAAGCTTTGGAATCTGTTGCTTTGAGATCTGACATTTTATAAAGTTTACTAATAAACACCTCAAAGGTTATATAGGAATTGTTATTATTTATTGGAAGAACACCAAAGCAATCAGGTTCAGTTGGCCATATATTTGAATTTAGAAAAAGAAGTACCATTTAAAGAATCTAATTGTTAATAGCATTTTCCCTGGTTTATTGTATTAAGCCACTTCGTAAATGAATATTCTAAAAAGCAAATATTTGTATGTAACATAGCCTATTCTGCATTAACAGTTTTTGAGCTGGTAACCTCATTTTGAATATCTACTCATTTTAGATATCTCAATTCCCATAGATTACAGTGATTTCAATTGGTTTACAACAATTTGTCATTTGTGACCATGTTAACATAACAGGTCAAATCGACTGAAATTTGTATTTCATATTAAGAGCATTTTTGCTAACATCAATTTTAAGAAACTAGTCCTAACTAATGTTTTGTGTGAATATAAATAAAGCACTACAGAAGTTTTTGTCTAACTTTTATGTACTGGTACATTTTTTTCAAGTGATACTTGCAACAGCATTTAGACCTCTTTATACAATGTAAGCAAAGATTATTGAAATTTGAAACCAGACTCAATGAATTGGTTAAATTATTACATCATACTGTAACCTGGTAATTGTATCTTATGATGAGATGACAGGTATAAAATAGATATGACAATGGATTGTAGTTATTCACTTCACTAGTAAATCAATGGGTGGACAAACTTAAGTTGTGAGACACAAATTTATGAGTTAGACTGTTCTTCATTGAAAGTACGAAATGTATCTATA
This sequence comes from Lutraria lutraria, assembly GCA_964023205.1. NCBI lineage: Eukaryota > Metazoa > Mollusca > Bivalvia > Venerida > Mactridae > Lutraria > Lutraria lutraria. Next base: position 11,452,388 of record OZ026836.1, on the reverse strand, counting down.
AGATAAGCTACAACAGTAAAAATGTAATGTTTTAATTATATTATCCTCATGTGTAATGAGCAGCAAAAACAAACACATATTTTGATGTATCAAGTTTAAAGACATTTTTAACAAACAAAACATTTTAATGTAAAGCCTTTTTTTTTTTAAAATCACTTGATAATAACTGCTTCTAGAGTAAGAATGTACAACATACATTCCAGCAAATGCATTAACTTCATTGAATTTTAAAAAGGTGAACAGGGGCTAAAAAGGTTTATGAATTTATACACACGCACATTTATTGACTTATATGACCTTTAAAAAGACATATTACATTAATTACAAATATCTTTATCATGCCTACTGATCTGGAATCAGATCATACTTATCTGAATTCATTGATGTGTGTAACCTGTCACATAGTATAAATGTTGTTAGATGCCTTTATGTGCTTAATTCAAGAAAAATAACGATTGCAACATTTATTAGTACATAAAATAACAAGAAAACAATATGCATAACCCTTAGAGTATAACAAATAAATCAACAAATATCACATTAGCTTTGATAACAGCCCACAAAATGTTTAACACATATCTGTGGCATTAATTACAATAGATTTTCAAATGAAAACCTTCAAAGAATAACATTAAAAAATCAACCATAAATGATCACATCATATGCATTAACAAAGTACAATTTAAACAAAAACAACTGATATGCATTCTGACAACAAATGATCACTTTTTTAAACTACTGGTGTGAGCAGCATAATCTTGGTCGATAAAGTCTGTGTACAACACATCTTTTCATTTTGAACACATTGTTTTATTAAGAATTTAGTTTTGAATGCAACCTAATCCTTGGGCCACAAGCAGTAATATTTGCTCTATCTACATGTACATCAATAATCTAAATCTGATTTAGCCTGTACTTTTGTGCAGATAAGTCTGTTCAAAGTTGCTGATGCCATTCTAAATAATGTAAATTTACTACAAACAGTGATCATACAAATATTCAAGTGAATGAATTACCAACTCTTCAGGTTGATATTCATGCTTTAAACACTGTCTTAACTCTTTGTCCTGTCACTCGTTCATTAAGCAATGTGCTTGATCCACCAGTTTTCAAATTCTTTATTTTATGAGTAACATGGTGCTTTCCTGTTTCATCAATGCTAGATCGTATGGTCATTACATTAGCATATTCACCCTCATCACTCTGTAGTAATATGAATGCATATGTACTAAACATACAATAAAATGATGTTTTATGGCACTAATGGTCACATAGCACTTATTAACATTGTATAACAGAATAATACATAGAATAACATGTAAATGAAATTCAGCCTTTATTGTATTTTATTTATTACAGATTACAGTGTTTCATGAATCTTTGAACTTACATTTTTTTGTGACAAATGGACAATCATCAAATTAACATCCAGCAACAAATCTTGATGAAACCTTCCTGATATGTTTGGATGTATATGATATACTGACAACAATCTATATAAAAGTAATGTTCCCATGTTCTGTCATAAAATTTAATTGCATATAGGAAAGAACAACATTGGGAGTTTAATTCACTGTTTTAAACATTACCGAAAGTAATTTGAACACTCTAATCTGAATGAAGGATAATATAAAATTAAAGCATACTTTAGGTTTGGCTGTCAATTGTGAACTAGAATTTTGTATCCTTCTAGGGATTCTCCTTATCTTTTTCTTGCTTTGTTCAGGATAGGTGGTACCAGCTGAAATAAAAACATCCCTTTTTAGATCTTTATATTTAATAATTCAATTAACAATAATTTCCTACTGGATGTTCCCATTTCTACAGATTATTGTCATTCCACAAACATAACAAAAACAAAACTGTAAGTTCTTTAATATACATCACACATAATTATTTTGTTGCAAAAAAGCATGCATTGTCACATCTAGGATTGCAAAATTATTTGTGATTTTTGAAGCTTGGATAAGCAGTCTTTACAAGGGATGCACATTTAGAAAGTTAACTACATTGGCATTAAGGTAAGACATATAGTAACCTTGAAACACATACAGTATTAATGCTTCAACTTTTATAAAGAACTTATGTTGAAGTGTTCTTACCTATGTAGGTTTTTGTTTTAGATGGTGATTCAATTTTCTTCATAATTGAAGTCATTGGCAAGTTTGATTTAACACCAAATGTATGATTTTCTTGATTTTCAAAGGTACCTCTCGTTTCAAGTTCTTCATTTGATACACCAAGGTACAATTCATCATCAAAAAAACCTTCAGCGTCAGCCTTATTATGAAACAACATTGAATCATCAAAATTAGTTTATTCTGGTCAAACTCTATAAAGACCAAAGACATTCTCTATACAGAGTTGTTAGTTAAGCTTATATACTCCTGCTAGAAAAGAATATCAAGTTAGTACAGAAAGGATACAGGTATAATGGACAAAGAGATGTTCCTTTACCTTGAGCCGAGGATTGTAATTTTTTGGCAATACAAGGATAAAAAAATGACAGAAAAGTAATAAACTGTAACTATACACACATTGTCACCATTACACTGTAGAAGTTGTCCAATATCTGATGATTCTGTGTTTGTATCAGTACATTCACCATCACTAAAATATAAGGTATTTCTTGTTTTTTGTTTTTTCTCGACAGGTTTTTTTAATTCATACTTTGCAGTATCTGGGCTGGCAAATAATACTGGTGACTGGACTGAAAATTAGAAGGGTAATCCTATTAAAGTACATGACCACAAAATTAATATAAAACTGTTAGTAACTTGTTTATACAAGATCTTGTATGATTAATGCACACATTTTGCAAGTGGTATAATATATTGTATTTGTTTTCATTATTGAAACATATAATTATGGGAAAATACATTAGTAACACCATGATGAGTACCAACATTCATTTCAACTTATCCTTCATATTCAAAGATTAAATTAAAAAACAAAGACCTATACATTACTTACATTAATGTATAGGTCTTTGTATAAAAGGCCCTTTGTCATCTTAGACAATACAGTTTGTAAAACAAATATAATGACTATAATACAGCCAGTCATTGTGTGTTTCTGAGGTGCATACAATGCTTTCATTTTAATGAATTGTAATCAATATATTATCCTACTCATTAAGCTTAAAATTTGAATTCATAGAACTTCACCAGTACTTGGGCTTTTTGGTCTGACAGCTTCTTTGGACAGTTTTCTCTTTATTTTGTGCAGCTCATGATCAACCCACTTAGACACACATTCAGATTCTGAACTTCCATCAGAAGACAAAGAACTTGAACTGTCTGACCCTGTGAAAGGATTATTGACAGGTAATTCTGAATGAAAAAGGCCAATGAAGTACGAAGACACTTTTTAATTCTGATAGACATGTTTACTGAGCATTGAAACTGCTTTCCTTTAACAGTCTGTGAAATCAGAGGTTGTCTGGGGCAAGTAATTATTGATTCGGACAAGTAACTTTTGTGGTAATGATGTATAGAGTATAAAGGAAAACTATTCACTTTTGGCGATTCGGACAAGTAAATCCAAACCCTAAATTCACAGACTTGATTGAATGTGATCTACACAGTATTCCAAATCATAAATTTCTTTTCATCATTATGAGGTCTCACTACGAATCTTTAATACACTATAAACCATCTGAAGAACTTACAATATTTCAAATATATTCATCAAGTGTGTATCAGACTTACTTGCAGTAAGCTAGAGTCAATATTTAACAGAAATGAAAATATATAATGAGTACTACCTCTTCACAACAAACAAGGACAAATGGAAAATTTACAGAAACTTAACTCTATCTAATTAATTAGATATGTTCTATATATAGAAATATTTTTTCAAATCTTCTTACCTTTACTATTTTCTTTAAAATTATCCAATCTACTGGTTGTGTCAGGATATTTTGAGGAGTATGCATGATTTCCAAAGTCTGAGAACGAGAGTCATAAAGTAAACATTGTAATAAAGTTTATAAACTGAACACTATGTACAACTAAAGTCTACACTACATTACTAAACCAATTATTTATTATAGATATTCAAATAATATTTAAATTTCTAAATTCGTTTACCCATCACATAATTTTTTTTACTTTTGAACATAAACAATTTCCATACATTTGTTAGAGATCTATACAAATAATAATGAATGTAAAAATGAACTTGAAAAGGAAAAGAGTTTTCATAAATACCTCTGTTATCATCCTTATATGGTATATGTCCTTTATCGATCATTTGATCTATATTGTCGGAAGAATGCTCTCTATTTACTGTTCCATCTAATACAGCCTGGTAATGAGTATGCTAACACACAAGAACAAACAGAGCAGTTGATACTGGATATGATGCAATTTTTAGGACATGAATAGAGCATACAGAATTCCAAAGTCACAAAACAAGGCCTGTCCACAGAGATCCAAAGGAAGAAACAGAGTCTTTGAAATGGGTAGGTACACAACAGAATTAGAGTAGATAGAATTTGGAACAAATAAGCAACAATGAAAACCTGCAGGCATTTTTACAAAAATGAAAGCTTTAAATTTCTTTGTTCCTGATATCGATAGATACATGTATGTTACCAGTTAGACATCAACTGTACACATATACTGGTACTGTCAAACACAATTTGGGAAATAATGCAAAATTATAAAAGGAAAAACAGAAATCCATGTTGTACTCTGTATTACTTGTTAGCATATAATCTTACTGCAATAATAAACTGCATCAAGAAACACTGCATATTTCTAAAAATACCTGAGCAATTTGTTTTTGAAACAGTTTGGTTAGATCTCTGACACTTTTGCTAACATCATCAGAAGTTGACTCTGTATCAGGACTGTAAAATATAAGTATTATTATAACAAACTTTATATGAAGAATAATCAATACAGTGTACTAAACAAGCAACTTTTAAAGGGATCCATTTAACAAATATTTAAGTCTCAAATGAATATTCTCAAACAATATCATAGATTCTATGCTTAATACAATAATTCTATGGATTTACCCCAGTATATGGAAAATAACATTATTGATAAGCAATTCTTAAATACCAAATTTAAGATATTTTGATTTTAAAAAGGAATTAAATTTTATTATAACAAATTAAAATATACTTTGGATTAAACAGGGAAGTCCTTCTTGGAAATGTTGAATAATGCTCATGGTCCATTGTGGATTCAATCTGACCTAAAGGTTTATCAACACTGTGATCGTTATATAGAGAATACAGGCTACCAGCTGTAGACAATTTGCCTAAAATTATAATACCATTTACATGCTGACACTAAGAAAATGAAAAGCAATGGAAGCAATATCTTAAATTGATGTTGGACATGAACATCTGTTTTAAGTGAAATGGGGAAGTTAAAATGGAATAACATACTAACAGAAATTCAAAGCATGAACAGAATCATGACTCTCTCAATTTCAAACATGGAACATGGAAAAAAAATGTACAAAATAATGAGACTAAAATTGAACATGGAAAAAAAATGTACAAAATAATGAGACTAAAATTGAATTGTTGTTTTAGAAGCCTTTAGTTATGTTTTTTAATTGAAAAGTAGAAAATATACTCCCGATGCAGAATATAAGTCAACATTGGAATAGAGCATACAAACCTTGTGTTGAGTATTCTTCAGCAACAAGTTCATAGTGACCATGACATGCAGGTTTAGCACCAGCACTCTTTGATCTCTGGTGGTTACCAAGGGCAAGATAACTAAAATTTCCTAATGACGATTTCTTTCTGTCCAGCTCCCTAAAGAAAAGAGCAAATACATGCCATGTCATTACATAGACTGTGTGACATACATAATATAACCGCAACCTCGGGCGAGTGGGTACGGTGTCTGCCTTCAAAGTAGGAGATTGGGTTAGAACTGATGCGGTTGGTTGGTGAGCCGCCAGCTAGTTAAATAATGGTTACCTTGAGCCAATCTCAGCCTGGCACCCAGCAAAAAGAGAAGGGATTTAGGAGGTACTGTGCGAACAATGATAGGTGTCTCATAAGCCAACTTTGCTGGCCCTTTCTATACGGGTTACACTATAATAAACAAAACCTTTACCTTTTGTAGTTATTAGGAACAAGAGGGAAAATGTTTTAACTGTATACAGTAAATCTAAGTTTGCATTTGCATTGATTTGTAAACATTACTTCAGAAGACATATTTATATCAAAAGTAAACTTACAATTTGTTAATGACAGCAAATACCTATGATTTATATTCATTAAGACCATTCAAGATAATTTCTATCAACTAATAAAGTCTAACTGTTTATTTTTAGTATACAAAATGAATGGATTGTGAAACATTAAAAACCACTGATTTTGCTAACATTCCATGTGCAAACTGTGAAGAATCACTTGTAGTAGTTTCAGTTGTTATTTCTGTTTGACTTGTAATCTCCTGGCTTGAGATATCCTGACTGGTGTTTTCCTGACTTGTCTCTGACTCAGTGAAGTTTAGACACCTAGATGGTGCTTCATATTTTGCTATATTGCTTTCATTATTACTCTGAAAAAAAATCCAAGTATTCCCATTTTTGAGATGCCAAATTTTTATGAAAAAGTGAATTGTGATTGTTCCTTTTTACAATGTAAGGTATCAACATTTTAATTTTATTAACTGGTGTTTACAATAAAAATGATGACATCACTGATTAAATGAAGCCCCTAACACTAGTAACACTTATTAAAACAGTTTCAAGACATTCTTGGATATCAAGGAACCCCTGAATATTGTTGCTAGTGATAATTATCTGGTTAACAGCAGATCTTTGTATATAAATTACACGATTGTCATTTACAGTTGAAAATTTTAAATATGTGGACTTATACACAAGAATTTAACTTTTTCTAATTTAATGCTATAATGTATTATATAAATTATATAAACCGAAGAATGTACCATGTCTAAAACTGGTGCAGAAGCCTTCTTTGGAGATTCATGCTTCTTTACCTGGACTGTGTAAATAAATTCTTCACCAACTTCTTGAGGAAAGTTCTCCCATTTCAACCTGCATATATCAAAATCCATACATTTAAGCTTGAAAAATACATCATCCATGGTTGAGGCTTTGTTGAATAAATGGCCATTCAAACATTCGTATATCACTCTTCTTGGTAAGATATATACACATGCATGAATAACATACATAAGTAGATACTAAAAAGTCTGTAAGAAACATGAGCTTGTAAAAAGTCTTAAGTCAGTAACTGAGAAGAAAAAGGGAAAAACTTTTATAACGCTTTACCTGTTGGTTGTGTAAATAATTTCTAAGCAAGAGATTTTGAAGTATTAAAAAAATTAACTTAAAATCAAAATCTTCTACCATAGATGAGTAAACAACACTCATCAGTCACTACATCATAACAGGCATTATGTAAGAGTTTAATCCTCATACCACCAAGGAAAGTCATAGTTCAACTTTTAAAGATACGAAACGAATGGCCAAAATATCTTCATCATTTGTGAATTATAAGGAAATTTTAATACACATTTACAGTGGTTTATAACTAATTAATCTATTTCTAAGCTTGTAATCACACAAGAAACATTATAGATGTCAAAGTTTATGGCATTAAAAGTGTATTCAATCATACATACCCATCAGTACAATATGTCAGTTGCTGTGTTGATTGCAGGTTGTTGATATGATTTCCAGATCTGTTTCTTTGTCTGCAAAGGATAAAAAAAAAAACACCAAAAATATAGATCATATGAAACCAAGGTGACTTCACATGGATGGATGGATGGATGGATGGATGGGGTGATTAAATAATATATACAGGTCTTCAAGTGGGCATGGGGTTATATTAAGTAACATCTTTCCCTTGATCAAGGTCAAAGCAACACTAGAAAGCTAGAGCTGTCACAGAGGTGACTAATATCTTGCCGCCGCTTTGACACTAATAATGCAATAGTACACTATACAGCTAAGTTCAAGGGGACATAACTCTGCAATGAGTGAATCGCTGGGCATGAAAATTGTCTTGCACATCTTTACTTGATGGTGATAACATAATTATTTCAAGTTTCATTGCAATTGCTAAAAAAATGTGGAAGAATTTCGCTCCACAAACTTTTGTGCGGATGGACCGACTGACCGACCAACAGAGTGACTCCAATAGAATATACCCCCTCTCAAAGTTTGTTTGCGGGGGTAAAACCAGAGCAAATTTAAAATGTATCCATGTATACAAATAGGATGTTTGGAATAACAGGTAAGTAAAGTTCAAATAAGAATTTTGCTAAAAGGGTGCAAACATGACCTTGGGTCTGTGCAACATAAATCAAGATCCTGAAAAAGATATGCCAACAAACATCAGAATTCGCAGCAGATTAAAAATTATACATACTTATACTCTGCTAGAGATCTTCCATCATCATAATGCCATCTGTCAGAAGGTCTTTGTACCAAATTGTCTCTTTCCAGTTCTTTCTGCAAATGTTGTTTGTTTTGGTATTCTGGCATGTTAACATGCACTTGTTTATTTTTATCATCAAACATTTTTTGACACTCATATTTGTTTCCATATTCCGACAAATCTTGATTGTGTTGTATATGTTTATGTTCCTGAGTTTTATGATGCTCGTGCTTGTTTACATGGTCCAGCTTCATCTGGTGGTTATGTCTGTTCATGTCTCTCTGGTTGCCATGTCTATCTCTATCTCTCACTTGACCTTTCATTATAGCACTATCTACATTTGTGCTAGTTGAAGCCTGATGTTGTAGGTTGGAATGTTGAGAATTTAATGTATTGTCTCTTCTATCTGGTCTACCACTTGTTGGGTCATTATCATCATCAGAGTAGTGCAAATGTTTCAGTCGAGTCCTCATGTAATTTGTGGCATCCTGCAATAACCAAATCACTAATTCAAATTAAAACAAGTTAACTTCTTCTTTATCTTTCCTTTAACAACAAAATCAGACTACAAGTCTGAAAATATCAGAACTTGCAACTTCCAAGATCTATACATTTTTTCAAATGAATAAATGTCAATGATTTAAGTGTTATTCTTTTAACAAACACATAAAACATACCTTTGGTGCAGCCTTCAGTAAGTCTCTTACATGTAAGAAAGTCAGTTTTCTGTTTGTAGGTTCTTGTTGCAGTCCATATTCCAAGATAATTCTGAAATATTCCATTACTTTGCCATGACTTATTTTCAAGCTTTTTCCTTTGCTGTAATTTGATTTAATGCTCTCGGCACACCCAGCTGCCCATGGTACATCACCTTAAATAAATATAAGACAGTACTGAATGCAAAACAAACATGTATTAAATATGGAGACCATTTTTTAAAAAATGAAACACATTAGAGGCATAAACATGACCCTGATCAAATGTACAATATACACATATTAGAATGTGTCTTTAAAATGCATCAATTTTGTTTGTACATGTATAAAAAAACAAGCAAAGGTTACTGAAATACTTTCTTCCGTTGACATAGATAAATGAATATAATAATTATGTTAATGAACAAAAAGAAACAATCATGTTTTTTAATGTTGAATAATGCTCACCAACTTTATACCTCAAGATACCATTAAAAAACAATCATTCTACTAATATTATATTGTCACCAGGAATATCAGTAAAGTATGATTTATTGTACTTTTTAAAGTATATATTAAATGCTAACAATGTAAAAGTATGATATCTTAAACTGCACTTCACTGACATGCAAATAGCTAATTTTACCATGGAACATTTCCCATAGGATAGCACAGAAACTATACATATCACAATAGAATGATGGAGGCATAGCCATCATTACTTCAGGTGCCATCCAATTATACACAGCGTTATCTTCTGTATTGCTTGCAACAGCATTCTTTTTACCCCATTCACATTTTGATCTGCAACAGAATATTTTTTACAATAGTAGAATAAGCAAATAAATTGACATAGTAAATTACAAGACATAATTTCAGATATCTTAATACTAGCACTGTAAACTTAGAAATATGCTAAAGGCATCCTAATTTCATGAATTAGTACTACAATATCAAGAAATATATAGATCATATAAGATGACTAGCCAATGGAACACAAATGAAACTGATACATGTACACTTGAAACAAAACCATTACAATCCAGCAAATGTTACAATATCATTGTTCTTAATAAACAATGGCTGAAAATTTAGTCACACGTTTTTCTATATGATTGCTGAATCATCTAATTTTTATTCAGATCTATCTTTTAATTAAACAACTCACATTTCAATCATGTATTCAAAGTTGCCAAGTTTGAACAAATGAGGATTGACAATGCTTATAGCATGGGAAGTGATAGAACAATGAACAAGTCCTCGAAGATGAATAAAAATAATAGCATCACAGATCTGTAATGCAATCTCCTGTATCATCTCTGTAGGAAGCCGTTTCAACTGAAAAATACCATAAGTAACTCTAATACTTAAACATGTGAAAAATAATATCAAATTTATATTCATTAAGTAAGAGTCATGTTTGAAGTAAACATTGAAATAAGTTAGATACATCAAAATGGTTAGAAAATGTCTGACATGCATAACAAAACAAAGTCATAACAACGCAACATTCATTCACTGTCAAAATTCTTATCACAAACTGTTGTGAAGCTGGTATATTAGTGCAAAATATCATCAAGAAGGAAATTTAAGTCAAACTAAGAAATCGATAATGGGGGTAAGGGAATAAAATAATTATGATACTGTGCATCTAGATGTCATTGTAAGCATATATACACTGAACTGAATTTCTGAATGTCCACTCTGTATTTTATAGCACTGCAAGAAAACCATTGAACACTTTGGTAGCCAGGTGGCTTCTTTATAAATTCAATCCAACATTTACTTGAAATATTCATCTTATTTGCATATACATTTATTGTAAATATTGTTAAAGATAAGAATTTTTTCACTTATTTTTTTTCCCCAAGAATATGGCAGACATTTTAAAATTTGACTCAGTGTACACATCACATTAGCTCCTTTATAAATATAAAGGGCATAGTTCTTTATATGGTAAAAACTGAACAAAGTTATATTTCAGGAACAAACCTGTTGATGCATGAAGTTATATAAAGATCCTTCAGGAATACTTTCATAGATTAAATATAATCCATCCAAGTTCATAGACTGACAAACACCCATAAGTGTGAGGATATTTGGATGTCTGAGTTTCCTAGAAACAAAATAACTTCTTTAACAATTATACTTTTGAATACTCGGATGAAATCAGTCTGTCTTCAATCAATTTATGCATACCAATATTCAAAATGAAATCTAAGCTATAGTACACATTCATAGGAAATGACAACAAGGAAATAAACCTGCTGTTGACAATGACATAACTCAATAATTATGAAGCTTTAATTATATAATTATGCAGCATGCTGGGTACTGCTATAAGAGTAAATGGTTAATATGCATTTTCTTATGCAAAATGATTGATGATATAATATTCATTACCCAATATACTCTATTTCATTGATGAATAAATCTACCACACCTCCTTGATATGGATCAATGTCATCTCGTAACTTTTTAGCTGTTACTTTTGTGTAGTCCCACCAAACACTGTAATACAAACTTGTATTATAACAACAAATTTCACTAGAAATTATAATTACAACAATTACAGAAGAGTATAGTGGAACACACGACAAGACAACATGTATATTTCAATTTATTGTTTCCAACCACATAGTCTTCATCAGGGAAAGATATCATAGTTTTAGCATGAAATTATGTAAACTCGACATAACAAACACAGAGCAAGTTAGTGACATTTATTCCAGCTCTTAAGACTAAATGTTATACTAGAATTCAGTTGCTAATTATGAACTTTTCAATACCAATATTCATTTTTTTTATTTTTTAACCTTGTCTACTACCCTTTTAAAAGAACAGCAAATGTCATTTTTTAGAAATATGTCAATGGAATTCAGCAATGAAGAAACAGTATCATAAAAAGCAAATACAGCACCTTTCCATCACACAAAATCCACCATTATCAAATGTTTCTCCATGTGCATCATGCTTCAGGTTGTTTTCATTCACAAAAGGTATAGCAGATATAAATCCACTGGTTTCATGTCCATGAGAATACACCTAAAAATATAATTTTTCTCCTGAATATGAAACCAATCCAGAAACAGCAATTGTCAACATCAGATGACAAAACCTTTCATAATGTAATGTTCTATTAAAAAAACAACATCAATATTATTATTATAGTTAAGTTTAAGAAGCTATAAGTATTCATGAATGCAATAGAAATGACTTTTTAATAGTAAATACCATTGACTGTGTAATGCAGGTTGACTGGTTTTGTAATGCAACATATTTATCATCAGGATAATGCTTGGCAATACATGTAGCTTGAAAAAAAGATATAAAACCAAAATAGTGATTATATCACATCTTGACGGAATAACAACAGAAATTAGAAAAGAAATACAACTGAGTCATACTTGGCCAAAGCCTAATGTATGCTGACTGGTAGCCATTTTTTCTAGGTTTCCATGTATTGATGGTTTACCTATTTTGTTACGGATGATATTTGTTACAGTATTTCTTCTATGATGAGCCCTGGAAGTTACAACAGTACAATACTATGTACTACAAATCATCAGCAACTCATACATAAGCTAGACACCAATTTATCATTGTGACAAAGATTATTTATTTATTTATTATTCTTCATATTTAACTATTTCTAAAAAATGGTACATAGGAAATATATTACACAAAATGGGCATATAAAGTTACAGTGTTCAAACAAACAAACAAAATTACTAAATATACAAATTGAGACTGTAAAATTATTAAAACGATTATACACATCTTGTGTTTAGTCAATATATAACAATAACTTTAACAATGACATAATGGTGAAGTTAAAACTGAGATGAAAAAAGTTCAAAACAGCTACATCGTAACATGATTATACTTTCAGTTTTCGATTGTATGCTGAAATTTGAAAAAACATTATTATATTGCATGGCATTGATTCAGCATAAAAAGAAATCAGACTAAACAAATAATGAAGTAAGCTATATTACAGCTATATCAACATATATGTACCACTAAGAATTCATTACCTGTGCAATGTTTTTGATGATGCTTTATTCATTAACAAGTCTTGGCCAGAACTGGACATAGCAAACATTCTTGTCTTATCTAGGAACTCCAAAATTTTCATTCGTTTCTTTGGGTTCTGATTCAAAATAGCCCAGTCTTTGGCACTTCTTCCTTGATAGTCATGCAGTCGAAGATCTCCTCCTGACTGCAATAACTTCATTACAATTTTCAAATGTCCCATAAAACAAGCACCATGAATTGCGGTGAGACCGAGGTTTGTTTTCCTAGAGCATAAAATCAGTTATGGGTATTTAGAATCCCATTCTTACATAGTATTCATATACTACAATCAATTCCAAAAGATTGAACCTAATAAAATATTGGTTATAAGTAAATACTGTCTATGAGTTCGCTTGTTCGAATATATCACTGCCAAAACTAAACAACACTACACAGTTGAACAATATCAACAAAATGTGTGTATTAAATAATTACAACAGGGCTTGACACTAACTTTTTCAAGAGGTAGTCAGCAGGACTTCTTGCATAGAAAATGAGGAAGTCCTTGCAAATTATAGGTAGTCCTCATTTTAATACATAAAATATATGTTTGTCATTTTATTTCAATGCCTATGGAGTGTAGTTAATTAGAATACAAGACACAGTGTGAGCGTCATGCAGATTTTCACAAATGTATTGAACTAAGTTATACTGGTTACATCACATCAGATCTAACAAAAGTTTGTATCCTTCATTATTTGATTTACTTAAATTCAGGTCACCCAAATAACAGCCCGACAGGATACCCAGCTTGGAAACCTAGGTAGTCCTTGAAGAAAATTGGAAGCCTCGGGCTAACGGACCACTGTTAGTGTCAAGCCCTGTACAATGATACTTACTCATTTGCATCAGCTCCAGCTGATAGAAGATAATCAACCACTTTTCCATGTCCTGCATATGATGCAGTAAACAAAGGGGTCTGTCCTTCATCATTCGGGTAGTCAACATTTATTCCTAACAAAAAATATTATTTTCCAGCTAGTTTAGGATGTAAGTACTACTACATCATATCTTTATAAGTCTATTTTTGAAAGAATATGGACCACTTTTCCTTATTTCAGAAAAATCAATTTAAGAGATATAGCAATGTCAACATTCAGCTGAAATTATATCTTTAAAACAGCAACTGGATCAATGAGATTGACACGAAAAATCCATGATAATTAAAAGTTCAATTTTACACTTAATTCTGCATGGAAAGAAATGCAATCTAAGAATTATTACCTTTGTCTAATGCCTTCTTCAAGATTTTTTTCTTCCCATTAAATGCTGCATAGTGCAAACTTGAACCCAATGTGTCACTAGCATCAATTTGACCTATATTAATCAGCTGATCCATAGGACTAAAATAATTACATTTCAATAACATGTTAAAAATTTTGTAAGAAAATGAAAAAATGATATAAATTTGATTGAAGTTTAATTCTAAATCAAGTAATTATTACAAACATTTTTCAATTATTCTAAGACCAGTTGGCTTGGTGTCAGGATGATTGGTTGAAATGTCATGTTATGAGAACTATATTTGCGACAGATTAAAAAATGGAAGGTAGATGCCAACTGGCATGCTCATAGAATGATGATATAAGAACTGTACTCAAGACAAGGATTGCAATCAATACGAAGTAGAGAAAAAAGATAGTTTGGACCAGATTGTTTAAGTTATCTGTAATTAACAGAATGTAGGTGCAATGCAAGATAATTTCCTTTTTCAGTACTGAGAGCTACAAATACCACAAGCTTCGCAGCCTTGTCTAAACAAATCATTTTAATTATCTAAGTAGGATGGAGTTTATAGCTGGAATAAGCCAAGTGACACTAATTGTTCAAATTAAGATGTTGTGATTCTTTACATTTCGGGCATCATGCAGATTGCTTTAGTTTAGTTTATTTGGCACCAATGTGCCATTAAAAAATAATTTATAGAGTAGATGTAGGTAATGTATACAAAATGCGAATCATTGCGCTGAGTTTGTACCTTTCTTCTAAGGCAAAAAATTAAATCTATGGACACTTCCAACCATTTCTAAGTAGCCTAAAGAACTTTTGACAAGATTGCATGTCAACTTAAAATATGATCAGAAACTCTAGTCTTGCAATGTGTTTACTTATTAAACGATTTACAACGAATCAAAGGAGACAAATAATATCAATACATAACTAGTTGCTAATTACGCACCTTTTCGTGTCCACTACTGTCACATTAGAACAGAGTCCCATATGCAGAAGAACTTTTAATCATTGTTTCGTAGGCGCTTGCTTGACGTGAAATTAACGCGATTTTGTCTAAGGGAAGTAACTGCTACAAAAAACGTGTCTATTTTGTACGCACAGTGGTCTCCCTTCACATAAAGTATTAAAACGACATATTTTTTCATTTATCACAATTATGATATGTGACAATTAGCAATTATTCTAAATACAGATGTCACAGTGTTCTTAAGAC
This sequence comes from Lutraria lutraria, assembly GCA_964023205.1. NCBI lineage: Eukaryota > Metazoa > Mollusca > Bivalvia > Venerida > Mactridae > Lutraria > Lutraria lutraria. The sequence continues at coordinate 11,436,778 of OZ026836.1, read as the reverse complement.
TTAGTATCACGTTTTGGTAGAATCTAAAAAGAGGACATTCACTTGAATGCAGAAAATCAAATCCTTCCACATGTAGTGTCTTTCACACTTAGCACATTCAAGAAAATTGTCTAGCATATATAATTTTCAAACTCTGAACAGGTTTTGGTATCTACACAAATGAAAATCTTTTTTAAACATTCTCTTGTGTGCACATGATAAACAATGTACATATTACCTGCATATGTAAACATTGTGCAACTGTTTTTAATGTCTGTATGTATAAAAAACTTGTTTCCCCAAAATATTGGGAAGAACAGTATCTACAATGACACATGTACACATTCACGTCACTGAAAGAATTCAAATTGATATACGCCTGAGCAGAGGTCCATAACACAACCATAAAACATTCCATCTCATTTGCAAGATACAAAAAAAGTCAATTGCAAATATCTTCTACAGTGTTTTGTGATATGGGTTCAGTTGCAGCAATTGACATCAGTTTTAATTCAATGTCAGGAGATGACTTACCAGTAGATTTCATCAAGGTTCAGTTATTATCAGTTAGGTTAGAAAAATAACAGTCGATGCTTACAATTATCATCATCATCATCATTAACCAGTTTTGATTCTACAGGCCATGGATTTATCCTCATGACGAGGGTGTGGCCTGTCTGTCTGTTGAGAGCAAAGTCTTCCTCTACATGATTGGCAATTCAGTGGATTGGTAGTCAATGTCCAGAATTACTTGACTAGAAAATAGTGAAGGTAGGACTAGTGATGGGATATCGGTTGGAGATCATAATCCAATATCAGTTGGAAATGGCTGAGGCTTCAGATCCGACTTTACGTTTATAATCGGTTAGAAATTCAACAGTGTTGTACATTATTCAGTTCTCATTTTGATGCACAAATTATAAGATATAATGTGTTTTATATGTGCATATGATTTAATTTCAAACAAGTCATAATAACAGTGCATTTAAATCTTAAACAAGGACCAACTAGCCCTTGGAAATCGGCACTGGGAGTCTGGGATGGTTGCAAGCTTCATCTTATGATAGATAGAACTTGCATGTATTATTTCATTTTGAATTCAGATGTAGTGACTTCCCTTTGATGCGATGCGAACCCCAGGTGCTAGTCCATGTTCATATCCGATGACCGATTATGAAAATGTGACATTGATCATCGACAAGCTTCTACTAGTAGCTAATTGATGTTTTCCGATCATTGGTACATCACTAGGTAGGAAACAAACCTTCTAAATATTTTTCTAAACGTAGCTTTCTTACTTTTTAGGTATGGTGCGTCCTCAAATATATTCATTCTTTGGATTTTGCTGTTGGAAACTTTCAGGTCAAGGCCAAAAGATAGGTTAGGTCATATTACCATACACACACCTTGGTTTTTTCGAGCCTTATCAGTTATTGTCTCAAATCTCACACATACTGGTACACGACTATCTTCATTTCATTTAACATAAACCAACAGCAAATTTGAAACACAGAACAGAAGGTAAAATTGGCAGAATAAAACCAAAGCCTCGTTTTTTACATTATTTATTGCTGACATGTAAATATAATTTATATATAGATCTCTACAAGCAGACAACTACACTACCTGTATTTTGGTCCTATACTACTTGGCACAGCAATGGAAACAGTGAACATAAATATGATCATATCAAATGAGTATACATGAAAATATAAAAGCATGCAGTAACATTGACTGCTAATATACCTTGTTTAGACATAAACATAAAACTTGATGCAGCATAACAGCAGAAATGAAACAAATAAAAAGGAAATATGTGGGCATCAATGGGACTTATACATTATCAGATGACAGTAATTCTAACACAAATGGAAAATTTAACTACATTAAAAATGGTTTAACTTTGAATTAGGTGCCTTTAAAATGAAAATAATTTCCCACATAACAAATTAAGTCTTACTTGATTGGCATTTTCAGTATGTTTGTCAACCCATTTAAAACAAACATACATAATATATATAAGTAACGGACAAATAATTGAAACACACAATTGAAAATCGCTGGCTTAGATAAATTGATTAATGCAAATGGATTCATATACAGTAAATAATTGAAAGCTTCATTTTTTAGCTAACAATTCTATGAAATATGATTAATGTGTTTGATTATAACACTAAGTTACTTGGTAACAAAGTAATGTATATACAAGAACTTTGATAGCATCAAATTTAATCATAAATACACATTAAAAAAAATAGTTAAAGCATAACCCGAGCTTAATGTCACTTGAAGCTTGTTTTCACATAAAGATTATACCATAAACACTGAAGAACTGTCAAGCACAAATAGCTTTTATAATGAATAAAATATTTCCACTAAAATGACCTAAGATCTATGTGTTAAAGAAAATAGATTCAGAATAGGTAAGAATCACTGAGTGATCACAATAGCTTGACTTTTTCTTTGAAACCAGATGAGCTAAAAATGAAATGTCTGTCATGTACAATAAGTTGATCAACTATAAAATTTGCTTTATTTTCTATTCAGACACACCAATGATAATCAATTCCATCAACATATCTATCTTAATTTTTTGCAACAACAAATGTCACACACTTTGACTTACTCTATGGACCATATCTCACAAGAATAAGCATTACTGCACAACAAGAACAAATGCCTTTTAATAAGCATTAGAACAAATTATTTATTCAAATAATTTCACTTGGTGTATGTCACAGTTAAAAAAACAACTTTACTTTACTACAGACCAGCAGCTATAAACTACCGGGGTATTCTCCAAATTCTTCTATTGGTAAACAGGCAAAATTTTTCTTTGAAGCCATATCAAGTACCAGTTTATACGGTCGCCAATTTTGGAAAAATTAATTGCCTACCAGTGCAAAATCAGGAAAGGAAACATGAAACAAATATTTTTCTTTAAAATGTACTCCAAAAACGAATGTATTAAATAAAACAGAAAGTAAATAAAAGATCTATTTACACACAAAGACTAGTAATTCATTAGAACAATTAACTCAATAAAATCATAACACTAAAACAACATATAAAATGAAACATAAAATATATCTCTGGATAACAAAAAAAAACAAAAAAACTTTCTGACAGGAAATGAGACATGTTCATACCCAATTTATCTTGTAAATAATTCGTTTTTACCACAACCAATCCTGAGAAATACCACATAAGAAAATGAATAATTAATTACTATATCGCGAACTTAATTAAAAAAAGTAAATGAGCAGTCTAAGTCTTTTTTGCATGATATATATTGTAAAGTCACACACATAAAACAAGACAAATGCTGGTAAGGCTAAACAAATTGTTTGTTTCTAGTTACCATAACAACCCTAATTTTTCCCTGCGACCCTCGACTGTCCAATAAGCCAGAGAACCAGTAAACCTGTTTTTTTACCTTCCCACACTCTTTCAAGAACAAAAAAGCCCTTATCTACCTACCCCCTTTTTAATGAACATGTAACAAGAAACAAAATTTTTTTATGCTTTAGGTATTTTATTTTTATTACAACTTGAACTAGAGCTGTCACAGAGGTGACTAATACCCCCGCTGCCGCTGGGAATGAAAATTGTGTCTTGCACATCTACACTTGATGGTGATAATATATTTCAAGTTCCATTGCAATTGCTTAAAGAATGTGAAAGTAGTTCGCTCCACAAACTTTTGATATTTTATGCGGACGGACTGACCAACCAACGACCGACCAACGGAGTGACTCCAATATACCGGTAACCCCCTCTCAAACTTCGTTTGCGGGGGTATAATAAATGACTCTCTCAACTTGTAGTACAATAACCAAAGAAATCTTGTTCTTAATTTGAAAAGATGATAACATTAAATGTTACTTATTTTCTAAACAAGCCCAACAAATGAATGCATACCAGCTGAGCAATATGTAAGTCAGTATAAGAAAAGAGAAAAAAAATCAAGATGGTGTAAAGTTTCACAACACATGTTATTATTACATCTATATTAACAAATCACTAACACAATTAATGGTACCTGGGGCTAAGTCACAATGAAAGCTGATTATAAAAGCTACTACATGTACAAATAAACACAATACAACACAGAATGCTCTACATTTAGACAAGATTGACAATAAATAACAAACAAAATATCAAAATTTATATCCAACTAATAACAAATTAATATCAAACATATTTGATGAAAGTTAATTAAAGCTAATGAAAACTAATTAATTGAAAGTTAATTAAAATAGGAAACTTGGAAGTGAATTTTGAGATACATAAAAGTAATGAGGGAACATTTCAGTAATATAGCAATATGCTAGACAGAAGTATCAACAAAGTGAATGTTAAGTAACAAAAGTATTAACCTTTCAAATGAAAGAAATGAGAAACCAGACAGTAATATAATGTAGATAATTGATAGAAATGATGGATAACAAAATAGACTTTAACAATAATGAGATTTTATGATTGAAGATTAATGATTATGAATGATAATTTATGACACAGTTTGTATTATGACACAAAAACAAGACAGCACCATATTCTTGAAACTTTGTTTATAAAACACACATTGAACTATTTGTATATATCTACATAAATATCAAAATATAAACAATGTTATGTGTGTAGCACATATGATGTAAAAGATACAAAACTAAAACAATAACTCATTAAAACAATGTACAACTTATACTGTCCTCATTTCAAGCTCTTTGCGAAACAAAATAAAGAGCATGAAATTAACAGAATCCTAAAATGTATAAAAATAATGTATTAAAGTCTAACAGAGTAAAAAAACTGGTCCACAGAAGAAACAAACAAAATCAATGTAAGTAAGTCATATACCACAATTTATACATAAGAAATAATTAAATACAAATAATCAAGTACGCAAAAGAATAGAAAAACATTTGAATATCCATTTCACATTGGATACATACTTTTTTCTATGGTGAAAAGTGCAAAACTAGAATACATGTAAAAGAATATAAAAGTTAAAACAGTTATTGATTTGATCTTTCAGGATACATTATTTAAATGAAATAAAAAATGATAATGAATACATGTACTTCAATGGAGATTTTTTAATCAGTCTGATCCATATAAAGAAGAGATTTAATCCATTTAGAAAGTGGTTGAATCAACAGAACCCATACTCTGAGCCACAGCACTGGCTGCTGATTGTTTACGTTCAGACCTAGTACTGAGTGAACCAAGTCTGTCTTTGGTGATGGGACTAGACACTAGACAAGATCTATCCCGTCGTAAACTACCATCCCGACTGATGGCATGCTCTTTTCTAGCTTTCTGTGCCGCTTGTGTGGCAACCATATCAATCATAGAATACTCAATGGGTAATGGTTCTGGTGTTTTCTTACTTTTCTTTGATGAGCGTACATTACTAAATCGAAGTTCTGATCTAAGTTCAGGAGGAGAAAGATCCATTTCTGCATAGTTTAGTTTCTTTAGTTGAGCAGATGAAGAATCAGATCTTCCGGTGTCACTAAGATCTATTTCAGCATAGTTTAACATTGGTTCCATTTGTTCCAATGGTAACTTAGGAGATTCTGGTGGGGTGAAATCAATGTTCATATACAATGCTTTCGGTGACTGCACACACTCGTTTTTCAAACTAGCTGTACAGAAACTTGTTTGTTCCGACTGACTGATCTTGAATGAATGGAAATCACCAGTAGTACTGGTTCCACTACTCAGTGATTGTGTGCCAACATTATCAAACGTAAACACGGAACCATTAGCAGGTGATTGGGGTGTTGTAAGAGGACTTGTAGTACTGCTGTCATCAATTGTTCTACGTCGCTCAATTTTCTGATATTCCTTACCAGATCTTGGTCTGAGAATAGTTGAAGCTGGACTACTACGTACAACATCGTCGCCATGACAACTACTCTCAAATGATGACAGTGATATAGAATCTGATTCAACCAAGTCACTGATATCCACTACTAGTGTTGTATTCTTTGTATCATTCAACAGTTCTGGAGTTTCTGAAACATAATCAAATACTTGTTTATATGAAAGCACAAAATTCAGCATTTGAATCATGTTGATTAACATGTTTCTCTTAAAATAAGGTCAAATGTTTGATGGTCTGAAAGGAAGCTCGTATCCTGGACATGTACCACTTTGAATCATGATCATGACCAATTTCATAAAAAATGCTGCCATTTGACAGTATGATGAGTGTCTTGATTCATTAATTCATAATAACTTGTCAATGCCTTCAAGCTGGCTTTCAACTCTAGAGATTGATCATACACACACTGTTTTCTACAAATATGGATCAAAACATTCATCTCCCAGATAGAAATTTCCAATAACATGAAATAATTGAACAAATTGATTTTTAAACTTTTTCATCCATCCTGCCAAAGTTGGCTATAATTTCAATATAATTCTGCAAGTCAAAGCTTTCAAAAAGCTTTTTTTTTGGTTTTGTGTATTTTTAACAGGCATGTAAAACCTAAAGACTATTACAATTGAAAAACTTAATTATTGACTCAATATGACCAGGTTAAAGTTGTTGAAGAATCAGAGTTTGACATAACCATTGTAATTCAAATCTACCTTAAGTTTTATAACCTCAGGTCTGGCAATAAAGATTGGCACTTGCTCACACCAGTATGTGAGGAAATACCAGTGGGAGTTTGAAGTTTGTGTAGAAACACTCTGTAAGTAGATTCTGCAGTGAGTGTTAGAATAAACAGGGAACAATAACAGAAGTATCCAAGAGTGTATTTTTTATCATTCCTATGTGTAGGTCCAAGGTAGAGTGATTTAACATCTAAGTGACCAGTAGGATTGTGCATATACAATGTATCGTCATTTTGAACAAAATGCAACCTATAGAGAAGCTTTGCTTCTTTAACAACATTATAATTATGTTTGTATCAATCAAGATCTTGTAAATTTAGAATTGATAAAAGAAACTTTGAGTCGAGCAAATCTTATTATCAGTGATTCACAGGCATGAAAAAGGAACATCATGTCAATTGTTTCAATCACAGACCTTTAAATTCAAACCGAAACTGTTTGTATCCTGTAATTCCAGAACATCAAAAATATCCTAAAGAGGTAGGATGTAACTAATAAGTTCATGAACATCAAAATTAATATAAGCATTTCAAATGAACGTACCAACAGCAGGTTGTGAAGTTCTTGGAATCCATATCTTTCCATGTTCATCCTCAGATGGTGGAGTAATACGTAATGTAGCCTTGGCCTGTTGTTTCATCAGACTTGGACTAAGTACTGGAGACTCTACAAGTTCTGGACTATCAGAATCGCCAGACAATTTTAATGGTTCTGGTTTTTCCTTCTTTGGGGTTGACCTCTCTAGAACTGGAGATAATTTTGTTGGATAACTCTTCATTTTTGGAGGAACAAATGGTGGTAATGATGAAATGTGGCGGGCTATGGCATTAGCTTTTTCATCTGGAGACAATTCTTCCAGTGGTAGAGTCATTTTGGACTTTAAATCAGAAATTTTGACACTACTGTCAGAGTTTAATGATTGAGTCGAGTGCCATAAATCAATCAGCTTTTCATCATCTGTTTTACATAAATTTTTGTCAAAATTACCACCTTGAACATTTAAAACGGTGAAAACCTTAGCAACATCAGGTTCACACTTTTCAGCTTCTACCTCACAGTCCTTTGTTTTCACATCATCAAATACTCCAGTCTTTCCATCATCAGCAAGATTATCCGTACTTGCATCCACAGAATCACACTTATTTTGTAATGGACCCATATAGAAATATGAATGTTGATCATAGTTTCCTTTTGTGACATCAGAATCACTTAAGACATTTTCACTTGTATTGAGGCTTTCATTCAATTGACCTTCATTACTGCTAGCGCGAGTTGACGTAGTCTCACAACTGTTTAGGGAAGAATTTGTGGCAGCCAGGTCTGAATGTTGAGACAAAACTGATATTCCGGTTGATGAACTAGAATTGCTTTCATTCATAGCAATATAACTTGAGCGGTTTGGAAAACTGGATGATCTACTTCTGTCAGCATGTCCAAAGATGAGATCTTGCTGACTTTGAGCTAGACTATTCTCACCAGAACTGGAAGAATCTGAGAATACCGCCACATCTTCTTTGATTGTAGGCTCACTGGAAACGGTGGTAAGTAGGTTTTCATGACTTTGTGAAGCACTTTTTCTATCCTTTGAATTTCTTCTCATCAGTCGAGAAAAAAATCCAGGAGTCTTGCTGTTTGTACTGTCACTTCTATCAACAGAAACATTTAATTGCACACTTTTAGAACTATTTGTATGTTCTGCAGGTAGAGTGAAGTCTATAAGATTATCAAATGGCATTTCAATTGTAACACCTTTCTTATCATTTTTGGTATCAACAGTTACTACATCACAATTTGATGATTTTATTTCCTCCTCAGTATTTATTGAGTCATTTCCTGAACTGTTAATAGTAAAACTAGAATCAACACCACTGAATGACAGATTTCTACACAAGCCTTTTTCATCTCCACTCTCTGAAATGCTAGCATTCAGTTTTGAACCATTTACATATTCAGACAGAGTTTGTAAATTTTCTAAAACAGGTCGTTTAGGACTGACACTGGACATTAACATGTAGTTCTCTTCTCTAATAAGTTTTTCTCGCCTCGGTTCCTTCGGAGAGTTTCCTGCACTTACTGAATCTGGTCTTTGTAATGGTAACTGTGGCACTGGTCTCTCTCCGGTAGTACTGCCAACACTAACAGATCTCACATACTTTGGTCGAGATGACAAGCTATCTTCACCAGACTTGTCACCTTCATTCATTCCTGTCATTATCATGTAACAGTCTGTGGGGTCCATTCGTACTGATCTATGATCTTTTGGAGGTAAATTAACGAATGAACGCCCACTTAAAGATTCATTAAGTCTCTGAGATTCTGAATAGTCTATTTTACAATGAGTAGGTTCTTTCTCAAAGTTGCCCATAAGGAAATAATCCTCTTGCTGACTAGATGATGATGAGACAGTGTTGTTTCCAGATTTCAGATTCTGTTGTCTTTGCCTTATTTGCCTCTGATTTTGTCTATCTGGAGGACGAGGGGGTGCAGGTGGTCTAGAAGCAGCAGTAATCTTAGGTTTACTTCTTAATCCAGGTCCCTTTGGGGGCAGTTCAGGGGGAGGGGGAGTCACACATTCATTAGCATAAATAGGTTCATTCGAAAAACTATGATTTCTGGTTCTTTGACTAACATTCAAGTCTGATCTGCAAATGTTTCTTAAATTTTCTCGACTTCCAGGAAGTGATATAGATATCCTTTTATTTTCCTTTTCAGAATCCCGGTCAACCTTAACGTTATCATAACCTTTTGACTGTGACCTTTGAAGGTCACTCCAAGAACTTCCTCCATCTGGAGCAGACGTAGAAGAAGCAGGTATGTGGACATGACTAGTATCCACATCAAACCCATCATACTTAGACAAGTTCACATAAGGTAAAGGAGCACTCATTTTAGACCTTTTAGAAATTCTTTTCAATTTGTTCACAAGATTTGGACTTAGAAGAACACTTCCAGAGTAGCCAGTATTTGGTGATGGTCGACAGTGTGTGTTGTCAGACGATATACTCAGATTATCCAATGATCCCCTAGCATCATTCTCTGCATTAAAGCCTCTAAGCTGTGATAACTTAACAGGAAGTGGTGGAGGTTGATGGGATTTCTCATCATCAAAACCACTGTCATTCCTCTGACACAACTGAAATATACACAAATACAATATAAGTAACCAGAATATACATCACTAGCATGGAACAAAACATAGAAAATACTGAATATTTCAAATGGAAGACATAAGATAATTTACCAGTAAACTAGGTGTTAAGCTACATATCATTATATGAGTGTAGTGAAGGCCAAATAAATAGCATTGAATTGTACAAATTAATTCCAATGTTTTTCAGTATACTTAAGAAAAGTCATAATATTTGCTTGTTTACTATTGTCTTACAGTGGATAAACATCTAGTTGGTCATTTAGAGTACATACATTAAGTAGTTGAAAATGATACTTCAAGTTTTGTTACTACATGTACATCTTGTTTATGTACACAGATTAAGATTAGTCTATTTCCCATGAAATAGGGTTAAACATTTTAATAGAGCATTATGCAATTACTCTCTAGTTCAGTAGGGCACTCATTATTGTATAGTATATCAGCTTTCTTTTTTACATCTTCCATGACAATTATCAACTAATTTTCAATTTAATCATACTGAAAATGTCTTAATTTTTTTTTTAAATAAATGTCATATTTTCTTGTCTAAAGTGTGAACAGTTTTCAGCTAGGTACATATGTACATTTATTCGTTACAATATTATTCTTGAATCACTAACAAGTTACAGTCAAATCTGTGAACAAAGGCCAACATTGGAAAAGACATAATGTGGCCTTTATTGACAAGTGACCTTTATTCAGAGTTTTTTTGTGTGTAAATCCATGACAGTTTTAAAGAATGGCCTTAATTCACAGGGTGGCCTTATTTTGGAGGTGGCTGCTAACACAGGTTTGATCCTGTGTCATTTTTGTAGAAGGCATGGTACACTATGCTTAATAAACGTGGGAATCATGCTCTTTCCCACCTAACTCATTGATATCAAATATCTAGCTAACAAATTATTAAGTTCATCAAAAACAAAATCAAACCTCGTATTTGAACAAGGTCTATCATATTTGACATGCATATCCACAGCTTAGTTAGTGTATTTAACCTATTCAATTGCGAAAAATCACCATTATACATGTATTCCTGTTTAATTAACCCAACTTAGTGCATTACTGAACTATCCTAGGATTCCATGTCCAGATCCTGTCTAGATACAGGGTTCTCAAAAACAACCAGTCACAGGCTGATTTAGCCCCTTAGAAACAAGTTTGGGCCAGATAGAAATCACAAAGTTTTAAAAATATTACTGAAAAAATGCCTGTACCCCCCCCCCCCCCCCCCCCCCCCGCTGGGCTTGTTAGTCTTATTGAGAACTCTGAGATTATATTTCAAAAGGTGTGAACATGAATTATTCAATGTAAATATACAGAGAATCCATTTAGAGTTTTTGTATTACCTGCAGCATTTCATTCAGTAGCGACATTTCTTTCTCAAGATCTTGTTCTGATTGGTTCAATCTTTGCAGTACATCATCCCTCTTATCATTACCAATAACTTTATCTAATTCTTCATCTATCTGGTTTGGTACAGACTGACTATGACCTTGATATTTGTTCAAGAACAACTGATTACCACACAATACTGGAGCACTTGATGACATTGGAACAACTTTCTGTGAGGAGCTAACACTCTGAAGAGAAAGAGCGCTTCCGTGTGATGAGGTAGAGTATGATTGGTTATTTACTATAAATGGAGTTTCTGATTGGCTGTTAACATTTGCTGTTGTCATGGGAACCTGATATGACATCACATTGTTGTTGAACTCTCCAGTCCAATTCAGGTAGTTCTCATTGCCCTGAGAGTTCTGTGTATTCAATTTCCTTAAAGCATTCAAATTAACATCATAACTTCTAACGCCAACAGAATTTTCATTTGGCGTGTGTTCAACCTTTCTTATGCGTCTTGGTGGTACATCATATATTGCCATCAGCCGCTCTCTCTCAACATTTTCTATACTTTGAAGATGCTGTTTTTCAGCATATGTTTTGGCACGATTATAATCAGTAAAACTTATAGAGTGTCGCTTGTAACGTGGCCAAGAGTTATCCTCCAAATAATTCTGATCAGCAAATACTTGTGTGTTCTGGAACTTCTTAAATACATTGTCACTAATATTCTTCACTGGGTCTAAAAATTCACTTCCTGTAATAAGAGAAGAAATTAACAATATTAATGCTTCAGACTGAACAAGAATGCAAACATCAGAACATTAGTATGAAATGATAAAATGATCATTGCTGTTAGCATTCGCGAGGACTCAACATTGGTGTATAAATCAGCCTTGTTACGATATGTAGAGTTTGAAAAAGGGACTCAACTAGTCCTAGACATGTATGCATCAATGAATATTAATCAGCCTAATCTGCAGTAATAAGAATACAATTGTACACCAGACTACAAATCTGACTGGTCGTTTCTTAACAAAGCTGTACAAATTGACAGATGGTTAAGATGTACTCTAAGACTGGTTTCAATGTACTGTTTTAAATAATAATGAGGTAGTTGGAAACTATGTTCTGATGGTGCTGAAAGTCATGAATTCCACATATATGTTTTTATGCTACTTCACAGTGTATTGTTCTAATGTTATTCTCTGAAGATTGATCATACTTTAACTCACACAGTAAGCTGCATTCATTTTATCATATAATTCAAAGCTTGCAAAGAAACAAGTAAATTATTGACTATAATCAATTTGATGAGTATGTACTGGACCAAAAATAATTAAACCAAAATAGAAAGAAGTGAAATCATGTTCTAATCTGACTCATTAGATTCTTTACCTTGTAACTAATAATTCCAATCAGTAATTGGAACAAGAGTGCCAGGTCACAAAATATGCCCGTCAAAATTCATTTTTCAAAGCGTCAAGGGACATGACCCAGAAGAGCCTAAGCCTATTGGGCTGGTTATCGATCTTGACCGAGATTTCATGGCCATCAACATTTCCATCAAGTTTGGTGAGGATCCGAATAAAACTATTTGAAATAGAGAGTGGACACCATTGTGGACGCCAAAGCGCCCGCCCGTCATGGATGTTTCCATAATACGACCCATTTTCAAATGAGCGTATAAAAATGCTATTTTGCATGTACTGCCCTGGAAAGATCATGTTCATTAATTGAGATCAAGTGAACTTACTTCTTTTTCCAGACTGTCTCTTGATAAGTGGGGCAGATTTTCCAACACTAGCATGTGAAATGATTTCAAGTATTTCTTCTACTTGGTCAGTTTCTAAAACATGTGAACCTTGACCTGTAACACAACAATATAATCAATTAACATCATTATCATCATAGACTAAGTTCAACTATAAAGGTGCTTTCTTACACATAAAATCTCTGACCAGACCATGGTTGAGGATTTGACTGTGATATGATTCACTCTGTATGACTACATCATGTGCAACTATCAACTCTAATTGCATTTCAACCATAACAAAGTTCCCTAGCTTATACTTATCAACAGGACGTGTTAATCAAGGAGGAAATATCTTCAGTCAAATTATCAAGATAAAACAGATGACAAGCTAATGCATCAACTGTGTGAAAAGATTTTTCGAAGACAAGTTTTTAATTCTTTATCTAAGGTGTATTCTAAAGAATTTAAAATATGGTGTACATTTGTATATACAATATTTACTTCTGATTCAACAGTTTCAATTGGTTTATTATATATCATTATCAGCACATTATAGGCAGGTAAATATACAACTTTTTTACTAACCCTTTCCACATCTAGATCCACCCTCGAAACAGAATCGTCCGTCTATAATACCAAATCTACGAAGTTCTGACACTTGCCAGGAACACAATATTTTAGGTGGAATATGACCAGTTAGACAAAACTTCTGACCATGTATGTGCATACGTAACAGATCAAGAGGCAGTTTACTGTGGCTAGGTACCTTAATTGTGCGAACTGGAAACTGGTGTTCTGTAAATATATACACAATAATTATAAATTTGTAAACAAAGCAAAGATCATGGATCATTTAGTTGAATACATGGAAGTAAGAACTGATATTAACAGATTGTTTTCAAATGCATGGAACAGTTGTACAGACTATACACTGTAACAGATTTTCATGTCAAGAATGTACTGCATCTTTTCAGTATGCCATAATGACCCAGTAATGCTCACCTGTGTAACTGAACTTGCAAAATTTTGAGATTTTTCATGCTGATAATAGACATGGTGACCTAATTTCACCAACATTGTATCTAGTGTAGAACTTAAGTAAAATTGAGAATAATATTCTAAGTTGGGATCAGTAAAATTGGGTCTCTGCAGCGTAACAGTCTGACTAATGATGCTTAACAAACACACAATCATCTGAAACCCACCTGAAGCAATATAAGCCCAGGTGAGCTAAAAAAACAGACTGTAGTTTGTTAAAACACAGCACATAATATAACAATTGACTTAAAATATGCACTGCAAAAAATCTAGCTGAATTCAGCTATTTACATTGAACCTAAATCAGTTCAAACATAAACAAATGTTAGCATCTGCAATATTAACAGGCAACTTAATGATTCATTTCCAAACAGACATGTGTTTCACAACAGAGATTTCAAATATTTGAAAGGCCAGGTTCCTGTTTCCCTCTAAATGCCAAGGCTGTCTACTCTTTATTTAAAATACAGAAATGTTATGATTGCAAGCTTTTGAGTGAATTAGATTCAGAGGAATCAAGCACCTGTCGAAACTGAGTATAATGATAACAGACAGGTGGAATGAGAATCTCGGATTATTATTTTATGGCATTCCAACTGATTTTAAAGCTAAATTAAAGACAGGAAATAGCACATTGATAGATCAGCTTGTCTAAGCAGTTGATAATTTAGAATATTCTTAATTTATGGCTACTCATTATGATTCTAATTTAATGGAAAAAATATCATTAGCGCCGAAACTGAAAATTTTACTGCTTTTTATTTTACATGTATTTGATTTGTTAATGAAAAGTTAGTTGTCCGAACCAAAATTGTTTGTCCTGGACAACAGGACAACTGCTAATTTCACAGACTGATACTGGTTATAAATTGGATAGAAATAATGTTCATTTTCTTGCAAGAACAAACGCCATGATATTTATAAAAAAAGACTGGCAGTTAACTTGTGAGGTGAGGGACAAACAAACAACACACAGTAAACAGATAACTGTACCATCTGTAAACAACACAACTTAAACAATACATTAAACCTTCCTGTCTTATCAATGTAACAATGAATTATCAGCATTTACTCCTCAGATTAAGCAATGATTAATACATAATTATTTATCAGAAACAGATACATTGTTATAAGATGAGAAGATACATTTGTTTAAATACACATGGACAACCACTACCAGTCATAGAGGCAAAAAGGTAATAAAATGAAGTGATATCCAAGAACTGTTATATGAGAGTGTTTTAGCTCATACAATAAAACAGTGTATGATTTAATCATTACAGTCAGTTTCTATTCACGAAATTGCTCAGTTCAGAACTGTCAAGTACGTGATTCATTATGTCTGTGTGAATAACTTCAGATATACCTTCACTTCAATGAGTGCAATCAAGAAAATAACTTCACAATCATTACTGCCATGCTAACATATGGAAACCAATTAATATTGCACCATCAAAGGGAACTCTCCTTAACATGTGATATATATAGTACCCATCTACTTGCTGACAAAATTCAATTACCTCAATTTTTTTGCAAGGCTAACCAGATTACCAGAAGTTGTCATAATTAGAAATGCATGTAGTTAATTGATGATGAAGCTAATTGCTTCAGCAGTTAATATAATTATTGCAGAGAAATGTTGAAATATTTAATATACCGTACATCAGAGTTAACTACATTTGTATATTCAGTTATGAGAAGACAGTATTTCAGTTACTTATTTGTACTAACATTTACAGGCATATCGAGGGTTCAACGCAACAGTGTCATAACTCATATTGAAATAAGAACAAGTTACGACAGTGTAGCGCTGAGCCCTCGATATATAGTCTCATATTTAGCAGTGGTATACAATATAAAGGCTTCCCAAACTAAACATGGTTACCCTAATTAAGCGTGGCACAGAAAGTTGACAAATGTGAGCATGTACAGTAGTTCAAGATCAGTGAAATATGATGCAAAACATTGTAATTCAGTGATCCAGAAGAATGGTAAACAAATAGATAGAAATTTGAGAAGGACTTCATAATTGCATAGAATCAATGTCATTTAGTTATCACTGGTAGAAATGTGAAGTGTATATGAATACCAGTGGCTTTATGTCCAACATTTGTCTCATTAGTCATTATACAGCTAGTAAATTTGCTTGGTCCAGCAAAACCCTTATAAATACTTAGTTAAAATAATTTCATGGCATCGAATTTATCCCCAGATGCTGTTTTAATAACACTCAAACACCTCAATAGCTTGGCATTAGCAATTCCAAAAGGACCCCTATCCACACAAAAATGCATTACCATGTATGACATAAATAGTTGACTTCATATCTTACCTTCACCTAGACTTCTCCTTATCTTGATTTCAAACTGAATCAACGTTTCTCTAGATTCAAAGGCTAACAATGTGATCTGTTTCTGACATATAATAGCTAAAACACTCGTCTCCTTGTCAAAGCATATACCAGACTCCAAACCATAGAAGCTGTCCAGCGGGAACACAGTTTTTGGATGACCTCCCTTTACTGACTCTTTGACATCCTTGAATAAGTGTACAATCAGTCGATCTGGAAATAAAACAAATACTAAAGCAATAAATATTTAGTTACTAACATATATGAAGATGTAATGCTAGTAGTACCGGTAATAATTAGTTTCAGAAATAATTATCTGCTTATTCAAAGCAAGCAGACAGCCAAAATCTAGGGTACGGCATGACCTTCAAGCTTTTGAAGCAGCAACTGGAGAATTACATGACATGTAGCCTGTCTTTATAATCTATGACAACTTTTGTGATTTTACAACATTACACAATAAATAGCATGAATATAATACAAAAACTCAGACATAATACCATTTAAATGATTCCTAACTGAGACATATTTCAGGTATAAATATTAATGTTACTATTCATAATATAAAGTGAAATAATGAAAAGTATATAAACGTAAGTTTTGTCGAAAGACTTATTATTTAATTATGGGCAATTAAATTGCAATTAATATGTTCAACAGTAATAAATCATAACTGTACAAAATAATTTTGCTAATTTCATTACCTTTTTATTGCATGATATTATTTTACTGTGGGTATCTTGTATTAAATTATATATTCACATTAGAAAATAAAAGTTAAGTTTGTATATTTCATTTTGTTTTCAAGACCGTGTTGTAACAATACAAAATAATATCAATCACAGAAGTTCTGTGTGAGTCATATGGAAATTAATGCATAAATACATCAAACTATGAACTCTTAAAATATCTTATCTACTTAGCCACAAAGCAAGAAGATGACAATTTACAAAATATTAAATTGATAATAATTACACAAGAACTATGGTTTATAAATAATAGATAATTTCACATATTAGAACAAATGCAAACAAAAAAACACTCAAAAGTGAGTCATGACAATACGTTATACCAGTATACGTATGATAAATCAAGTTGATTATACACAATTTAACAATAAGATGTAATTACCTTAGCTTATCTTTATCATCACTTCCATAATGATAATAATAAGAACACTAGGATCTAACCATCAATACATCCAAACATTTATCTTACTTATGGTTTTACTTCATGATTTTTTCATTAACTATTTACCCCCAAGATCAAACAAGTCAAGTAAAACAATATAAGCTGGCTTCTAGGTTATTTATAGCAGTAAATGTCTGAAGTTTTCATTTATTATTTTTCAGGTGAAAGTTTGAACCCACCATAGAAAGGGAGTTAACATACAGTAACTGGATCATTAATGCTCATCATTAAAATAATGACTGACCTCAGGGAGCCAATGTAAGAAATAAATCACAGAAGACATGGGTGGAGATATCAAGAATTAATCATACCACATTTATTGATAATGCTCAAATGGTGTTTGCACATGAAGGAACACAGACTTTAGCTGACAATTAAAACAAGCCAATATAAGCCAGGTAAACCAGATGGTATTCTAAGATGGTTAGACCTAAACCATAACAATAAAGATTTTAAAAAGGGTAAATTAGAAAGAATCCTTCACAAGCAGAAAAATGTTCAGAGAAAAAAGTGCTTAAACCATAATGAGGATTCTGGAGTTTTAGTCTGATGTTATAATTACTTCTAGGTTTTCCCAATCAAACCCCACATCAAAGAGCAAGGAATTGTGTGGGTGGATACAAAATCCAGATGAAGACCTTGTTAATCTGGATAGTGCAATAAATGCACAGGATGCATATTATACACCATTGTTCTAAGAACAGATATTCCGGATAAATGATATAATACACACCACTGGGGAACCACAGACACAGATATTACAAACACATATCCAACTTGTTACATGAACCGCATGTTTCACTAAAATATTTCCAACAGCATTCCTTTAAGTCCAAAAATTAAGAATGAAACAAACTCAAACATTATTGTATTGTGTTAAAATCAACACCACCTGAGAGTAGACACCAGCTGCACCCAATTGTATAAATACATGTATTGGTTATTTTTAACTACTGGGTTTAATTTGAGGTTTCGTTAAAATTTGAGTTAAAGTTCGGTAAAGTGATCGTATAAAACATTGATTAAAACTTACAAGAAATTATTTCCAGTAAGATTTAATCCAAGTGTCTGATAATGGTTAAAAGTTGTTAAGTTTTTCAGTTAGTTTATTTACTCGTCAGAATTGTTGAGGACATCCAGTGTTTGGTACAACAAGAGCAGCCATGTTGCCTTTTTAACCAAACCTAAAATTTATACAATTGAGTGCAGTAAACAATATAAGTTGATTATCAATTTAATACAAATCATGGGTAATATATCAATGACAGACCTCAGTGGCATTAAAATATACAGTCAAACCAAATGATAATAAAAGCACAGATACTATTGTGAAATAAATAAATACATCAATATAACAGGAATTGTTTAAAATGAATACTTAGGGTTATTCAATTCTATCAAATAATATAATACATGTAACAAAAGTTCCAAGAGGGTCACAGTAAAATACCAGTACATATATTAACCAGCATCACAGAACAAAATTTACGACATTTGTTATCCAGTATAAATCTTAACATGGTAAAGATTCTATCATCTTTCATACTGTGCTTGACTTTCATACAACAAACAGATGCTGACATACTAGCAGAAACTCCATATGATTCTGGATAGTTTAAAATAATTGAAATCATCTGAAAGTTATTATACTAGAGTTAGGATGAAATGGTTTGTGATTAGAACCAGACTTTCTTTTCATTACAGCCTCTCTATCTATCAAGCCGCTACACAATTACTGGACATACAAACATGTACATACCTTAAAATATATGTATCCTTGTAACTTAAGAATAATTCAATTTATTCATACAAAGGTAAGATTGAGTTTAAAGTAAAAACAACATAATTAAGACAAGAGATTATTACAAATTCCACAATTAAATGGAATTTCCATTCATTTATTAACATTATTAAAACAACTTAACAAGAATGACAGGTCACAAAATAGGCCCATCAAAATACATTTTTGAAAGTGTCAAGAGGCTGGTTATCGAACTTGACCTAGATCTTAAGGCCATAAACATTTCCATCAAGTTTGGTGATCTAAATAAAACTGTTTGAATTAAAGATGGACACCATTGTCAACGCCGCCTGCCAACCCACCCGGCCACCGTGGGGAACCATAATACGACCCATTTTTCAAACAGGTGTATAAAAATGTCAATTTGTATGCATTTCATTTAAACTGAACCATAATTAATGACATGTTATGCAATACCAGAAGATACAAAACTAGAGCTTGTCACAGACATGACGAATACTCCATACGCTGCATTGGCACAGATATATTCATGCTACATCCCCACACTTGTCCTTTGACCTTCAAGTGTGACCCTGACCTTGGAGGTATGTGCCTGGTTCTAAAATGCTCGCTACACACTCTAGTGTAGGTGAACAATTATGCCAAGTTATCTTGAAATCCATCACCAAACAACCATTATACAGCCTTAACAAGAAAAGCAACAACAACATGATGGGACATCTTATCACTGATAGTGGGTGGGGTATAATAATCTCTAATGAACTGCCCAAGGTGTGCCAAATTATAAATTGTTTATATTTATTTGTCAGTCTGCTAATTTTTTTAGCCAAAATTGAACATAATTTGAAGGTTTATTATGGCATTGAGAGTAAATACCAATTTTTTAATTTTCTCGAAAATGGTATCATGTTAACTCATCAAACAAGAACAAAATTCAAATATGGGTTACCAGGGTAACAAATAAAACCATTCATATATTCAGCCCAACAAGCTCAGATACCTCACCATTAGATACAATCTTGTAGAACTGAAGGGAGACATATATGCAATTAATGTTCATAATACAGCTTAACAATATCAGATAAGGTCAAGCTAACTGAACAAAAGAAATGAGAAAAAAAATATTTTCACAGAACTAACTTTATCATCTGCTAAGTGTTGTTTTATCTAAAAGAAAAAAAACTTATGCCTGCTGTGAGACAGAAGCAAGTTTAGATTATTAGACCAGATAATCTCTGCAGTAATCTACACTTAGAGAGAAAATAGGCTCCCTTGGTAAACTAGAACATTTCATTCAGAGGTACAGGATATTCTGAGAATCAAGGAATCATGAACTCAAGCAGTGAGATTCTAAGTATATGGATTTTTTTGTGATGTGATATAACAAACTATAAAAATGATCTCAAGTTACTTCATGATGTTGCAGTTACCTGTTAGTTCTATGCTATCAATATTAACTTCATCAGATTTCAAGATTTGAAATTGAATATATTCTACCAGTATACAAACCCCAGCAAGGTGATCATGCAACCAAATACTGAACACACAAGCAGCTTCAAGCATTTCCAACAAGTCAAAGCAGAAGTGATGAATAAGCTAGTTAGGTACTGTAAGCTGGAACTGAGTTAGCTCATTATTTCACAATAACATCACAACAAAGGATTCCAGAACATAACTGGAGCTATAATACTCCTAAAAACACACAGGATACCCAAGTCATTTAATGGCGGCACTGTTCTTTTCATTATCTTTACAAGAACAGTTAAAGATAAAACATCAAATTAAAGTAACTAGTCTATGATCATACTATGTAATAACCAAATAATCTTATAATGACTTATAGAAATACTGCAAGTGCATTCACAGACTGTATCTATTAATCTAAACCAGTCTGACTCTAATACAAGATAACATAGGAGACCATTATAGAAATCCTAAGGTTACTAACACCCATAAGAAATACACATAAAAATTCACATGAAATTACTATAATCCACTGATGACAGAAAAAAACAGGGACCAGTAATTCCATTAATCTAAAGAGCAGACGCTGATGTTGATTTTTAAAGAGACGGGAATCTGAAATAGTAATCATAGACACTGATAGATCTTGATTAAATTTCATTGTGGTAGATTATCAATAAATTTGGACCATAGACCAAAGACTCACATCATCAAACATACAGCACTTCTGAAGACTTACACCAAAGGAAAACCAAAGGAACCGTTGACTATGAAGTCTTTTATTGGACACTATAGAAGTTTCATAGTGTATAATTATGAGGTAACAATAAATGTATACAAATACCACAAAATGTCAGAATCTGCCATAATTTCTGTACACCATGAGGAGAACACATGACATCAGTCAATGTGCTTTTATTTCAACAATGTAAAATCCAAGTGAAGGTTAAAACACATGGCAGACAGTAAACTGCCTAAGTCACAGAGTAAACTGCAGCAGCATTTTTCATAATAATAAAAAATTCCAACATACATTACACAGTTATAAGATAAGTGTCCTAAAAATAATCTAGACAAACTTTGAGACAGAATTTAGACAGTTTGTGGGTTACATCTCATTGTTTATTTACACAACAACTGTTACAACAGATGAAGAAACAACATGAATCAGAAGATATCACACCTGAGTCCCATTAATGATATACCGGTAAGTAATATTTGACCACTTGATCAATGGCATGATAAACTAAGGCCTAAAAGGTACCATTAAATACTTCAAAACTTTTTATTCACTCAAATCATGTTTTTACATGACAAAAAGAGCAATATAGAACATTATATTAACAAACTGAAACGAGGTATAAATGTACGAAATTGTTAATTTAATTAATAAAACACAGTAAGGTGGTGGTTGCTACCAAGAATATGGTATGCATACAGACAAATATAGTTTCCAAGAGCCCAGTAAAATTTAAAGCCCCATTAGCTTTTTGCTATAAAAAATATATGCAAAAAACAAACAATTGCTGATATTATCCCAAGATAATTATTACCAACGAAACAAGCCCTTTTTCTTCTAAAAACACTGATTTCGCTGTGAATTTTGCTTATGTAAACTTGAAACACATAGAGCGCGTGACGTCACTTCATGCCGTGTGCATAATATGACTGCAGGAAAACACAGCAGCTGCTTTCTATAAATAGTATTTTTTTCAATGATATTGAAAAAAATACGATAGTGGTTTTGGAAACATTTTTCCTTGCTCTAAAGTATGCACGGGAGGAAAACACATCGGATTCCTCTGTTATAGAACAAACAGAAACTATTCCGACCGATAAATTTATATGATTATGGGACTTTAAGTGATTTTTTTTTCCGGACAAACTGGTTTTCTCCATACAATTATACGACTGCAAGGGATGTATAACAGTAAGTAGAGGGAGTCTATACACAATCAAAGGACTGCAAAAGGGATACATGTGTATATATTTAGGGGACAGGTCACCTAGGAGGACAAATATGAATAGGGGACAGGTCACCTAGGACAAAAATAAATAGGGGACAGGTCACCTAGGAGGACAAATATGAATAGGGGACAGGTCACCTAGGAGGACAAATATGAATAGGGGACAGGTCATCTAGGTGGACAAATATAAATAGGGGACAGGTCACTTAGGAGGACAAATATGAATAGGGGACAGATCACCTAGTACAAATATAATTAGGGGACAGGTCACCCAGGACAAATATAATTAAGGGACAGGTCACCTAGGAGGACAAATATAAATAGGGGACAGGTCACCTAGGACAAATATAATTAGGGGACAGGTCACCTAGAAGGACAAATATAAATAAATATGAATAAGGGACAACCACTAGGAGTACAAAATCTAAATAGGGGACAGGTCACCTAGGAGTACAAATATAAACATATTCCATCATGACTACACTTCGCCACAACCATATCAGTACATCAGGCAGACAAGTTACATAATAAAATATCAAAAGACAGGCCCGCAAATAAGATCAGTGTATTTATATTCAAAATAACAGCAATATCCCATTTTATTCTACCACATTCCAGAATGGTCCATTGTAACCCTAATGAATAAAAATGCGAAATCACAGTTCATTATGTTTTGCTGTTTTGCTATTTCAGTCCTAAAATTCAAATTGATTTTCACTCAATCAACTCAAATTTTCTTCTTATCTGAAAACGTGCAAGTAACAACTAGTCAATGGTGTAGACATTATATTGAATGAATTAAAGATTACATTGATTCATAAAATCGAGGCAATTTAAATACAGGATAACAATTAATACAAACGCAGACAGTAAAAATCCAGTCAACATATTTTATTAAAAGCCTGGTTTTGGAAAATATATTAACACTCCTTGTAAAATGTAAGACAGATAAAGATGTTATTGACTTAACACACAGAAAATCTTCAAGTTTAATGAAGAGTTCTCAAATCACCCACAGAGGCTCAATTTAAGCAAACATGAGTTCATAACAATGTTTAAACTATTGGTGCAAGAAAGTCGCAACATTTAGCTAAGGAAAAAGTGCACACTCACAATTAGCAACATTTACTACAAATTGTCTAATTTCTCTCTCAGTCTGTCAAATATATGAAAATACAAGGAAGTCAAAAACAACTAAAAACAAATTAAGGCACATTAAAGTCATTAAATACAGAAAAGCATGTAAATGCAACTATGACAAACATTTTTAAAGTGACCTGCAAACTTTGAAATTACAAAGAATGACTAGAAATGTATGTTAGACATGATCACAGCCCGGCCGGGCTAGTAACATCATTAAATCACCAGACTCATTTGATTGGCATATCCAGGGGCAAAACTTAGTCAGTTTTACACCCCTTTTCACCAGTCAGAGTCATATCATTATCATATGAGGTGGACAGTTCACCTAAGCATCTTTCCTGGGAAGAACCAGTACTTTATTCCCATCCTCTGTAAGCAACTGCCTACTTCCTCACAAAAAAGAGACATGATCAGTAGCTGGGCTCGAACCCATGACCTGCATTGATAAGTATATTAAGAAAAACATGCACCATTAGAAAATTTAAAAATATATACTGTCTCAGCAGCAACCATCTTTCATATTTGAATTCATGTAGACATATTTGACTTTGAAAACATTTTTGTAGACACAAGCCTTGTAAGTGCTTTAAATGAAGCTACTACTCTGCTATTCATCTCCCTATCAGCACAACATTTTTGAGAATACAGAGATGGATAAAATATTCTTTCTGTGAAGACTGATAATAGGGACTGACATCAGATATACCAGGTACTCTGTTTTCATCAGAAGGAGGGTATATAAACATAACCATATTAAGAATTGAGAACAGGGAAGACACTGTGTATGCCAATATCAATAGAAAATTATTTACCGAAACACTTAAAATGCAATTAAACAAATAATTCAAACTATAAAATGATACCTCACACATAGTATAAAACTAAGAGCTCATGCTGCATGACTTGGTAAATCAGATATGCTATCAAAAGTACATTGTACACACACAAATACCTTGAAAGTTAGAATGGAAAAATGCCAATTGCTCCAGGAAATAAAGTTGACACAACATGTGACCACAACAAATTGCAATGATCTGGCCTATCCCATATTTGGTCATAAAGGTAAATAAGGTGTCACTTCATCAAGATAGACATTAAAAATACAAGGTGACAATACAATGACAATAAATCACTACAATATAGGATATATGGCTTATATGAGGACTAAGAGACACTGGAATGAAGCAGGAACAGTAGTAGACCGCTGTCTAACATCTAAATTTATGAACAGCTGTTTACTGTACCCCGTAATTCTGAAACTGAGAATTTCCCCGTGAGATCAACACAAGAAACATGACAACTACACCATACTAAATTCTCAACAGTTCATTGAGTAGTACCCGGTAACCATATAAATTTCCTATTTTTAGCAATTACAGTAACATTAACCTTGACCTAGTAAGGTCTCCATAATATTAAACTTGTTATATACCAAGTTTGGCAGCAATAGGTAAATCAAAACTAAAGTTGTCACCAAAAAACCAATTGCTTAACATCATCATACAATAGAGAGTTTACCCTAATCAAATAGTCTGTCTTTTCACAACTTTGTGGAAAACTCGGTTAATAAACATAATTATGAAGTTAAGGTGGAAGATATAAAAGAAACACTTATAATAATAATGTCATTAAGAACAATTAACATCATTAAAGCAAACTGACATTTAAACAAGGGAATGATATTTAGCAAAAAAAGTCATCCTGAGTATATTGTAAACAAAAGACATTATTACTAATGTGTTGGTAATAAATGATGTGACATTTGAGTGCACTAAAATGTCAGTGACACATTATGTGTAAAAGATTTTTTAATAATTTGAATTTACAGTCATCACTGATAGTGAAAAAGGACAAACTAATTAGCTAAATAAGACAGCTACCATCAATGTTGTGAGCGTAAAAAATTGACCTATACTTTTAATAGCAGAGAGAGAGAGAGAGAGAGAGAGAGAGAGAGAGGGAGAGAGAAATTCATTCTTCATATTGAAATAACACCTATAACAATAACAATAAATGTATGATATCCAAGTATGGCTATATAGATAGCATAAAGAAGCAATGTGTGACACTAGTTTAAATATTATGACAGACTGATACTTCAAGTGGTTCATTATAACAAATAACCTATTTATTGCACAAATCCAACAATGTGAACATGCTGTGGCGCTCAAAACATTGAACAACGGGGATGTATTCATGAACTGTTGATATTATATGGCTTAAAAAGATATTCGTTTCTGGTTTCCATTATAAATTGGGTAGGTAGGTACAATAGGTACTTTTCTTCTTTATCATTCTTCAGTGCATGCAGAAAGGTAAACTGTAAGACAGTGGATGTATCGTTCCTTGGGCTAAATATAAAATTCTATGGTTGCAGGGAAATTAGGGTAGGTCGATCAGGTAGCCAGAAACAAACAATTTTATTTATGCCTAAGCTCAATTCAGACTCCCCATGTATTTAATCAACCATGTAATAAATTACATTGGGATGGATTAACACCACACTAAACAGCCAATGATATAGCTGCATCAAGGTATTGTACAATATAAAACATTATCAAAAGTTTCATAACCATGGACAACAAAAAGTTGTTATTTAACTAAATCTATCTCAAAATGTCACCTTCAGAGCTGCTCAGTTTATGGTATGCAAAAATTATCTGCCCTTGAGTACTTTTCACTAGGGACCAATGTCACAGTCTAGGTAATTAAATTTGGTGACTTTTCCAGCTTTACATGGGAGGATGGCCCTTAGGCATGCTTTTGTGTAGAACCTCCAGCCTCCAATAAGCTAGCTGCACCTCCTCACATATGAACTGTGCTTCAAACTCACTTTGGTAAGAGGCTATCAATTGACAACTTATCCTTACTGATAAAAAAAGCTTCAGTCAGGCAGAATTTTGCTTGAATACCAGTTTCTTCAATAATTTACTTAACTGAGAGTGTCACATGACTGACATATTTCCAGATTTTTTATGTTTTGCACAGACCGCTGCTGAAGCAAGCAAAGTCAAATTTCTTTAGAAATTTTAAAATACTGAAGTTTTGTATTTCAAATCCAAGTACCAGTAATTCAGCAATGATATTTCAGGAGAGAAACAAAGAATACTGATGTTGGATTTGGTCCAATCAAAGAACTAGTAAATCAAAGTTTATCAATTATCTAAAATACTGGAAAAACATTCCCCAACTTATCTTCATTATAAAGCATTCAACAAAGAAAGCAAGAATTCATGAGATAAACTAGTAAAATATATTTCAATAAAAAGTTTTTTGTTTGACACAAGTGAGTCAAGCGTTTACAGCACATCACTTGTGTTATGATGTAACAGGTGCTTATCCTCATACCAGTAATATATCCTGGCATTACAGGTATATACTAAACAGGAAGCACTGAACACAATGTATAAGGTATGATAAGCCTTTGTGCAAGTTATCAGATTTAATTAGATTCAATTCATTCTTTGTTCTTCACATATTATAAGATGGATATGGTAGATTTGCAGCCTCAACTAGCCTCAACTCATGGATTAAATCCAATAAAAATCATTTATAATTAACATGAAGCAATTAAGATAAGAGTAACAGTTATTTCATTTTAAATCTCAGCAGTGACATAGTTTACCACAAGCTTTAATACATTATTTCGAGGGCTCAGCGCAACACTGTCATAAGTTGTTCTTATTTCAATATGAGTTACGACACTGTTGCGTTGAACCCTCGATTTATGATTGAAAAGACAACACCAATTATTAATAAACAACAGTGACATTCTAATGATACTGGAAGATTGGAAGAAGATTAAAATATTAATGTAAACAAGAATTGTTTTTTAGGCACGGACAGAGATATAATAACAACGCAAGAAGCAAAACAAAGAGGATGGTTCCCATATGATAGAGTTTCTCATAGACTAGGAACCAGAGAATTTGAAACACACTGTAGGATAATCAGTAATTGGCTCAGTCATCAAGATAAAACCATGGCAGACCAATCCTGGTAGCAGAAAACACATTAATAAGCTTAGAAAATATTAATCATAGAGGCTTTACTCACTTCCATGAAATGTTTAGTAAGACTCACAGTGTGAAATCACAAAAATAAGCTAAAATAGAAGCATGATAGCCTACAAACTGATCACCAAACTTAACATAAATATATCCTGTACAGAACAAATTGATCCAATACTTTCAGTGCCTTACAAAAAGTTACATACAAAGAGAAATTACAGAAATGAAAAGAGCATAAAACATGGAGAAAAATTGAATTAAGATTTTTTGTGACATTAAATTTTCACTTCAAGGCATTATCTGACAACATCACACATGCAGCAAGCATGATTTTTAAATGATTTTCAAAAAAATGTACAAAAAATGTATTCCAGCCTGCACTAAGACTTCCAGACAATTAATTTTAATGAGGCAACTCAACTAGTTTATGAATACTCAATGCTTTCAAGATTTCTGGGAAACATCCCATCAGACAGTGCAGAGCAACTGCTCAAATTAATTAAAGGAACCTAAAGTCATGATTTCTCTCCAAAGATAATGAAGGAACTCAAAGCCTTGAAATGAATGGCATTCATTAACAACATCTTGGCTTTCAACATTCATTAACTCTAAATGAAGGATGAGTTGAAGTCAGAGCAGGAATTTGGATTTCTGAGTTGAAAAGTGCATTTGTGTACATGTGGCAACCGAAGTAACATTCTCATATGACCTGTCAGACAGTCTAAAACCAGTCATTATAATATATTACTTCCAGATTTGTATCAACAGTACTATCATAGAATCAATAGAAGAATCACAAACTTCACCACCTGTAAAATATGACTACCCCTGTGGGATGAATCAATTTCTCATCAATAGAATGATTCATATAGGTTTATTAAAGCTCAGTTCAATAGACTTCAAGAATATCTATGAACAACAGAGTAATTTACTCACTTACTGCATATATTATGATGCATATTTTTCACTTTTTTGTTATATTGTATAATCAATTGATATTGGTTAATAATTAGTAAAATATATTTTAAACATTACTAATGATAATCATGGAATGTTTGGTATTAAAATATTATATTTTGATATTATAATTTTAATTTACATATTAAATATATTGATGTTTTAAAATATTGCATCATAATCTGTTTGTGCTATGGCTTGTCGAAATTGAGTATTACTTGTTTACTTTGAACATAATATGTAATTTCATTATTAAGTTAAATGTTTGTGCGAGTTTTTAGCACTTAAGTTGATTAAGACATAGGTGTCCAAGCCATTATTGTTGTTATATGTTTTTAATAATTTAGTAAGTAATTAAGTAATCCTGTGTGTTAAAGCCAATCTTTTGTTTAGTAAAATAACTGTGAATTTGTAGATTTTTTTAGTAAGTCTTAAGTGTCAAAGTTTGTATTTTTTATCAATGTTACTCAAATAATTAAGAATAATGTCAGGAAATTAGCCACACCTTCTGCAGAAAGGCCTCATGAATACTTGGGTAGTTTAGTTATAAATATAGAAATTAAAATAGAAAAATTATAGAAATATAGGATACATTAGTTAATATTTCATTTTTAAGAAATTGTCTTTGTGACAAGAAATACAAATTGTCTTTGTGACGCGTTTTTGGATAAAGTCTATGTGACATTTACTTTGAGTTTACTGAAATATTTTGGACTTCGATTTACTTTGTGTTGTATCATATTAATTTTGAACTTCGTGTGAATTTAGAAATAATAACATTTGTTGTTACTGATTAAATAAATAAATAATATTGAAGGAAAATAGAACTTTGTGTTCAATCAACAACATCAACGATCCATCAGACTTGAGTATACAATAAGATCTCAACAACAACAAGAAGTTATCACCACACCGCAGCCACAATCGCATTGTGATCTAGAGTACAATTTAAACGCGTATTATTAGATCATAATACATACTTGAGAGCATGATGCAACAAGTAAACTTGTTCATAGTGTCAGTGTCATTTTTAGTTACACTGTCTGTTATGATCCTAGCAACACCACAACAGGCATTGCCTCATTTTAGGCAAGGAGATACAAGATATGCCTACAAAAATATTTATACTCCATCCCAAACTACAAAAACATTTACTCAAGTCATACCAAGCTACCAATTAATGTACAAAATGTGGTTCAAAATATTAACAAATGTAACAGAAATGTCAAAAATACAAAATCCGATAAAAAAATACCCAAAAATGTCTGTGATGAAATGTGTACAATTAAGTTAGTACTTTGGGTAAATGTAATTATGGGGTTTACTGTTAGATAAGATGATTAGATCTTAAAGGCAAGTACTGACTACTGTGCAAAGTTATAAGTACACTGAAATAACATCACTATGATTAGCCAGGAGAAAAGATCAGCTGACAAATCTGTAAAACATATCAATCTTACATAATAAAACAAATACAGAGGAAATAAAAATAAACAAATTGATCTTATCTTCCTTCAGACAAAATCTGTGTTTTATTATTCAAGACCCGACAAAATATTCCAGGTGTATGCCAATATTATTCTGAATTTCTTTCATGTATGACTCTTATCTGTAAGTACCCCCCCCCCCCCCCCCCCCCCCGGACAAAAACACCCCATCAATCTTTATTTGAGCGGACAAAATCACTCTTGTTAGTTAACAACCCCAGACAAAAGCTCTCCTGTCTTTGTTACACCCCGGAGAAGCACTAACATTAGTATACCCCCTGCTTTTCTGGTGAGCTTTTGTTCTGGGTGCAAACAAGACTGAAGAGCGAATGTACTGGGTAGTAAAATAAAGGGAGAGCTTTTGTCCTCCCATATCAAAATTGACGGGAACTTTCGTTCGGGGTGGGGGGGAGGGGGGGTTTAGCTTATCTGGATATACGGAATGGAAAAAAAGAGATTCACAATTATTTCAAGTACTTTTTTCTCATCACCTGAACTAGGCACTTAAGAGGTAGCATAAAACACATAGATAAAACCATAATCCACAGGTTAGATTAAGATAAAACAGCAATGATTACGACTGTACAGTAGCAGGTAAAACTGTACATAAAGCTGAAATGTATCACTAAAATTGCAAGATACCGGGCGGAAAAGAAGTTTGATGCAATTAAAAAAACGAAGAAATTGAACCCCATATGCATATGCTATCTGATTTTTATGAAGTACGAAATTAAAAAAATGTGAAAATGAAATTTTATTTATAATCCATCCATATATCTTCTAAGTTCTGTCAATAGAAACGATGATTACATGAATGAAAGTACTTGAGAAATCAAGAAATCCTGGATGTGACATTACCTACTTGAACATACAATAATTTGAAGCTGTTATATAAATAATTTTGCTTAAATGTTAAACATAACTATGCTGCATCCCCAGTTTATTTATTTGTTAAAAATCCTTCTATCATGGCAAAACCACTTAGAACACAGCGTAAATTATGGAAATTTATTTACAACATCGATATTATTAAGCAGACAAATTTCAAGGGAAAGTGAGAAAATTTGATCAAATCAAAATAATTGTGCATTTCTGGCATTTGACAGATATCACGTCACTGTGTGACTTCAGACAGCCAATACAAGGAAAATGCCAGGATATGCACAACTGTTCAAAATGAAAAAAGCGTTGTCATGGTTACGATAAGAGCAGCAGGGAAAAGGGCAATCTTTAATCTAGAACAAGTCTGAATTCCCAAGTAGTAAAATCAATGGCAAGATATTAAAACTCCAAACTAAAGATTTAGAGTAAATGTTCTCAGTAAGGAAGACTTCTTCACAAAGAATGTGAATTAAATATTTTGAATACCATAAGTAAACTGTAATATGATACAAAGAAGTAATCTGTACAAAATAATATCATATGCTGAATAGTGAATGCATGGGATCAAATAGATGAATATCAATTATAGTATTAGGTAAGTATAAGCTGTTACTAGAGAAACTGTAACCAAGTATGTTTAAATAGGAAGAACAGGAAAACTGATATCCAAAAACATCCATGTCTATATGAACTGACTGCATTATTATTTTTTTCTGTTTTGTAAAATGAGAAAAAATTAATGATTGGAATGAAACAAACACAACTTTCATTAAATAGCATTCCATGAATATAGGAAAAGTCAAGATTGTCAAACCAAGTGATTTAAATTAAAGACATTGAGAAATAGGAAATGTAAATTCATACCCTACAATGATGAGGACATCTACCTAATTGTCATCAGTATTATTGTATGATACCATCCTTGAAAACCACAATATTCAGTATGATCATGTACCATGACTGGTCATTCCTTACAAGATAAAGCCTATTTTAACAATAACAAAAAGAAATGGCATTTAAATAGTGTAACAACCATTAAATAAGGCAAGATGAGTGACTGATAGCAAGTACATTATAATATATTTATAATCAGATTAACTAGTTAGAGAGTTCCACCCAAACATCCTGTGGGCCACAATACTTTTCTATTGACACATTGTATTATCTGAGATTACATTGAAATATTTAGTAGTGTCAGTTAAAAGGTTTATAAAAACAGAGGTGGAAGGTAACACAGGAAATACCTCTTCAGTTTCTACAGTCATGCTACACCCTCAATCATACAGTAAGAAGGAAGTTTACACAGATTACATGACAACTGTCCGTGAAACTGTATTCTGGCATGTGTTAATTTTCTTGGCAGAAAAAATAAAAACTAGGATTTTAACTGATAAAGTAATTACTACAACTAGACCGTAAATGACAGCAGAATTTTTTCTTTCATTATATAAATAAAAAACAATAACATATGAAATTTGCAATAAGAAAAACCAAATAGTACAAAAATTTGAAACATCTTTGAGAATATTTATAACCTGACCTAGAATGCGAAGTACTGGTAGATGTCTGGGTAAATATGATCCATTTATGTCATGAATGAAGCTTCAAAGAATCCTAGTACCTTATTTGAATATAATTAACAAAAACCTGTCAAGTTCAGGACAAGCAAAATACAGTCTGCCTACACATTTTTCGTGCATAAAAATGATTAATTCACACAGACTGCTGCTGCCTTCATATAGACAGAATAAGTAATGTCACACATTCAGTAGACTCTATATTCTATATTGCAACACTATTGTAACTTGTTCTTATTTCAATATGAGTTACAACACTCTTGCGTTGAACCCTCGATATAGTACATTTTATAATAAATTTGGGTAAAAATTCCAGTGACAATGCCCTGCAAAGTTACAGTAATTCATAAAGACAACTACATACATGTATATGAATAAATAAATGCTTTTGAAGTTCAAACCAAAGGTTTTATCCATTATGTCACATGTTTTTATACTAAATTATGAAAATCTGTTTCATCATCCAACCAAAATGAAAGGGAGAATATGAATAATGAGGATCATGTTATGCAAATATTACACAACTGGTACTAATCAATGTAATCATAACTGGGAATGTTTCATAAAATGACAAAATCCTTTCTATTTTCATGATAAAATGCCAAATATTTAGTGCTTTTAAAAATAAATAATTCTGAAGGATTTGGTCAGTAATAAATGGTTTATCAGAAGTAGGGTCAAATCATACTAACAGATGTACCTGTTCTCTTTTGCTTACATTTATAACTCCAATAAATTAACATCCAAGACATTATACATAAAACATATCAATGTAATTATTCATTATATCAAAATCAATCAAAAACGTAAATTAAGATATAATCAATAATATATAATAAAAAAACAATGATAAGACAAAAAGAGGGTTTTGCGCTATTAATCAAACAAATTCATTTGAAAACTTCCCTTTTCAGATAATTTGGGTGTTTCATTCTTAAAAGTTCTTTGGTGTTATAGTGCGAATTTTTTAAACTGTCAAAGCTGAATAATTACACAGTCGCTGAATGCGATTATTTTTAGCTTCGTACCACAGTCGATAGTTTTCCTTCATTTTACCGTTACAGAATGTCCTATTCATGTTTATATATATAGTATAACGAAGATTATCGTATCACTCATGAAATTAATTGAAGCTAAAATTAAATGCAAGCATTGACTGTGAGATTATGCAGCTTTGACAGTTAAATAAAATCGCACTATAGCAGCACTGGAAATGTATTTACAAACACTGTTGAAAATGAAAGACATTCAAACAAGAAGCATATCTTTCAATTAAGAAATTTATATTTTTAAGAGCAGCAGCCATTTATTTGAATTCCACAGAAAATAATTGATGTACTGGAACCAGACCAGCAGCAAGACAAACAAGATTCGTGATGAACCAATTAAATTGTTTGAGATGTATTACATGTAGCTATACTGCAGACCAGCAAACATTTATACTCAGATAATCATATTGCTGTCTACATAGATAAACAAAAACTTATATGCACACAAAATCTGGCATAAAATCAATTTTCTAGAATTATTTTATTTATAAATATCAAAAATAAAAAATCCCTCTTGACTTGCAATTGAATGCAGAAATAGATAAATTAAGTTCTTTCATAGCATACAATTGAAATTTAAAATAACAAAGATCAGCAGATAAATCTCAGAGTAAAATTTTATTTCATTTATTTATCTCAGGACTACTCATAAGTTTACTGAACACATTACATTATAATTGGCAGTGAAGAATTTTCCCAATACGATAACACCATACATTACAACTGTTTATAGTTGCTTTACATTCAGTCAATATCTATTACATGATATCATTGACTGCTACAGTAAATAATCATGCAATAGAACTTCAAATGATTCTTGGGTCCAGACTCTATATTGTCTACAGGGACAGGACATTTGTAAACAAGATTAAGTTGAGCATTTCATGGCATAAAATTATCTATTTATGACAGAATCACTAACAACTAGATGGCTAACGTCATAATGGGATACTTATAATTTAATGTTATCAAGAGATTATTCTGGATGAGAGCTACAGAAACATTCAAGCTTTTCATTTGTATGAGTTTTTCTGGATTCCAGTCAAAATGTAAAGACAAAACGAATTAACAATAAATTCCATTTAAAATATGACAATGAATGTACTTTTATCACTGATAGCCATTCATCAGAGCTCAAAGGTTTAAAACTACAGATACAAATCAGGAAATACACAAGTATGGTACGCACAGCGTCGTACTCACAGATAATTTCAAGCAAAAACTTAGAAAAAGTTTGTTGTTCACTCACCCGCAACTGGGGACGGTTTCTTCATTACGCACCATCTTGGCTTCCACTGAAATTAAAACGGAGACAGTAGAACGAATTCGATGATAATGTAACAATAAAATCAACTGATGAACAAATTAATACCTTCTTTCCGTCTCTATATTTCACATTTCCTTCCACTATCGTACTCATTTCAGCCATGTCTATCCATGTTTTGATCCAGTTGACCTGAAATGTAACAACGTTTTTCATTGGTTCTTGTCTGTACCGAGATAACCCTCGATTACAGGGGCGTTCATCTAGGTGTACTGTTATTTTTACAGCGTTACACATGCTCGTGGTAATCATGGTAACTCATCTAATGGAAATAATAAGGAATTATTTAAGCACGTTGTTATATATTTTTATCGGATAGCTTCTGATGTATGTTTTGCTTAAGTAATACATAGTGTAACGTTTCACAATCAAGAGATGATTTAAATAGGAGTGCAGAACGCATGCACCGTTTTGAAGAGACACACTTGAATTTATAGATCTATTTCATTTTAATACTGTATAGCCAACACTGGCTCGGCACGCAGTAATTTTGATGCGGAACAAAAGTACTACGTTGACTACATCCACCATGCAAATTGTTAAAATGTTGAGTTTCCATGAGTACGTTCAGTACTTTTATTATTTGAATCAGAGACGTATTGTATTATATGTACGTACGTCTCTGCTTGAATCGATGCGTTCCCGTGATTTATTGGAGTATGGCTACGCGCTAGCCCTACTAATTCGGCTTTTTCGTTGGCCGATTTTCGTGAACGAATTCGGAAAGGCCGTCCTCTCCTCATCATGTGCGGGGGGTGGGGGCAAGTCAAGAAGTATCTCGTCGTCACAAAACAGTCTAATTAGTTGGACTAGGCTACGCGCCTGACAGATCTAGTTTTCAAAGCAAAAGGAATTTGTTTCTCACCGAATCCACATTTGAATAATCTCTTGCAGAATCTAGTTAAATTTATTACATTTCGACGTACAAGTATTCCAAACAATTGCATAGATATGGTGAGACAGAATTTCTATTATTTCTGTGCAGTGTTTTGGCCTGCCAGCGTTTCCGCCATATTTTCCGTGAATCGATTTGACGTCATTCGAACTAATGACGTCATATGTAAATAAATAAAATGGCGAACTGCATATTTAATGGCGATGAAAAACAAAAGTTCTCAGCAGATGAACAATCACGTAAGAATTTAAAGTTATTCAAAACATAAACAGGTTATTTTCAGATCTTGGTTAAATACAACTGGTGAATGAGGCTTAAAGGGGCAACTCTCGCTGGTATACCAGCGAGTATTTGTGGGTTGGGCTATGTGAACTGATATGCCTAATACTACCTGTCAATTAAACTCTCTGTTGTTTAAAATAGCACAAGAATGGGTGAGTCATCAACTGACCACTGCTTAGT
This sequence comes from Lutraria lutraria, assembly GCA_964023205.1. Lineage (NCBI taxonomy): Eukaryota > Metazoa > Mollusca > Bivalvia > Venerida > Mactridae > Lutraria > Lutraria lutraria. The sequence continues at coordinate 11,400,369 of OZ026836.1, read as the reverse complement.
AAAGTACTCCTGTTGTATAGAAAGCATCGGCTGCTCAACCTTACCATGTGTCTCTGTTTACAAACAGAGAGTTTATCAGCAAGTAGCCACACCTCCCAGGAAATTCAAATTCAAATTTTCTGTTAGACAGGTTTAAACTTTTTCTCAAAGTAACACTTAGAATTGATGTATTACTAAGATTTTTGGATGAAATGTTTTGACATGGAATAATTTACCATTGTGAGAATTTTCAAAGAATATTTTTCTGTAGTTTATTCAAAAATTCAAAAAAGGGCTCTCTGATATGAAACATGCATAAAATTGTACAAAAACCCGCCCCAGCGCCATCTAGTGGTTTATATAGTCCTGTTACCCCTTTAATTGATAATCTGTACAAAGGAAATTATTGTATTACAGTAGATATTAGGACTTTAGGACGAGCAAGTGATTTTCTATTTTCCTTCCATAATCGTCTTCAATAAGACAATGTCAGACATGTCTGTAATACGTTTCTGAGGAATTCGTTCTTTTTAGGTGAAATTTGTTTGTCAGGTTCCTGTGTATTTCTTTGAACCAAAATTGCATTAGAGATAATTACCTGGAACATGGAATCACAATCGCCTACTTGGTCTATCAAATGCGACATGGATGTAAAACCCGGCCAAAGTCTATTTCCTGGGACCCGGAGTCATTAAGTTTATCAAATTCCCGCCTGTCGGAAATGGTCTTCTGTCTAAAGTCCCATGTATGTCCACTGCCCCCCTGCATTATACATACAGAGTGTTTACTTTATTCACTGAACTAGCACATATCATGATATATTATTAACTTTGTTCAAAGACATGTAGATTACATCAGTACCTAAAATTTGCAGCATTTTTGTTTGTTGATTCTGGAGGACAGCTCGTAGAAGAAGTACAAAATGTTAAAGAAGAGATACACAAAAAGGTAAAATTTAGTCTCTCCAGTTTATCAAGACTAATTATCTGTATCAAATCTTCATTTAATAATACACCTGACTGCCAAATTGGGTTTTCAGTATTCTATATTATGTAGCTGATTGATGAGTCAAAAGATCATTTTCTTATTAAGCATTTATTAGATAGATAATTATGTAAATTGATGAAAACAAGCATTTTATGGAAGATGTTATTTGTAATTCCTCCTGATTTTTAATGTTTAAATCCTAATATAAACATGATCAACACATTTCTCTGTATTTGTTTTCTAGGTGTTGTCAGTGAACACTAAAGTTGATTTACTATGGGAAGTTGTCTGGACAATGATAGTGTTCATCATTCCCATAATGTCATGTCTTGGTTTATCATTTCTTTGTCAGTTTTATCTGCCTGGCTGCATTTCTGTGAGTACCAAATAATCTTGTATCATTTCACATAAAATAAGTTTATCACTCATTATATTCTGACACTAATTTTTCTCAGAATGGCAATTTTCTGGAAGTTTTGAAGATGGGCTTAACATGAAGCATTTCAAAGCAAATTTTACTTGCTACTATTGTATGGAATGTATCTTATTTGTCTCTGATAATAAAATGTCCTTTCATGTTTTGTATGATCTATTTCAGGTATTAATGACAACTATTTTTGTCAGTATAACAGTAGGATTGACATTTCTTAACATAACTCCCCTGAATGAAGCCATAATGGCATTCCAAGATTTCAGGTTTGTAGTTGAAAGTACAAATTCAAGCAAAATTTTTCATTATGTTGTGATATAGAGGAGATGAATAAACATATATTGAGAAGTCAAAATTACATTTTAAAGCTCTTCTTTTGTGGTAAAAAAGAAGTCTTAATTGCATACATTCCATGAGTGTTCATTTTCCAAACTACATTTAAGTCAAAACATTTGAAAGAGATACAATGGTGATTATTATATTCTGTAAGAATATGTCACTGTTAAAGGTATGTACCTTTAACAATGACATATTCTTATAGACGGAAACATTGCTACATGCAAAGTTATGTTGTTCACTATTTTTTAGGATCTATTCTCCGAAGTTTCTTGAGTGCTTATGTAGCAACATGAACAATTGTAGTAAAGGCAACAAAGAAGAAGTCCCTACAGAACAAGACAAAGAAAATCAACAGGAGACTTTAACAGCACAGTCAGACAGCCTTGATGGGTCCATAGAATTACCAGACAATTCAGTAAGGCATTTTCCAAACGTCAATAAGTTTATGAATGAAAGCATAGTGAGAAGATTGGATAGAAGCTCTTCTACAGAACGAAGTGTTTTCCGTGAAACAACTTCATTTTTAGAATCATCCATCAACAGTCAATCAAGTGACTTAATTGATGAAGATGAATTAGATATAGATTGATAACATATGGGCTTATTAATATTGATTTATTTCATGAACTATGTTATATTTACACTATTTGTTCTATATTTGTAGTTTCTGTGTAATGTTTTAAACCAAGTAGCCATTACTGCCTTTTAAAAAATATATTAAAAAAGTGAAGTATTCAATTTTCTAATTACGTTCCTAATACAAAGTGTAATTAGACCTGTATGTTTGAACTGAAAAAAGACACCCTAGTTTGAACTTTAAATGATCACGGTATATATGTATATGTACATACAATGGAACATCATGAAACAGGAGGAGGAAAATCAAAGAATGCTATGAGAGGCTGAACCTGCAGCCTCCTGCTTGCAAATCAGATGCTCAAACAACCAAGCTAATCAAGTTGTTTAATTAACATCACTAACATTTTTTTACACTAATACTTTATACAATACTGCTACAAACACATACAATCTTTGAAAATCGAGTTAGAATACTGATTTCTTTACATAAGGATAGACTATGGAGCCTATGAAGTATTTGGAAAAAAGACAAGAATAGTACAAAAACTTATCTTATATTTTTATTCACCATGGGGTACAATATATCACAAATTGCTTTGCAAGCAAATTATTAAGTAGCATGATTTCTCTTTAAATAAGTTCTTAAAAGTTCAAAGAAAGTCAAAAGTGAAAATAACCACACATCATAATATTAGACTGTACAGGTATTAAAGCATTAAATAAAAACAATAACAATACACTGAAGAACAATGACTGGCTTATAAATGACTTAGTGACTTGTTTATACACAAGCAACAACAACAACGTAATCATGATTAATGCCTTATAGACCAGTCATCTAAAGTTCAAAATTGGCCTTTTGGGGAATAAATTAGTACATAAGCCATTTTTGGTATATTGGTTCTTTATGTGATAGAGAATGACCAGAAAAAAGTCCCCAAGAATCCTATGGTGCAAAAGCGAGATTTTTGGGCTAAAAGATGGAAAAAATGAATAAAACTGCAAATTTCTGGAATCCCTGTGTAACTCAAAAACAGTTCATTCCTGACATTTTAAATTTTTTACACTGGTAAAAATTTATCAACAGCATCTTTTTGAATGTTTTTTATATCGGCTTAGAATCCGAGATGGCCGCCATAATCCAATATGGCCGCCCAAACTTCATTCGGTTTAAGATTAATTTTTGAATGGTCGTATACTATGTTTGAAACATTTTTTGCAATAAAGAACTGTCAAGTTAGTAGCTTTTTCCAGTATTTTAGCATTGAAAAGTATTTAATCAATATATTTTAGTAATTTACATTATAAAGATTAATCAAAGTACTGGGAGTACTGACGGAAAGTCAACTTTGTCGTATTTTAGCATTTTCGTGGCGAAAACGCGGAAACTCGTACGACGTGGCGTAAATCACCACCATATGTTCAAGCACTACTTTAAATAGTGAATGAAACTATTTTCAATATTAGTAAATCTTGTTACCTCAACTGTAACTGTTTATGAATGAAACTTTTGTGTGTTTGAATACTTAATTATTATACATTGTACTTATAAGTTTTACAGTTTAAGTTGCCATAACATAATATTTCTGCAGTAATAACTTCAGCTTATATCAAAAGTCTCACTCTGCAATGTATACAACAAGTGGTACTGTTTTCTGTCCTGTTATTGGGCCGAGGGTAACTATTTTGAATATGATGATGTAGGAAAGTTCCACCTTCCAAATACATAGATTTGGTACCCAAGTAATCAAGAAGTAGTTCTCGACAGCAAGAATGTATTGGACTTCTTTTGTTTCAGACGCATTTTTGTGGAGGTTAGTAGTTATAATGTACAATGAATATGTTAGTGGCGGTGATTTTTATGTGATTACTTTTTATTACAATGAATCCTTATATTAATTTTCACTGTTAGAAATGCAATGTTTAATGTTTCACGGCGCATCGACAACATCAGTCATGTAAAGCGAAATTAAATAAGAGGACGTCAAGAAGTATGTTATCAGATTGGTAAAAGGATATATAGTCATGTTAATAAGAACTGAAGCGCAACTAAAAATGTAAAATGAAATAGTAGCAATTGATATGTAGTGACAAAAAAATAAGAGTGTGTGAGACTAATCTCATATACATTGTATTATATTATAGTGATACAGATTATATAACATCAGATTACATGGGTTGATGCATGTGGTATATGTTTCTGTCGTTCTTGGTATTTGGTTTGGAAAGTGCCAAGTGGTGGAATTACATTCAAAGATATATTTTGATAAAGTGTAATTAACAACTTGGTATGTATTGTTAAAGAAATTTAATTTTAGTTTTAAATACAAATGTATAATGGGCGGCAAGTTTTTGTTGTTAAAAAAGGGATACTTATTACTAGTATTTCATTTGCCTCAACATAGAGGCTCCCAGGACAGGTCTTTAACTATGAATATGTAGTGATTCAAGGGCTATTAGATATGATTTCCAGGCTGATTCATATACAATGGATCCGTAGTCCAGTTCTGAATGGATAAGAGACCGATATAAACGTATTATTACTTTTCTGTTAGATCCTCAGTCAGTAACAACTTTCAGGAGGTATTGAGTCTTCTAGCAATTACTTTTTTGAGTGATTTAATATGACTAATATAAATGTAAGTCTGGAGTCAAATATAACCACTATAGATAATCAAAGTCTGGTACAACCTGAATTGGTGTGTTGCCCATATAATAAGACATAGTTCCGGATGCATTTAAAAATGTATTGAAACTGTGACACCATTTTGATCCGACAAAGTTTCCTATCAAGTATATCATCGTCTTTTAACGAGGTTCTTGTTTTTCGACTCAAAACATCAAAGGATTCAAGTAAAACCATCTACATAAAGGGAGCAGTCTTCTCCTGGATTTAAAATTTCAACTTCACTATTAATTTCGATACTAAATGGGGTGACACACAGGATACAGCCCTGTTGCACAACCATTTATTATTTGTATGGATCTGAAAGAGAGTTTCCCACTTGGACACGGAAGAAAGCCACAATAAAAAGTGGAAGGTGGCATCTGAGTATTGCGTGAAAGCCCAGCTTAGGAATAGGAATCAGCAATGCTAAGAAAAAGGGAGTTCATCCGGATTCCCATACATTATTAAACGTATCAAGTAAAAGAGAAAGAGTATGAATGGGCGTTTAAGAAATTAATTGATAATGGACTTTGTCTGGACCAGAGGATTTAATTGTACTTCTCTTGGTTTTGGAAGAGATATTAAGTTGTTTCTCTCATCCAATGTCTTGTGTGCCTGAACAAATCTATCTCTGTGTAGCCTAAATTAACGTTGCTAAGATACTTTTACTTGAAAAGTTGGAGATGACACTTGTGGAAGTGACCGCTTTCCCAGCTTATTTCATCAGCATGTCCATCTGTCTAAGACCAATCCAGACTGTGGAAGCTAGCAATAGCGAATTTGAAAAAAACTTCTTTGAGACCAGACTTATGATTACTCATGAAAAGTTAGACAATAGTGAGGATGTGTCTATAACATTGTTACTTCACTGCCCATGGAGACAGCTGAAGGCTCAATCCCTCTGACCTCCACAAACTCTAGAAGCCATGACAAACTACAAATGTATGGTATAATGATGATTATATATGGGCTACCTAAACCGTCAAGGAAGCCCTAAGGAAATTCTAACTGAGACTAACTGATGACAGTCTTAATTAACTCCTTTTGTATACCAAGAACAAAAGCTCGAAAATCACTAAAATAATTGGGAGACTTTGTCTCAAAACTGAATAATATAACCTCGATTAGAAAAACGTAGGTATGGTCCACAAAGTCAATGGAGAAGACTTATCTCCAATTAAGCATTTGTCTGTTGACAACAATGATACAGACTACCTACCCTCAGGAAGAGGCACTAGCTACTGCATTCGAAAAAATTTCTTCATCTGAGAACTATTCAGAAAAGATTAAAGTGAAGAGACTTAGGAACCTATTGCAGGATGTAGATAGGTCTTTGCATTGGCATCTTTCATTATTGTCTGATTAATTGTGTATTTTTGTTGTATGACCTATCGACTCTATAATTTTAGCAGCCATATTGGATTTATATCATGCATAATGAACATTAAAATACAAAAGTTCTCAGTATTTATCAATATCAAATGTTAAAAATGTCTTAGGCATAATTCTAAAGTTGAATAATTATAGTGGTTCTAGAATGTCATTTTTGTGTTTTACACAGTTTATGCCCAAAATTACATTGTGAGCTTTATAAATTCAATATTGACTTTGAAAAGAAACTCATCACAAATAATATAAAAGTAATTTCTTTTCTTCTTACATTTGTAATTAGAATATGACAAAATAGTCAAATTTGGAATTAAACAGTAAAACAATTTGGCGGCCATTTTGGATTGGAGCGGCCATATTGGATTTATGCAATGAATAATCAAGTTCATTAAAATACAAAAGTTGTTAATATTCATCAATATCAAAACTTAAAAGTGTCTTGGGCATAATTCTGAACTTGAACAAATATAGTGCTCTAGAATGTCATATTCGAGTTTTTATACAGTTCGTGCCCAAAATTACATTGTGTGCTTTTATAAGTTTCGCTATTTGTTTTTTTTTAATATATTCATCATAAATAATATAAAAGTAATGTTTATTCTTTTTACATTTGAAATTAGAATGACTGATATAAGAGACAATCAGTCAAATTTGGATTTAAACAGTAAAAACAACATTTTGGCGGCCATTTTGGATTATGGCGGCCATTTTGGATGCGACTCGAGAGTAAACCTAAATCAAAATGATGTCTTTTATCAATACACATCATCTTGGAAAATTAAAACTCATTTGGCCAAATAGTTTTTGAGTTATACATCGATTCCTGAAATTCCCAGTTTGATTTATTTTTTTCAACTTTTAGCCCCAAAATATCGCTTTTGCACCATGGGATTCTTGGGGACTTTTTTCTGGGTGTTATTCACCACAAACAGAACCAACATACCAAAAATGGCTTATGTACTAATTAATTCCCCAAAAAATTTATGATGACTGGACTATTATCAACATCGTTATGTTTTTAGCTAGAATGTTTCTACAGTTGATGAAATTTGTCTACCATCAGTAATTTCAAGTAACATTATTCCGACATCAGTTGATAATAGAAATCAAAAACTGATATCATTTATACAAACTTGGAATTCTTTCAAATATATGCATAAAATAACAACTTGTGTACTCAAAACATACCTGCTTAAACATAAAAAGCAGAAATAGTGGCATAGATTAATACTGAAGGTCAGACACCTATATTTTTTATAACAGATTAACCTCTTAGTATTCTACATAACAAGTTTAATAATAGAAAACAACATTCTATGATTACTGACTGACGTGCTATTGGTGGTCACATGGCATGATTATCAAACAAAGAGATGGTCTGTTTATGTCAACTGATTAGGTAATGATAATATGAAAATAAGTTATGGACATTATGATTTCAGTAAGTAATCATATCTTCAAAAGAATGTTTTCTTCTACAGAATATGTATAGTTTAAAGAGATACTTGAGTAACTCACACCAGTACAAACAATTTTATAAATACTTACGAAGTACTCCAAATACATCAGGAAAATAGTGACACTTACATGTTGATACTATCAAGCTATCAGTCAACAAAAATAACCCAGAATCATGTACAACAGATACTGATTCCACATTTTGGCACTTTAATAGATTGACAATCTAAAAGTATCATAAAATTGCTTACTTTTAAATACTTTGTGGAAGACAATTATAAATCGAGATATAGTTCTTAAAATAAAATATAGCATAAAACTGACAAACATATTGGTGTGAGCCTGCATTGTTGAGTACCAGTAAAATCATATTAGAGAACACAATAATAAAAAATTATAGACTTTCCATCTGTTGACAGAGATACATGGGTAATTACTGGTCTCACAAACATTCTACTTCAAAATCATTTGGTTTAGCAAACTCAAATGCATTGGTTTGACTTGATTTGTCTTGCTTGGTACATGTATTCAAATGGTATAGCAGGCTATAAATTCAGGACACTGGTTTGTTTCACATTGGGAATAAAAACAAAACATAACATCCAATTTGGGGCATTTTATAAATGCATAGATAAATTACACAGTAAAATTATTCCAGTAAAAAATTCAAACATCACATAGAACATTCTATTAAGGTATCACATGGACAATATAATTAATGCGGTAAGTTCAGACAACTGGCCATTCATTTCCTAATCCAAAAACACCTGCAAAGCAGGAAACCAAAAAATAAATGCTGATAATAAAGTCAAACTGCAATACATTTTAATACATCTAGCGCACAACAATTACTGATGTCTTAGACTAATATCCTCTATATATGACAACATAGGTGTCTGTAAACCCTCAAATACAAAGTGCACACTTCTAATAAAACAAATTCTTATTTATCTCATTGGCGTTTAAAACTTTAGTGTATCATTTAGCTACACAAACTATTACCGGTAACATATTCTATGTTTTCATAGAATGGTGAAGGCATTTAGCTCACATAGAATTAATACATAATAAACATTGCAAAATGTATGCATCACTATAAAAACAATAAAATGATTTAATTTTGTATCGAACAAGGCACTCGCCAGTAAACATATCATCAACAAAACTTCTTTAAAAAAAGTTTTAACAAATTTTATTTCAGTAACATACTGAATATGAGTTAAGTCTTTCTATTTTCCAGCTGGGCTGGGCTGAGCTGGCTCAAGTCTCATGACTGTAGGTAAATAAATCATCTTAGTTAGGCCTTCATAATAGTGACTGATATTCTGTTTAATCAATAGAAAAATAAATTAATAATAATAAACCTAATTGTCAAAACCTTATTTTTATGATAACCGATGTATAACAGTTGTTGAATAAAGGGTACAAAAATCAATTCTAGGAGTCATGTCCTAAAATATTAATATTTCAAGTTTACAAAAGCAAAATTCACAGCGAAATGAGTGTTTTTAGAATTTTTATAGCAAAAAGCTAATGGGACTTTAATGAAGTAAGAAAAACAGTATTATTTCATGTACTCAAATAAACACTCTAATGACCATGTACAAAACTTGAATGAAAATGTGAAGAATACCAACCGTTACATGATGTTAAATGATGTACAAGACTATATAACACTCAATGAACTTTCCGAGGTATATATCCAGGAATAAAAATAGACTATCCTTCAAACAAGAGGTTTAACAGTTATCATGGGACTTAAAATAGATTAATGATCATTCTTTGTGAAAAAACAATTATGTGCATGGATTTCCATGAAAGTTGATAAACCAACAAATATAGGAACAAGTGACAGGAATTGTCACAAAAATCATTCTCAATATGCTTATCCCTTGAGAAATATAGGATGAGTAAATGCGCGTAAAATAAAAGGGTCATAACTCCGCCAAAAATGTTTAAATCCCAATGCCCAGACAATATGCTCTGGGAACTTGGTGACAATAGTTCCATGAAAGTGTGGACAAAATCCCTTGAGAAATATAGGATGAGCTTGTGAAAAAGGGCCACAATTCCCCCAAAAATGATTGAATCATCAAACTCAGAAAATATGCACTTGGGTACTTGGTGATAATAATTCTGTGGAAGTTTGGTAAAGATCACTTGAGAAATGTAGGTGTAGCACACAGGAGAAATTGTGGACACCCATCCTACTGTTGACATTTGCTAACTTCTCAACCATATTTTCCATTGGAAAACCTGGTTTATAAAGTAATGCGATGGTACTTCAAGCTTTCATCTATAAAACCCAGTATCAAAAAAAAAATATATAGATCACAGTAAAAATGTTCAAAGATTTCAATATTTCATATCATTTTGTAGTCTAGGTTCACACAGATATAGACAATGCTTCAAATCACAGGCAAGTTTTAAACTAAATTTGTCTCCGACAACCTTATCTTAAATAAGTCTCCCTAACAATATATAGTATATACATGTGTTTATGTTTATAACAACTCAAACAAATTGAGTGAAGTCCTCTAGCGTCTTTTTGTTAGAATCTGTGTTAATACTAGTATTATTTTTCATTTTTTTTATTTTTCGTAATCTCTCGAGCCAGTTATTAGCAAATGGATCCTGGGGCTGTGAAGCCTGTCTCTGTAGAACCATGGATGCTAACTGTAAGTACAAATAATAAATATACATAGAACATAGCCTAATCAGAGTAAAAACAGTATCAGTTGGAAGATAATCATCATCTTTTTTATACTATACAGTTAAACCTGTGCTAACGGCCATCACCAAATGAAGGCCACCCAGTGATTAAGGTCATTCTTTTAAAAACCGTTACTGATTTTTTAGAACAAAATAATATCCAAATAAAGACCACCTTTTGTCATTCCCATGGGTGACCTTTGTTCACAGATTTGATTGTATATAAAATAGGAGAAATGTTGTAATAAAATTTTATTGTTAGCAAACAGCCTAATCTGACAGAATACTCGGCAACATTTATGAAGTTATTATGTTAAATCTACTTACATTACAATGAATAGCAATTTGTCGAATCAATCCAGCCAGGTTAACATCTGATATCACTTTAGTATCGGTATGTCCCAATATACCAGCTATATCTAAGAATGACATTAAAAACTTGTATTACTAACACGATTGTACAATGTAAGAGTTACACAAACCACCAGTAGACAGGCCCCGAGGTTATAAAACTTAAAATCAGACTCCGAACTCAAAACTCATATCTTGTCTTTTAATATTTCTTAGTTAATTGTGATCAGACAATAAAGATATATTATTGATACATTAGTCTGACAGTGTAGGTTATCAGAATATGTATTCAAACATTAATCTGCCCTATTTTTTTTACCATAAAACCTTGAGAATGGAATTGAGATTTGAGCTCGGAGACCGAATAAAAGTTTTATAACCTTAGGGCAAGGACTTCAATACATATACATTATACATGTACAATGTACTTAGTTGTAATAGATTGTGAAGATACTCAAACTTAGAAATTAACAAGTGACATATAATTAATCGCAGAAAATGTTGTTTAAATCGAACAATTTGGATAAAAGAGAACCAGTTTTGTTGACTATGTATGTTAACAAAGGTAAGCTATATGATTGCATAATTATCAGTCCAAATGATACATAATATAAAATAGTGTGAAGATAAAAAGCTCCATTAAAGCAAGTTTCTCATAAGATGCATACAAATGTTATGTAATTACTTATTAAACAAGTTCTTCATTTGCATGTACTAAGCACAGAACTAGATAAAAACTAGATGTTCATAGTAAGTGAAAATGATATACAAGTACCGTACTTCATAAGTAGGGTATTTCATAAATGCTAACTACCAGTGTAAGTCTATATTCATTGATAAATGTTAATAATTAAACTGACACCATTACAAAATATGCAACATAAACAGTGACAGCTAGTTTAAACAATGGTTGTAATACTATAACACAACTAAGAACAGAATTAATAAATCTTGTAAATCAATATCTTTCATAACTTAAGCTGCTTTTCAATGGGCAATGAACTTTTAATAATTTTAATCATTAGTGTACATCAAATTATAAATTATGTAATTCTTATGTTACGTAACTTTTCTGTTCAGTTCAAATCACATTAATTAACTTTAAAAAACTAATTAAATGATTATATGACATTTGAACAAAGCTAGCTGATAAATGGAATGCAGTTAATGTTGAGTAAATGTAGAATTAAAATTCATGAATGGAAGCCTGACAGAATCCATATAACATATATTAAACAAAGATTAAACAGGAAGTGTTTGTGAAACACGGATACTCCCCTGTGACATACTGACATCAAAATCAATAGGGGTCATCTACAAGTGATGACCAACCAGCCAACCAAATCTGAAGAGCTTAGGCCAATTCATTCCCTAGTTATTGGTCAGACAAGGTTTGGTTACGGAAGGACTGACCGACGGACCTTTCGACCGACATGTGCAAAGCAATATACCTCCTTTTCTTCAAAAGTGGGCATAACAATATAAAGTTAAGTACATAGGTTACAAGGGAAATGTACCTGTTGTTATCTGATCTTGAAATGGCACTACAAACAAAAAAAATATAATAAAATGAAATCATTTAAAAATAGCTTAATTAGTAAATGTAAAAACAAGTGGGTCGTGAAATAATTGATGTAATGTAACGTAAGTTAATGTATTAGTATGTCGTGTTCAGCAACAATTCAGACACCATGGATAAATCAATATAGATTCTACAACCAACACCACAACTTATTATCTTTCATCAATCCATTAAATACAAAGGGCTAGTATGCTATTTATTCATTATGAATAGTTTAGGTAAAATAAAGAAACAAGAAAAAGTATTCTATGTATAACCAAAGAACAAGTCAACCAGTCATAACATAAAACCTAGTAATATGGCTGTAACTTAATTCAATCATCATGAGCTTTTTTTCAAACATAAAACTATAGAAAAATCAAGTCTAACTACTAGTGAAGGTTCAATAAAGTTGGAATAATAAAAACCATAGGATTACATGGTCAAATTATATATCTATTGATGTATTTAGATTTAAACAAGTGTGTATACAATGTCATGGAGTTTCATATTTTGAAACTGACAACATGTGCTAATAATTGATCTAGATTTTAATGCTTAATATGAGAAGATAATTGAACATATCTTGGTTTAGAAATTGAGCAAATAGACTTCAGATAAATACTAATGCATCATTTGTATAGCACTCTATAACAGAAATAGCACATATATAAAGCATTAGTTATAAAACTCACCAGCATGCTTCAAATATTTCAAGTGATTTCAGGCCGTTGGACAAAATCTTTTGTTGGGAAAACAATACAAACCAAAGTAAAACATACTTTATAAATTATGTTCACAAACAGACAGGTAAGAAACCAATTTATAAGCAAATTCAGGAGAAATATCTATGGAACATCACACTAATAATGTCCAAAGGCCCAAAATCATGAATATACAGCAATTCATGTATTAGAAGCGTACCTTCTTTTGCTTGCAGTGTGAGAGCATTGCTACCATGATCTAATGGTTTAATCACAATATTCACATAGTTAAATTGTCCCTGAAACAGTAAACATATTCTACTCGAAACTTTTCATAATAAATGAAAGATACAGGGTAGTGTTATACATTGATCTTATTCAAAAGTAATTGTGTTTGTGCCAAAGACTAAAGACCAAAATGTCTCATGAGACCATTGTACATATACTGGTTGTATGTCACACCAAAGAGGATTTACTTCCAGGCGTCTTTATCAAGCAACAGTAATATTGACTTGCAACATATGATAGCTAGTAAATTCTGCAAGCAAATAGTATACTACTGGTATTAATTTTACTTTTAATATACAATATTATGTAACAAGCTTTGTCCTACATTACTTTGAATAAGAAAAAATAAAACAATTCACGAAAGAATTAAAAACCTTTATCACTCCGATTTTGTAATCTTCTTCGCTGTCGTTGTAAACTACAGTAACATAATCATTACCAATATGTAATTTCTTAGCATTACAATTAGGATCTGATTCCTTATTTGGCATCAATGTAGCAATATGGAATATCACTGAAAGACAATAAAATGAAAATAAAACACATTCTAAAGAACAATTTTTTTCATAAGTTTTCAACTTATGTCATAAAATATCTTCAGTTAAAACAAAGATAGTAATAAATTTCAGTCAAAATAGAACTGTCACACTTCATTTTTTCAACTTCAAACACGAAACCACAGTAATTTTTTATTTCAATTTAACACCTAGACTGTTTATACATGTAGTTGACTTCACATTTTTCTTACACTGTTGAGCAAAGACAGGGGAGATCCAATTTTACTTTCAGTAACTTTTTAAGTCTTTTGTAAGAGATTTAATTCATCATCTACAAAAACAGAAACCACCACTGAGTCATTAAGATTCATTTCAATTAAGTTTCTTCATAATGAGATTTTAGTAAATGAGGTAATTACATAAAATAAAGAAAAAGAGAATTTCTTTAGAAAAACACATCATTATTCAAGGTAATTCATTTTAGTACACCACAAACATTGGGTTCTCTTCTAAACTTACACTGTGTTGATTCATCTTGCCAACCATAAGTGAACTCTCCATCATTTCCCTTTGTATCCAGGCCCCCTAAATACACACGCTGAGGATCACAATCTTTCAGCCTGAACAGTCTACCTAGGGTCTGAATAAACTTCACATATCGATCAGAACCGTATGAATTGGATAGAATTGCCTTCTCATCTTTTGTCTGGAATAATAGGAGTAACAAAAATATGTACTATGGTTATCAATTATAGCCTTACACAACACACCCAGAATTATGACACACCATGAAATAGAATCATTCTATACTGAAAAACTTCAATGTAAAAAAATGCGTAACAAAGTACAGATTGACTACAGGGACAGTGGTCTTATATTAAATAATTATTCCAAAAATATCATCTGACATTTTCAGTTGAACAAATATAAGAATTTATCACCAAGTATTCTCCAGCTATATCTAAGCAACCAATTAGTGACTATGAGTGGTCAGTTAATGTTTACTACATTTATATACATAATACAAACATTGAAATAAATTTTGGAAGTTTGAATGTAACACTAAAGTAAATTTTAACTTTACCTGTCCAGGGCCTACATATATAACACCAATTTTGTGGGTCTCATATGGATAAATGTGATCTAACATCTTAATTGCTCTCTCTGTTGCCTGTAATTGTAAATTGCAAATTGAACACTGAAATTCATGTAAGTTTCACATTATCACTAACAAATCATTAAATAATTTCATAAACAACATGGCCCTATATCGCTCACAAATCATGACAATCACTGTTCACTCATTAAAACTTTGGTTTGAACCAGTGACCTATATTTTGACCCCAGATGACCCATGTTAGAACTTGTCCTACATATAAATAAGACAAACATTCTGACAAAATTTGGTGAAGATCTAATCAAAACCATGAAAACTACAGCATAGACAAGGTTTTCCTAAGATTTGACATTGTGACCTAGTTTTTGACCCCAGATGACCTATGTTCGAATTTGTCTTACATATCATTAAGTCAAACATTCTGACAAGGTTTGGTGAAGATACAATCAAAATTTGACATCTACAGTATTAATAAGGTTTTCCTAAGATTTGACCTCGTACCCTAGTTTTTGACCCTAGATGACCCATATTTGAACTTATCCTTAATATCATTGAGACAAACAATCAGACAAGGTTTGGCCAAGATCCAATTACAACCATGCAATTTAGAGCTTTTACTAGATTTTTACCCAAGATGATGATCCAATCAAAACAGTGACTTCTAGAGTGTTCACAAGGTTTACCAGCAATTTGCCCCAGTGACCTAGTTTTTGACCGGAAATGACCCAAACTTGACCTACATATTATTGAAATAAACATTCTGACAAAGTTTCAGGAAGATCCAATCAAAACAGTGATTTCTAAAGTGTTCACAAGGTTTTCCCTTATTTGGCCTTGGTGACCTAGTTTTTCACCCAAAACGGCCCAATATAACTCGTACGAGATTTTGTCAATATTAATATTCTGACCCAGTTTTGCTAAAATTGAGCTAAAAATGTGGCCCCTAGTGTGTTCACAAGGTAAAGTTTGACGATGCACTATGCCGGACGGAGACTGGTCCTAAAAGCTCACCCTGTCACTTTGTGACATGTGAGCTAAAAATCAACTAACATAATTTATAATTATATGTTGTCTGAAGACATTAAGATAATTGGTCCTACCAGTAATAATGTCTCTACTTGCAACAACATGCAATCATTTATGAAAAATACAGTAAACCCTGTGTTAGCAGCCACCTCTGAATAAAGGCCACCCTGTAAATAAAGGCCATTCTTACAAAAAACGTTCATGAGAATATAGAACAAAATGACCTAAAAAAATGCCAGCTGTCAATAAAGGTCACATGTTCCTCACAAGTGTGACCTTTGTTCACAGGTTCGACTATATTCACAAACATATAAACATTTTCATACCTCATTATTGGGTAACAATAACGGAAGGTCATTCACTGGTAACTGCCCATTATGATACAACTGTAGAAACACAAAACTTGGACTGATTCCCACTCTGGAATCACCAGACAACTGTGATTTAGTTCCTGGGCTCTTTCTTTGTGTACTGGAATCAGGAAACCCACTTTTCTGTGTTACGGCTACTGTATGACCTCTGGGTCTTCTTAGAGTGGTTGGTAGTTCACCGACTTCATCTGGCGTTGATGAAGCTTCAGAGCTTGCAGGTGACGGACTTAATTGTCTAGTTAACATACTTGTATACTCCTTTGGCACAGTTTGGGAATTCACAGAATTCAGAGTTTCCACAGATTCCACCGTTAATTTACTAGTACCTACAGATTTTGACATAGCTGTACCATCACATACATCTGTTGAATGTACATTGAACTTCACAGCCTTCTGATTGTCTATTTCCTTCTGATTGCTTACATCCCCTGCATGTTCACTGACAGTAATCTTGGTTTCCACATCACTTTTATCAGAGTCTGAGGATTTTGGAATAGATTTGTGTTTTTCACTTTTAGGAATAGGCCCAAACTGGACTACATCTGAAATACTATCTCTTGGAGATAAAGTATCCGAACTACCACTTAACACTGACGGGGAAGAATTTGATCTCCGAATCGATCCAGGTGTAATATCATGATTTCTAGCACTATCTCTAGATGGGATCAATAATGCATCTGATACCTACAATAAAATATCAGTATGTTACCATTTACAACTTAACAGATTTGCAATTTTTTTAACAATTCTAAGGAATAAAGATACAGTTCACTCAGTTATGCAAAATATCTGGACTTTTGTTTTATTAATAAGAAAACAACAATAACATATCAGACATTAATGGTCAGCTACTAACAGTCCAAGTGATTGTAGTGAATAATGACCCACAGATTTGTGCACAAACATCCAGTTGACTGCATATTATGGGATTTGAAGTATGCCTAAGCTCTTTTATACATAGATATTTTAAAGAAACAGACAGATGTGTTTGCTTGATATCTAGAATATTTACAGACAACAGCCACAATAAGCTATCGCATTTAATTAATATCTAAGGAAATTATCATATGCATAGCTTTTGTATGAATTAAGCACATGCCCTACAGTACAGTCAATAACTAGTCTACTAGTCAAGCCCCAAAAACAATTACTGTGGAATCATTAATTTTCGTTGGGTTCAATTTTCGTGGTTTTTACTAAAATGTCTATTTCGTGGGGACATAAATTCGTGGATTTTGATTTTTGAACAGAAATGCCTTATTTCCGCATTTGAATTCATGGGGATTTGATTTCATGGATGAGTCGACCCACAAAATCCACGAAATTAAATCCCCACGAAATAGACATTTTAGTTAAAACCACGAAAATTGAACCCAACGAAAATTAATGATTCCACAGTATTTAATTACACATACCTCATGTGTATCAACATTTGATTCATCACGCCCTAATGTTACATTAAATCCCAAACTTCCAGGTCTGTCGAACAACTGAGAATTGTCTACCTCTGCAAATAATTTGTATGTTGTAAGTATAAATTCACACATCTAACATATATTCATTGGATACATTAGGAAGCAAAAGAATAACATACAAAAAGCTTTTGATTTTCTTAATGACAACTCAAAGTTACATTTTCCAGACAATAACTGAGAAAAGCATGATGCTGAGGAATTATAATTCTAACCCATACGTGATAAGGTAGGTGAAACCTATAAATTCAAACATGCACATTTAGCTTTAGGTAAAACTCATACCTGAAATTTTTGGCAAATCTGTTTTAGACACACTAACACCAGTATTTTCTGCAAAAAATACAACAGCAATGATTATAAGTCAACATTAAAATAACTAAAAGATCATACAAAGGCAAAGAATGTAAATGTGCCTACCGTCCAACACATCACTAATACTGTACAAATGAAACTATGGTAAAAGGGGTGATCTGATATCTAGCGGTAATGCAGTGGACTACTGAACGAAAGGTCATTGGTTTGATTCTCGGTTCCAATTTCCAAATTTCTCAGAGGCCCTTTTTTACAGTCCCCATCCCAAGTACTGTGTCTAGAAAATCACAAGAAAAGTGGCAAGGCATGTGCTTTATATCAGGCACAGTAAAGAACCAGGAAAGACTATTTGAAGAGTAGGGATATAAATGCCTGTTTCTCCTGTATCTCTGGGGTCTCTGAAATGACCATAGCTGTCAAATGGACTGTAAAATGAATAAGGCTTAAATTAAAATTAAGTTTGTTTGCCCTTTACCAACCGACCCGAAAAAATCATGCCTACTCAAAACATTTTATTGCAAAATCTGGGTGAACTTTATTTTTATACTTTGGAAAATAAACATGTACTCAGTGCTTTCGATAAACATTTAAAGTAGGTATCATTTGAAGTAATGAATGAAAACAATAATGTGTGTTAAGGCACTGAGTACATGTTTATGGTTGATTAAAGCACGCAATAAATGGTTGTATGGTTGCAAAATACATAAAATTAGTATAGAATGCTTCTAGATAGAAGTGTAATTTCATGCTAGGTAAAAGTCAAATTCAGAAATAAAATAAAATGATTTTCCTACCTACCGACCCTCTTCTAAAATTCAGGGTCGGTAAAGGGCAAACAAACATATTTTTAATTTAGGCCTAAATAAATAAGAAACTAATATTATTATTCATAATAAGAACTATTAAACTTGCCTTGTTTTAAATAATTTTCAAAATGTTGTTTATAAAGTGTTTCGTATTCCTCTTCTCCGATACTTCCACTTTCAATCCTTTGACTTCGTCGATCAATATCTGGACGACGTTTCTTTCCCATGGATGCAAATATCATTGTAATATCTTGCACCTGGAGACATTAGAAATTTAAGAACATAACACTAATAATCAGGTTAAAAAAATTTCTTTCAAACGTTTGAAAACAAAAAACTTATTCACCAAATACTAACCATTATTAGAAAACTAGCGTATTTAAATATAGTCAGAGGCTAAGTCTCAGAACTATGATTGCTGTATGTATGTTATACCTGAGAATCTAGCAAACTATTCTGACCAGCTTCATTCTCTGTTCTCATCATCCAGGATAGGTTACCACTAGGGGCTCGTATATAGATCTCTGCCCAGTTTGTACACCAACAATTACATATATTTATAGGCATCTGTGGATCGGATGTTTTCATGCCTGTAAATAAATATGTGTATGATGTCACTGTTTTGTCAATGTTTCAACAAACATGGTATTTTCCAGCAGTGTAGGTGAAGTGTATACAGAATGAAAAATACAAGCAGTGAAGAGGCAACTTGTTTAAGTGAACAATTAATTCTATTACTCCAAATCTTCAAAAATATAAGTTCATTTGGCACTTTATCAGTTTGCAATATAATAATTATAAATATCAGAATGACTTTCATGCTTTTCTAACTATTCATTTGAAATACTTACCAAAGATTAGAGATTCCAAAACATTATTCTCTGATGTTCCCATGTTTTCACTAAGAGACGATCCAGTCTGTACAGCAACATCATTCCCTGTCATATCTAGGTCAAGGTCATCCACTGATTTCCTAGGATTCAAGGTAATGTCATCTTGTGTACATTTTTGTGTTGGTGCCACAGTATTCTGACCTTGACGGAACACTTTAGCAGACTTATGTCTTCGTCGACCTGTCTTGACATCCCTTTGTTCCACACTCTGGTAAGCAGCAATGCATTTTTCACATACACCAGAGTTACCTAACTTGTTGCCACTGCCACTGGTTGTTACGGTTACAAGTTTGTTACCAACTAACCAGGTTTGATACTGTCCACCAGCTAATAGGAATTGTGCCATGTGAGACCTGCGAATCATTGGTGAAAAAACAATTCAATTCTAGTATCAGTAAATTTATAGTATAGCAAAATAAAAATGTTGCAGTAAATTTATTAAAATTGTGATCTTATTATAAAGCATAGAAATCAGTAAAAATTAATATATGTAAGTTACATAGTGATGCAAAAACTCACAAGTGAAAATACCTAAGTCATACTTGATAGGGAAATATGATTGTCATAGAAATATATGGTTTGCAGTCTATATGCATGTATCAGTATTGAATAAAATACCTGTAGGGTATTGGAGAAAAGTTTCCAAATGTATATCTCGCCATAACATCTGTGCAAGTCTCTGTCAATTCTCGATGAAATTGAGACAATTTTTCATCCACTGGGGCATTCACTTCACTCCGTGATATCGCCGATCCAGACTGCATACGTCGACGACTACAAAATAATATAGTACTCAGATATTATTTTTTCACAGTTTTTATCAACATGTTTTCCAACAGAATTATCACAGCATTATGACAATGTCTATCAACTTGTCATTTTAAAGCATGACCATTTCTATAATGCTTAATATATCATCTGAGTTTACAGAACCGACCCATGCAAAAGATTTGTTCATGCCTAATAAAACTATATATGAAGCATTACATGTATACACATATATATGGTAAAACTTAGAAATATACAGCCTGAATAGAAAGTACAAGAACCTAGTAAGAGAAGTATAAATGCACAGATAGGAAAGATATATAGAAAAGTTGATGAGAAATGATGTAGATATTTATATACATGGAAATACTGTTCCTGAGCATTCAGAAGAAAATAAGTTAAGAAAATCACAACAGAAAGTACACAATCTGCATGTGTGTAACCACACTCTATAAAGAAGGTGCACCTGAGGGGTTGGAACCCACTCATAACCTGTGACTAAGTAAGACCTTCTAGCATGTTGATTATACTTATGGACTAGCAACAAGTACTTCTGTTTAATATAGAGAACTACAAGAAAAAGAAATACATAAAAAGTTTTAAATTGATAAAAAGTTCAATATTAATCCATGGAGTACAGGCATGGGTATGATCTTTTTTATTGAGTGCATCAAAAGTTTTAAATTTGTTTTTAAACTGGCAAAATTGCTCATTTAAGTATGATCAACACTTGGTGCAGTGAAAACTACAGAGAAAATTAACTTGTACAGCTTTTAAAGTCATTGATAGTTTAACATTATTTTCCTCATACTAAATAACAAATATCATATTTTTATAACATGCAACATTTTGAGTTATTTTAATGCAATGGGTGGGTTTTATTTCTGTTGTTTTCATCTGTTGTAACATGTATTTATGCTATCAGTACTTCAATGATTGGTCCTTTTAAACCAGTTTAACACTATTTTTCGTCAAACTAAATCATCTTCCAAACAAATGTCATTTTTTAGATAACATGCTACATTTTGTGTTATTTTTATGCAATGGATGGGTTTCATTTATTTTGTTTTATCTTTTATAACATGCATTTATGCTACCATTATTACAATGGGTGTCAGTTGGTCCTTGTAAATCGGATTCAAGGTGATTATGTTTCGAAAACAATATCTGGTGCACATTCACAAGCCACCTAGATTGCATACAGTAACTTTCAATTTTGTTTTAAACTGAGTGTATGAAAGTAATAATGCCCATGTGACCATCTAACAAAAGTTTTATGACATTGCTTTTATTGGTTTAACATGTCAATAATATCATGAGCTCCATTCATTAAAATCTAATCAATTATAATTTTCCATAAACCATCTCTAGTATTCATCAACTTTCAGTAGTCAGAATTCATACACCATGCTCATGCAGAATTAATCCATTAGATTGATACATGTTTGCACAATTATTTTTAGTCACAACAACTAATTAATAAATTCTGTACTAATCTTGCTGTATCATGTTAAAAAATAAGAGAAAGGCAATATCCTGATTCTTTGATTGACACTAATTAGCACGTAGAACATGGAAACATCTTCCAAGTCGAATTTAACAGAGGTTAAACACTATAATTTCCACGTGAAGATAAAATAAGGCTCATACAAAACATAGTAGAATCTGCTTAAGTACAATATGGTAGATAACAATGGACATAAGCAACATGAAGGATTGAACCAGCACAGAGGCTAGAGTTTACAGCACATAGAATACAGTGTGAAAATTATATTGTTCCATTTATAATTTTTCTCCGATTTAAAAGCCACACCAACAAACAGGGTCATTTTTCCAGTTCTTCAGTGAGCCAGCTATAAAACATCCTTATTAATGTTTTTTTCTGGAACCGGGCAGAATTGAAACTCACAGTAATGAGGAGTGAGTGACACCTAATCAGAGACTATTACCACTTGTCATGGTGACTATCTTGTTCCATTTAAAACCAACATGTTTAATACCATTACATAGACATACGAAGAAAGGTATACATTAAACCTTGTAATACATACTTAAGCAGGTTTATAATTATAATTAACCAGGATATTTTCATTTTCATGAGAGCAAAACATTTAATCATCATGCTGACTTGGTTCTTAAATACCAACACCAAACAATTAACCTGTATGCTGATAAGCCACACATACAAAAACAAGAGGGCCAAGATGGCCCTATATCGCTCACATGACAATCACTGTTCACTCATTAAAACATTGTTTTGAACCGGTGACCTAGTTTTTGACCCCAGATGACCCATGTTAGAACTTGTCCTACATATAAATAAGACAAACATTCTGACAAAATTTGGTGAAGATCCAATCAAAACCATGAAAACTACAGCATAGACAAGGTTTTCCTAAGATTTGACCTCGTGACCTATTTTTTGACCCCAGATGACCTATGTTCGAATTTGTCTTACATATCATTAAGACAAACATTCTGACAAGGTTTGGTGACGATACAATCAAAATTTGACATCTACAGTGTTAATAAGGTTTTCCCAAGATTTGACCTCGTGGTTTTTGACCCTAGGTGACCCATATTTGAACTTGTCCTTAATATCATTAAGACGAACAATCTGACAAGGTTTGGCCAAGATCCAATTAAAACCATGACATTTAGAGCTTTTACAAGATTTTTACCTAAGATTTGACCTGGTGACCCAGTTTTTGACCCCCGCTGACCCATGTTCAACCTTGACCCACATATCATTGAGGCAAACATTCTGACAAGGTTTGGTGAAGATCCAATTAAAACTGTGACATCTACGGTGTTTACAAAGTTTTCCTAAGATTTGACCTGGTGACCTAGTTATTGACCCCAGATGACCCATATTTAAACTTGACCGTTATATCATTAAAACAAACGATTTGACAAAGTTTGGTGAAGATCCAATTATAACTGTGAAATCTACAGTGTTAACATGGTTTTTCATAAGATTTGACCTAGCGAACTAGTTTTTGACCCAAGATGACCCATGTTCGAACTCGTCCAAGATATTATGAAGACAAACATTCTGACAAGGTTTCATGACCATCCAATCAATACAGTGACTTCTAGAGTGTTCACAAGGTTTTCCAGCAATTTGCCCTAGTGACCTAGTTTTTCACCGGAAATGACCCATTATCAAACTTGACCTACATATTATTAAAATAAACATTCTGACAAAGTTTCATGAAGATCCAGTCAAAACAGTGATTTCTAAAGTGTTCACAAGGTTTTCCCTTATTTGGCCCTGGTGACCTAGTTTTTTACCCAAAATGGCACAATATCGAACTCGTCCAAGATTTTGTCGATATTAACGTTCTGACCCAAAATGTGGCCCCTAGTGTGGTCACAACATAAAGTTTGACGACGCACGACGCCGGACACAGACTGATCCTAATAGCTCACTTTGTCACTTTGTGACATGTGAGCTAAAAATCCTATGCATAATACTAGCTTGGAAAATTGTTATAATCTAAGCATCTAGTATTTAATAATACTTTACCCCTGTCTTAGCCTGCAATAAAGCTATAGTTATCAGAGTGATAGAAAATGTGAGAAGTGTGTAGTTTGGTGGCCAGTCAGGATGCACCTAACTTGTCAGTATCCATGCAGTAAGATGTTAAGTATATTATCACCCATATAACACACATAAATACATGTACAAGAGTTTTAACAGTTCATACATAATTTCCAGCACCAGAAAATACTATTATAATACTAATTGGTTTGAAAACAGGTCCCTACAACAATACTCATGTGTTCACATGCAGCATTAGAGTTTTAACAAATCATGATTACATACATGTACATGATAAAACAAAGGTTAGCACACTTTATTACTACACTATGAATCCAATTTCGAAGTTGAAATTCAATCATTTGTCAACAGACATGACAAACAACAAAACCTATCAGTCTGACAGAATCTAAGGCCACAGCATAAAAAGGTACTTGATTACTATTTCCTGACTGACCAAGAAGTGACTGAGTTCCTTTATGTATAGCAAAGCTAATCACTCTGTTGGAAGCATAATATTCTCTGATACTACACAACGAATAAGAAAGAATTAAAGCTTTCCCTTTAGAGGTTTTGTAAGAAGGGACACCCTGACCCTTTAATGAGCTACTTAAGGATTTACTAGATGACATATCATGCTTACACACAGAATTTTATCACATTCCACATAACTTCACCACATTCCATCATGACTAACGAATGCTTCACGTGAGAGGTCATTTAAATAAGAAAAGAAATGTGTACAATGGAAAGCCATTGACACAAAATAACTTATTTATAACTTCAATCTTTGGAACAAATAAAAACAAAAGGGATTTAAGGTCACCTTCTAAGTGCAGCCTCACTGTAACTGCCTGATCTAACTCTATCACTAGAATCTTGGTTCTGATTCTGTAGAGCGATTCGAGCATTCTCTTCAAACTGCTGCAAAACATTCTGCTTTAGACCCTGGAAGAAAGATTGGCTTCTTTGTAGATGACTTGTATTTCATGGATAATATAAAACGATTAACGCTTTACCAATATTGTTTCATTTTCTTACATACACAAAAAACACAAAAACACTGTGTATAAATTTAAAAGAAATTTCAATAAAACTGAATTTAAGTTCAAATTTCAAAACCGCATAATTAAGCATTATACCCTAAAACAAAAGTAAATTAGAAGTAGAAGACAGTCATTATTGTTACATAAAAAGACAATACCTTATGTATAAACTGAACAAAACCTCTCCTAAAAGGAAGTCTGCATCTAATAAACCAGATAGCAATAACATGATGAGCCAAGGAGACTGTATAATGACTGAATCTGAAAGTTTTATACATAGAATTGTTTAGTTGCGTAATGACTACTTAACTAATGTGTTAAATTACATAATACAGATTAGGGAACAAGTTTAAAGATAGCTTCACAAAGCCACGCTATTTTGAATTATTACTGTGACTACTTTTAAGCACAAATAAGGCTCCAACAATTAATACCAGAATCAAACAATGATTGATGGTTCTATATAGGAAACAAAATCGCCACAAGCGGTGCCATCACTCGTCTATTCAATGCCTCAGTGAGATCTATCCACCTATAAAGTTTCATGTTGCTACCTCTTACAGTTTCTGATTTATGAGCTACATTTAAGTTTTTGTACAGACACAGATGATGCAGTGATCACAATAGCTCAATCTTTCTTTAAAAACATCTGAGCTAATAAATGAACTAAAAATTGCCAGTTAATGAAGTTTAAATTGAAATATTATTGAATTCTTGTAACTTACTTGAAGGGATTTGTATACGGCAGAGCTATTGCAAAAACACTCATGTATTCTTCTTCTACAAAGTTGGCATACATATTTGGCAGTCTAACGATACCTGAGGGTTGAATCATGTACAAAACGTAACAATTATAGGTACTGCAGTCATACATCTATTAATGCAAACTTTATCAACACATTACTGTCAATATTTCAAACACAGACATATCAAGAACACTTTTTGTGAGACATAGGCTGCAGTCTGACTGAAACATTTTTATTAAACAGGAGCAACAAAAAAGCTCTAATAATGTCAGAATATGTCAGGGACAGATATCAAGTATTCTGTCTTTTGACCCGTCTTCATGGTCGAGTGGTTAAGGTCACTGACTTCAAATCACTGTAACCTCTCACCAATAGACGGACGCGGGTGGAGCCCCTCTACCGACCATGTCTCTTTACATGAGAAAGTAGGCAGTTGCTTATGGATGATGGGAGTCCAGTACTGGTTCTTTCCAGGAATGATGGTTAGATGAACTGACTGCCTCATATGACTCTGACTGTTGAAAATGGCACAAAACTCATATCAACAAACAGACATTCAGTCTTTTAATAATGAAGTATCAAAGTGAGCCAGAGAGACTGGAGAAAATGAAGTGACTTACTGGAGAGGAATGCTAACACAGGGATAGCCATGGTGATGGTTGCTGATATTTTGGATAATTGTAGTAATACTGAAGGTAACAATCTCATCATTGTATCCTGCATCTCTAGAGTACACAACCTCAAAGCATTCACACACGATTTAGCTAACTTGGAAACCATTCCGAATTCTAAACATTTGATTAATTCTCTCTGTAAGAAAATAAACATGACTAATGGTCTACACATACATTTATCATAACACAACAAGTGCAACACTGTTTGGAAGTCATAACATTATTACAAACCAAATAAATGAAAGACACATGAATTTAACCAAGCACATTCATATTTTCTCTTCCACAGAAAATTGCCATAAAGGAAAACAAGACCTGAACAAAACAGTGAAGTACAGCTAGGACAAGCTTCTCCTAACACGTTTTTATCTTAAACTATGAATATATCGGCATCTTACTAGTAAATACAAACCAAAAAGATCTAGAAAATATTACCTGTTTTTGTCTATCTAAATAATTGTGATAAGCAACTAAATTAGCAAGAACTGGGAAGACATATTCATGGAAGTTTGACTTGGTAAATTTCTCCGGGACAGCTGTCAGTTCCTCAGGTAGATGTAAGTTTCTGTCATTGATCTAATAACAAAAAGAATTGCAAAATGCACATGATACGTGATGTATATAAGCTTGTAGCTATTCATATCACATGCACATGACAAATTAAGTAAACACTCATAGCAATAACTTTCAATAACAGTTTTAAACATTTACAGTAACAATAAAATATCCTATATGGAATTCATATTTTATAGTCTTATAGCACCAGTAATGCAGTATTGGGAACAAAAAATAAAACAACAATACTGAATTATTTCAAAGTAACTGTCTGATTTGTCAGTCAATATCTAACAGGATGTAAATCTTTTGATTAATTATGCTATAATATGTCAGATTTTATGTCTTTAGTACAGCATGTTTCTGTATTTATCATCACTTACCATGGCACAGAGTTTACTACATAACGTGTCCACTAAGAATTCTTCTTTGGATAAAACGATGGTTTTGTTCTGTAGTAAGACAGGCAAGTTCTCTAGTATACACTTCAGCACCTCCCAATCTTTATCCTATAACAATCACAGAGACCATAATAAGATCAAAATAAAGATGAATTCTGCTTAACATAGCATATTCAAATACAATATTACAAATAAAGAGAAAATCTTGATATAATTAGCTATAAAAGTGATTAAGAATAACTGCTACCCAACTTTTGTCCTTATTGCAGAATTAATATGAAACTTCATCAAAAAATTGCACAGAATATTCAAAGAATAATTTTCCAACAGGATACATAGGTTTACAATTTATAGCAAAACATATTTTCAAAAATGCAACGCTGAGAATAAATAAGTCAGATACAAAGCTATTTCAAACTTACATGTTCTAACAACTGGACAAATAATGCGAAAGATCTGTTGAAATACAGATGTGAATCATTACACCATTGACTAGAACTTTGTGATGAAGATACAGGACTAGCTGGTGGCGAAATCTGATTTTCACCCCTGATAAAAGAGATGATAATGTCAAATATTCTTCATATTATGTTTTATAGGAACTGTAGCTGTCATAGAGGTGACTAATACCCCCACCGCCACTTTGACACTAAGTTCAAGGGGACATAACTGGGCAATGAGTGAATCGCTGGGCATGAAAATTGTGTCTTGCACATCTACACTTGATGGTGATAACATACTTCAAGTTTCATTGCAATCACTTGAAGAATGTGGAAGTAGTTTGGTCCACAAACTTTTATGCAGACGGACGGACGGATTGACCGACCAAATGACAGAATGACTCCAATATACCCCCGCTCAAACTTTGTTTGCGGGGGTATAATAATGGACTTAAACATAATAAGTAGACCCAAGATATGACAATGCTCAAGATATATGCTAACATGCAAAACCACATTGATCTGCAGACACAGACAGCAAAATTATGAGTAAACAAAGGCCAACTTTTAATATCATTTCATCAAGTCATATATTTGTATCAAGTTTAAAGCTGCCTGGTAGTTGCTGAGATATCTGTTGCCATAAATCATAATAGGCCATCAACAATATCTCACTTGAAAAGAGTTTTTTATCAACAAGAAATATGCATCAATATCATACCAAAATATCAATAACAACAATTGCTGTAATATTCTATGTAATCATATCAATGCCTAACAACATAACTTACCAATCACATGTAATGAATGGACTGTATTCTAATGGTTTGTCACCTGTTCTGTCTATAATTCCTACTCTCATTAAAACATCAGCTCTAAGACTAAGCAAACACTCAACAATCTGAAATAATCAGCAATCAATCAATTCACTCAACAATCTGAAATAATCAGCAATCAATCAACTAATGTACAGTCAGACCTGTGTTAGCAGCCAACTCCAAATAAGGGCCACCTTGTGAATAAAGACCATTCTTTTATACGCTGTAGGTGTTTATTAAGAACAAACTTTTCTTTGAATAAAGACCACCTGTCAAAAAAGGCCATATTTTGTCTTTTCCAAGGGTGGGCTCTGTTTACAGGTTTGGCGGGTATGCACATTGATTTTCAGACGTTCAACAAAAAATGCCATCAAGCACAATAACTTTCCTACTTATATGTAAAACTATGCACAGTATAAATTAATACAGACAGACAGACTGTTTAACTGAACCAACGTTTTATATGCTTACCAACTTCCTCACAGCACCTGCAGTAAAGCCCTGAAAGTCACCCAGTGAGTCAATCTGCATTGAGAGATGAGACACTAAAACATCATAGAGCTTTATGCACACACCAGGTGGACTACTGTATAACTTGACCTGAAATAAGTAAAAACACTACAATTATCTATCATCATTAAACTCCAATAAACACAAACAATCATAGCGTAATCTCCTGAAACATTCAAATAGTATTATCAAGCCTGAACCGACCTATCTGAATAATGGTTTTATATTACAAGCTAAACTCAACTTGTCTATATGATAAATACTCCCAAGCTAAAATTAATCATCCATTTCAGTAAACATAATACAAATTAAATAGTGAATAAGAAAAGTCATCCATTTTAATGTTTTGATACAAAATTAAATTGAGAATAAAAACAGTAATAACATGAGTTTATAAATAATTCTCACAAAACTACTTTACCCGAAATAAATCAACAATCAACTGAACTGCTGTCTTGACAACCCGAATTGGAGCCTCCACTATGATTTCTTTATTCTCCGATGTCAAGTATATTTGTTGTTTACAACTCATTGTCTAAAAAAAAATAGTACATGCAATTAATGTCACAAATAATATAATATAATAATAGTAATTATCACTGAATATACCCAAAATGTTTATACAGAATTCCATCTACATTAAAGATAAGAAACTTTCAACGCAAAGACATCTTAAACCCTTTGTATTAACAATGATAACATGACTGTGGCATCGCATAATAAGAACAAGAATAAAAGCAAAATTTGAAATACTAGAAATATTAGTCAAATGCGATGAAAAAAATAGATTAATGCTAAAAAAAAAGATTCTTCTTTGATTACCTTTTCAACAATATTAATAATTTCCAGGAAGTTCTGTGGACGACAGTTCTGAGCAAGATCAAGTAAGATTTCCACAGATAGTTTTCTGATGTTTACATCTTCATCAACATGACTTAGTAAAGGTAAAACTATATTGTTGACAAGATCATCCTGCAACAAAAACATGTAACATACCAATCATACTATAGTCAAACCTGTGTTAGCAGTCACCTCCAAATAAAGGTCACCCTGTGAGTATAGGCCATTCTTTTAAAAAACAAAATTGATTATTTAGAACAAATTGAACACCAAATAAAGGCCACCTGTCAATAAAGGCCACATTTTGTCTTTCCTAAAGGTGAGCTTCTTTCACAGGTTTGACTGAATACATATATTAGAACTTACTTTGATGAAAAGTGTCAAACACCTGAACCGCTGTTTAATAATAATCAAACACATGAACCACTGCCATTAAACAGAGTTTGTAGAAAAAACTCATAATAATGTGTATTATGTAGTCCTTAAGTTGCAACCATAACTTATGTGCTGTTTCTAAATAATTATTTAAAAAAATAAATTGCCATTCTACCAACCCAACTTTAAAATGTATACCATAGATATCATAAAAAGACAATAAACAAAGAACACAATTAATGTCTTAGCACACATTTATGAAAACAATTGTTTCACACAATACATCTATTCGTTGAAAATAAGTCAAGAATTTAAATTGCACTACATTTCCTCATTCAGTTTTGTCTTCTCTTCAGTAAAGATTAATAATCTATTTATCAAATAGTTATGGATGACTATAAAACAGTAAGAAATATGTAAATCTTACCTCATATAAATGTTTGTTAATACTGATAATAAATGAAAAGACTTCTAAAACCTTCTGTCTAACTTTGGATCTTGTGTCATGTCTAAAAATATGTAAAATATCACAATGAAATAATAAAGCCATGGACAATTGCAAATACTACATTCTACTGGTTACCAAATGAAACTTATATTTAATAACTGTCATCAAGGTCCAATAAAAATCTGAAGTAAAATATTAGATAAAAGATTGGACATTAAGACATACATACATACACATATATAACTAGACTATCACTACTTATTATTAACATGCAAAATAAATGATGAAAGAATGATTTATACACACACACATTAATTGAAAAGTAGATAACTAATTAGCCTTCAAATAAGTGAAGGCTTGTAAGAAGTAAGAAGTAAAATTACCGAAAATATTTATCCAGAAGATTGTATAAATTCTTTATCCAGTTTTCCTTGGATGGGTTAATATCAAGTGCTAGGTATGTAATAAGAAGTATGACTGAGCCTTCCTGTAATGATAAACATGATTATTAAGGAAGGAGATATATCATAACAAACTATTATCAATTAAGTTCACAAATAACTCTTAATGTTTAACACAATATCTTCTGTAAGACAAATTTGGGTTCTTAAAATGTACAGATGCATCACAAGTGGATGCATTCGATAATGTAGGTTCGATTGTACTTATTCTGAATGTCATTTCAGTCTTAACTTTCTGTGTAAGTAAGAACACAGTCAGAACAGGTGTTTGTTAAGCACAGATGCCCCCTAAACACCAACTTAATAGTTATTTCCTATCATTAATCAAACAAGGACTTGACTGTTGACCTCCTGTGACCTCGAAATATAATAACAATTTACATGAGGAAAAAGCAAAAGTTGTTGAGACTAAAAGAGCACTTACTGGTCTCTTTGGTGCACACATTTCAATTATTTTGAAGAACCTTTTCACCGGTCCTGAATATTGTCCTTGTTCATAAAGTTGTTCAATTGTAGTAAGTGTATCATGAAACTCCACAGGTGTTTGTGGATGAGCTGACAAGTCCTGAGCTGACTGGAAAATCAAAACATAAAAATGGTAGGAAGTATCAAAATATTTATTTGTTATCAGTAAATTGGAGCAGTACAGTCCTTTCATTTAGAAACTAAAAACACAGAAAATGAAAGCAGCCAAAAGTCATAGAAAGCAGGAAAACACTATCTAAGACAAGAATATGATGTAAAATATCCAAGTTTTAAAAATAATGTATGAGCAAAAATTTCATTGACTAAAATCAATAGAACACATACAGTTAACTGTTTGAACACTGATTCCAACAGATCAAGAATAATTTCCCAGGTAGCTAGTGGAAGTTCTCTGCCATACTTCTTCACCAGTCTTTGTGTTGATAACATGACTTCATAGTGAATTTTTGGACTGTCAAGCTCCAGTGCCTATGGGAAAGTATACATTAAATGCTTATGACCATGATTGCATGATGATTAAGTAATTGTAATAGGTGGAGGGAAATAATGTACCAGATGCGGGGCTCAAACCGCGACCTCCGTCTTACAAGACAGATGCTCTATCAACTGAGCTAATGGGGCTGTTAGATATTACAGCCAATTTTATAAATACAAGTACTATATACAGTACTGCCACAAAATAATACTTTATCATGTTATATTCATAGATTGAATTGTAGATGTTGCATTAGAATAAAACTGCTGACAAATATTTCTACAAGTTGATGACAAAGCATAGTAAATTAAATGTTTGAGTAATGTATGCAAATACATACACCATCTTAAGTAAACAAATAAATTTATTTAACAGTATTTGTTTATCAACATTTTCTGATTCTGAAACACAAAAACCCAGCCAGCACTAGATATAACAAACAGGATAGTACAACTCACATGTAAAAATGAAGGCAACACGGCAGCTGGCGTGTGTTTTAAATCTTTCACTTTTTTAGAGCCCCACAAAGCCATACCAATGTAGAATATTGCCCCTCGTAGTAAGGAATCATCGCAAGGTTCTTCCCTTAAACCAGTAATGTACAAATTAATGATGAGCAAACTTGACACCAGATCATAGATTGAATATTTTCTAATAAATTATTTTTTTAAAATAAAACTTACTCACTTTACAGAGTTAACTTAGTTGAATGGCATTGCACATAAACAAAGCAAATAACACTATTAAATGTCATAAAAATACTCAAATAAAAACCAGGAAAATTTGAAGGTATTCTTCACTGTGAATAGGTAAAGGAGTTAAAACTTATTTTGAGTTTATTTTGACATTTATATAATATAAGTGGACATACACTTGAAGCTTAAACAATCAATATATTTACTTACTCAACTTGAAGCATATCACACATGGTATAAATACAGCTATGACCAAGATGTGTCCCAAGTAATTTTCTCATTAACTGGAAAAAGAAATCAATTCAGACTGACCAACAGAACTAATTTTAGAAGTATATATGTTAAGAAAGATAAAATACATTACTGTAATAACAAACAAGACATGATTTTCAACTTTGGTATATTTTAAAGTTAAAACAATTACGAGATTAACCACAGAGAATCACATCATTTAAAGTTTCATTTCTTTCAGATACAATCATAGAACCTCATATAAGATGATTACGATATATTTTAATAATTTCAAAATATTTCCAACAATTGAATTTGGAGGTATAATTTACAATAAAATTTCTGTTACAATGTTTACCTCCCAGCTTGGTTCACAATATTTCCTAATGTTCACCATCCTACAAAGGGCACTAACAACATCTTTCAGTACATCAGATGGTAGATAACTGTAGCTTAATACAGCTGCTAGAACATCTAAGCTTAACTAAACAAGAAAAAAGAAAGAAATACTTTCAGCAAGTTTTCTATATTCAACTTTGTCAACTTCATTTTACAAGACCCGCCACCATGGTCGAGTGGTTAAGGTCACTGACTTCAAATCACTGTAACCTCTCACTGATGGAGGGTCGTGGATTCGAGCCCAGCTACCGACCCATGTCTCTTTATGTGACAAAGTAGGCAGTTGCTTACGGAGGATGGGAATCTAGTACTGGTTCTACCCAGGAGTGATGATTAGGTGAACTGTCCACCTTATATGACTCTGACTGTTGAAAAGGGGCATAAAACTCAAACAAACAAACAAACCAAACTTCAATCCTCTGCATGTCACTTTTTCTAAAATAAACTTACAAATCATTTTACAATGTTTTGAAAAGGATCAAAATTTTCATTAAAGTAATACATAACCTAAGCAAATGTTCAGAGTAAATATTAAATCAATAAAACTCATTGTAAGAAATACTGCAACAAATGAGATTATCATAAAATGCAAACATCATAAAATAATGTAATAACCTGGATTTCTTTATCATAGTTATGATCATCAGAAGCCTTCCTGTTACAAATTACACACGTTTGTCTACAATACAAAAATGTCAACAATTTACTGTTGAGGAACAAAAATTCTGATATAAATAACACAAAGTCATCAAATACATGCATGTATTAAGCTAATTCATTGTGAGGAATTTACAGTAGATATTAAGAAAAATGCTTGTCCTACATACAGTTAACAGACAAGAACAAAATTGCAATTTTTCAAAGTTTCTGACAACCATAAAACTTAAAATCAAACACCACCGAGTAAATCATGTGATTTCTGTCCAAACACTTACTTTACAAACCCTGACACAATATCTTCATCAAGGTATGCAGCATTAAATTTCACAACACTGATCAACAAAGGTAGAAGTTGTGAGACTTTTCCTGTTTGAATCACATCAGGCATTATCAACAGCAAAAAGTAACCTGTAAACAAAGATAAATGCAAAATTCGCTTCATGTGATCTTAAAGAGTTCCTATTTCTTTCATCACAATATAAAAAGTGAGGAAAATAACTAATACAATAGATACTACATTTTACATTCACAATATTAGAGAGAGAAAAACACAAGACTGTTGTAAAATTTCTATATAATGCCTTAAAAGTCATGAAATAAATGTTAACAAATTATTACAATGGTTGTGATAGTTTTATTTAATAGCTAATTATTTAACAAATGAATGCAGCAAATTTACCTGCTTCATCTTCGAAGTCAAGAAGACTTTTACCATTATCACTAAGTATAGCAAACAAGTCTAACCTGTAAATAAACAAGAGGGCTATTGTTATTAAGGTTTTCCTGAGATTTGACCTGGTGACCTAGTTTTTTACCCCAAATGACCTATTATCAAACTTGTCCAAGATTTTGTCACTAAAAACATTCCGATACTGTTTTGTGAAAATTTAAATAAAATATTGCCCCTATTGTGTTTACAAGGCAAAAGTTGACACCACCGCTGCTGGACAAAGACACAAATCAATCACAAAAGCTCATCCATGTGAGCTAAAAATGAGTAATAATGATGTAATACTTTTTAGCAGATATCATGTTTTACTGGGTGAATATATCATTTCTTACAATACTTCATGCTATAAACTAATAATTTGCCATTGAATCTTTGATTTTTGTAAATTACCTTTCCTCCATATTTTCAAGATGAGTCAAACTCTGTATGACATGAAAGAAATGACTTCTTAGTAAGCCAAGGTTGTCTTTCTGAAATTGGGAATCAAGACACTCAACATGATATATATCTGGTTAAAGAATGTTATAAGAATGTGCAACTTTAAAAGGATGGTTTAAATTGTGTTCATATAGTAGTCTTACTAGGCCTGTAGCAACAGAATAACTGGCTTTTATTGTATGAAATTTATTTGTGCACAATGGATAAGCATTTACATAAATAAAATACATAGAGTACAGTACAGAAAATATAATTTAAATTATGTCACATTTTTTTTAAATAACTGACTTGTAAACATTATAACCCAATCAATTTATTTTTAGTTAGGATTCCAAAAAAAATCAAGTCAATTTTTTATATCAAAAATGTTTATTGAAAGTCTCAATGATAATTTCATTATACATTGTAACAACCTGTTCAGAATTATGAAATATATATATAATATTGAACAAACCTGCCCTTCCAATAAACAGCGAAGAAAATGTAAAGCCACATGTCTTTTCTCAGACAAAGTTTTGGGCAGGAATAAATCCTGAATAGCACACCACAATGCTTCAATAGCATTCTAAAAACACAAAACTTAATCATTCTTGGTTTATCTGGTAAAAATCTTTTTGTTAATCAAAAAGCCTTAGAATACAATGTAGAAAGTATCAATAATTCATTTTCAAATTTTCCTTAATACAAACAATCAGAAAGTCTTCATAAAATTCAATAATAATGAAGTTCATTACGGTCATGAAACTATAACTGTTTATACGGAGTTACAAAGAGAAATAAATGTTATAAAACAAATAATTTAAAGAGAAAATGATAAAAAAAACTTACTTCCTCCAATTTCTTCTTGCTAACAGTATCTGCTAATTCTTTTATTGTTTTCAATCTATTGTTTCCAGGACTTTCAGGACCAATATCCTATGTATGAAACAACAAGAATCCAATCATTCAAATATTAACAGTTCAAACTGATTCTAAAAGCTGACAAAAAAACAGTTAAACTTCGCACACCACAGCAAGAGCGAGGTTCTGAAAAGCGCACCATTTTTTAAGGAAAGCCAGGACACACGCTTATTTGCAACCAGTCCATCCGGATATCGTCACTTCCATCAATCGTAAAGATGGCAAGTGACTTACTTTTATGTTTTTTATATTCATAGTAGCAGCAAAATTTGAAGATTTATTCTGATAGATTGGCATATTTCAATGATTTAAGATTAAAAAAGAACACCTGCACTGGTATAAAAATCATGGAAACCGATTGTGTGCCTATGATTACCATCAGATCAGATAGTTCTGGGTCCCATAACTAATTAAATTGGTCTTTTTTATTTCGTCCTGTTGGTCATTTTAGTAATGGTATTGTCCTCTTTCAAAGTCAACAGCTTAAGACGCTTGTTCATGCATCTATTGAATCAGATCATTTCACATGCTTTCCGGAATGCTACAGACCTAATCCAAAGCATTAATATGGAAAAATTTGAAACTAAGGGTAGTATGAAACATCGCCAAATATTTGATAACTTTCGTCTGTTGAAGGTATATTTTAGGTCATGACTCATGTTGATAGATTTCACTATAATCCATCAAATTGTACACAAGTTTTACGGAATTTTGTGCATTATACAGGAAAAAGAACGCGTCTCAGATTGAGTTATTTACCTGTTAGCTTTTAAAGAACAAGTGGCTAGGTAATGCATATGTATCATCGTCAAAGACCTTCGACTACAGATCAGATTACTAGCCAGCATCTTATTGTCAACAATTTCTTGATTTAAAAGCAGATGACAGTTATATAAAAGTACACAATTGTATGTATGTGGGTGAAACATTTGCTTATGGCAATCAAAGAAACGATGGATAATTGCATTTATAGCCTTGGAACACAAGATTAGGAATCCAAACCTTTAGAATTTCTGGAGTGAGAATTGGAGTTATTTCTCTACCAGGTCCTTTGATGAGTGTGGTCGATTCTTTATTGCGCCGAAATAGGTTCTTTATTCTGTCCTTTAAATTATCGTCACTCTTCCCTTTGTTGGAGCTCATGTTGTCTAATATGATTTCTTAATTTCAGCAGACATCCCCGTGATGTTAATTATTCGCTTAAATCATGGAAAAATTTCCTTCGCAACTTCTTGGACTGAACGAGCTCTGTCCGAGATGTAGCGATTGAAGAGTAATCTTCTATGGTATTGACAAAGGATTACCGAATTTAATATTTTTTATTTACATGAGCGACACAGACGGTGTTGGTGTTTTTTCTTTCAAAACGTACTCGGATCGCACGATTAAAGAAATAGCGTCGGTAAGTCGCTTTACTTCCATGATTTGTTATCTTTTCATCAAGAAATCTATATAAACTCCTGTTATGCTAGTACAGTTTAAATATCACGACTCACTATCTATTTTTGTTTACTGGAAGATACGTTCCCGATTTAAAACATGTGTATTGTGATGATTATTCAGTTATACCAGTGTATACAGTGACCTGATGGCAATAAGTCCAACTAATTATACTGTTAGTGACGACGAAATACTTCTTTGACTTGGCCCATTCCCGCACAGTCTAACAAAGATCTGCGGAAAATCCCCAATTAAAACCCGTTAGGTACGAAAAGGTATGTTGGGATAATCTATACTCGTATGAGTACAGAAAAGTGTTTTTTATTAAAAAAAAATTCTACCTACCGTTTGGTTCACTTTGGTCAAAGAATTAGATATTGTAATTATCGTGCCCAACAGGTTTGCGCACACAAATATGCAGATCTTTGTTAGACTACATGGGGCGGGGCCAAGTAAAAAACTTAATAAGTGTCTCACCGTCACAAACATCTAATTAGTTGGACTAATGAAATGGGTGAGGTATCCATCGGTGCTTTACACCTGGCATGATATCATAAAGAATCAGGAAAAACTATTCAATAGATGAGTAGGGATATAAATGTCCCATTCTCCTATATTTTCTCACCCCTCTATCTAGGACGGCACTTAAATGAGCAAAGGACGGCTCTGAAATGAGCAAAGCTGTTGACTTGGCTATTAAGGCTTTAAGCAACAGGTAAATAAAGTAGACACACTCCAGAGATGCAACAATGGATTTGAATGTGCTGCAGAGCAGTTAAATGAGCTGCTCAGAGTCATGTATACAGAAAGTAGGTGCCTTATTGACAACAAATTGACTCCACATTTCTTTTCATTCAGGTATCAGTATAGTGATAAAACATGTCTTTAGCCGATGAATTGCTAGCTGATTTTGAAGAAGCAGGAGATGATGTGGAAGAGAATGATGGTGAAAGTCAAATGTTTGAGCTGGCAGAAGTTGGAGATGTTGCCATGGAAACACAATCTCTTGCTAAGAATTCAGTGAGGAACATTGCAAAATTGAGAGATAGTGAAGAGGTATCTAGATTTATCTTTTTTTTATAAATCATTAAATGGAAAAGGCTTGAAACCAAAAAATGTTGCTCTTTGTATCATGTTTGAAGAATTCTATGCTTACAGACGTTGATATTGTAGTAAATAGATTTTAGTTGATCTCGCTAGCATTAAGCTTGACATAGTCACCATAATGGCAGTTGATTGTCTGTATGTTAGTTAGTTACTTTAAAGTGGGTTAGTTAGTCTGTCCGGATTTTCCTCGTCCAGGCTGTATTTCCCTTATAAATGCAGTAACATATTTGAAAATAAATTAGCATAGTTGTTGAACATCATGAGACAGTTTGCAGTGCACAAGACCCAGACTTGTATTTCAAAGGTCAAGGTCACAGGCTTTCTTAACAGCAGGCATATTGCCCTTGGGCATCTAGTTTGATTAAGTTGTTGATAGCTGTTATTAATCATTTATGCTAGTATAAGTGAGTTTTTTTTTGTACTCATCTTGAATTTCATTTAACACTTGTTACATTAATGTTTCAGCTAACTGAAGTCATGAAAAAAGTGGAAACTTACTCTAAACAGAAAAGAAAGGATGCAGGTAACCATGTGACTCATGATTGAGTTCTTACTTCAGTAAATCGGCATCTTTGATAATGAAATTCAAGCTTTTGAGTTAAATTATTTCTGCAGCGATTGTTGTAATTTAGGCCATTCATTCATATTAGTTACAAATTGATTACACTTTATGTACTAAATACAGTATCCAGAAAATCTATTTGTGCTAATAGTGTTGGCTTTTCTGATTTTACATGCATTAAATAACTTTCTAAATCAATTGTTTTGTGCATGAGTAGTATTGAATGTATTATATTTGATTTTCAGTGTAATGATTTTATGACTGATTTGTTTAGTTTTATTTGAGATATGCAGTTTTTGATGGTATCTATTTTTTATTTGTTTACAGTTGCTGGACCCGTGGAATATGATCCGGAGTATCAACTAATTGTTCAAGCCAACAATCTAACTGTTGAAATAGATAATGAAATCAGTAAGTCAACGTTTTTAAATTTCTCCATATTATGTAACAGGTATTTGATAATATATTTATTATATGTTCTTCATTTTATCAAGCACACTAATACTTGTATCATGAAGTTGTTGTTATAAGTTACCCTGTGTGCTATTTACTTCATTTTTTATGATAGATTTTGCAGGTATCAGCTTTACAATTTAAATTCCAGAGCAAGCATAAATTAATTGCCTACTTGTGTGATCCAAAGTGTTTTTGTGTTAAACTTATTTTTTTGTTTGTCTTCAAGTTTAATGTGTCAGAACATTTTTTTAAATTCTATAGATGTGTTGATGTCCACATGTGTTTTTCTTTGATTATGTAATATCTTGATTCTCATTCATTTCAGATGTGATTCACAAGTTTACAAGAGATAGTTATTTGAAAAGATTTCCAGAACTTGAGTCTCTCATCAGTGACCCACTGCAATATGTTTGTACTGTCAAGGTACAGTGATTATTGTTATTATATGTTATTTTAATACCTACTGTGATTTTTCTTTATGTGTATAATATGAAGTTTTATCTACGAGAAGCAGTTAATATCCCAGACCATCGGGCTGACTCAGTCTCTTGTGGACAGGAATGTTGATTTAGAGTTTGTTGGTTGAAAGGTCAAGTGAGGTGCTTGTTGCTTCACAACTGACTGATAATATATCCTAGATTATATAGCCACCTCTAAAAAGGCTCTAATTCATTCATAATACTGGAAGCTGTCTCTTGCTTACAGTGTATGTGTGGTACCTAATTTATCCTGATAGATAAATAGGTGGACTGGCTGGGCTAACCGATACCTGTACATGACTGAAATGACAATGTTGACCTGGTAGATGCAAAAAAATAGTTGGAAGTAATAGTCATCTTTTAACATGGCTAAAAGTTTGTTTTAAATTAATAAACAAAATAACTAATAAACATTTATTGCTATCATTTTGTTTCAATTTACATCTTATTGTTGTTTAATAGGAGTATGTGTTGTTGTTTAATAAGAGTATATATTTCAGGAATTAGGAAACAATATACTTGAAAACAGTAAGAATAATGCTGCTCTTCAAGAAATCCTTACATCTGCTACTATTATGGTGGTCAGTGTCACAGCTTCTACAACACAAGGGTAAGAGTAGATCTGGATACTTGGGTCAATTTCTGTCTTATTGAAGCTTTAAGAATCTTCTCCTTGTAGTTAGTAAACAAATTTGATATTGTTTGTAGATCATCAACTACTCTAAAATATTTAATATTCAAATATATGTGTAAGGGTTTGAAGTAATGAATGTATTGTATGTATTGAGATATTATCATATTTAAAGTGTTTTGTTATATTTTTTTAGTTCTTTATTGTCTGAAGATGAAATGAAGATTGTTGAAGAAGCTTGTGATATGGTAAGTTGTGTTATAAGATCCTTATCAAACATTTTTAAGTTCTAATGACTGTTGGGATGATAGTTATATAGATGTCTAAGTGATGTACCACCCCTCTTTAATTTATATTTAGTCAAACCTGGGTTAGCGGCCACCTGTGAATAAAGGCTATTCTTTGAAAATCTGTCATTGATTACAAAGTACAAAATTACTTCCAAATAAAAGCCACATGTAAGTAAGTTATATATTATCCAAGGGTGGCCTTTGTTTGCAGGTTTGACTGTATATGTACTTATC
This sequence comes from Lutraria lutraria, assembly GCA_964023205.1. Classification (NCBI taxonomy): domain Eukaryota; kingdom Metazoa; phylum Mollusca; class Bivalvia; order Venerida; family Mactridae; genus Lutraria; species Lutraria lutraria. The sequence goes on along the minus strand of OZ026836.1, from coordinate 11,358,588 downwards.
CTGTATAAATGTGAAACAATATGCACAAAATATGAAGTTAATAAGTGAACATATTTCAACATGTAAATTATGTTACCATATGGTTGTGCACATATATATATATATTTGCTTCTGGATGTGTCTTTTAATCTGTGTGATTTTCATTTCCTTATCTTCAAGATTGTCATACATTATAAATCAGTTTTGCTTTTGTGTTCATACTCGTCATTTTTGTATACTTATACTATAGTTACCTTTATTTGTGTTTATCAGGCTCTTCAACTCAGTGATTACAAGAGAATTATACATGAGTATGTTGAATCAAGGATGACTTACATTGCTCCAAATCTGTCCATTATTGTTGGAGCTTCATGTGCAGCAAAAATAATGGGTAAGTATTTTAGTGATTGTGAAAAAAAAAAGATTTTCAATATCGGTGTGGGTGTCTATAAGCCTGTTTTAACCCTTGACCTTATGAATGTTATTATTATACCCCCAGATATGAAATATATGGGGGCTATATTGGATTCACGCTTGACGGGCGGTCGGTCAGTCGGTCCGTGCGTCTGTAGACACAATTTGTCCGGAGAATTTCTCAGCAACTACTTACAGGATTTCAATGAAACTTCACAGAAGTGATCAGTAGTAAGCCTAGTTGTGCTAGCTTAAAGCATTTTTTGTTCGGATTAATTTTCACTGAGTTATACCCCTTTGTTGTTTTTATACAGTATATACAATAGGCAAATTTTGTCCGGAGAATTTCTCAGCAACTACTTACAGGATTTCAATGAAACTTCACAGAAGTGATCAGTAGTAAGCCTAGTTGTGCTAGCTTAAAGCATTTTTTGTTCGGATTAATTTTCACTGAGTTATACCCCTTTGTTGTTTTTATACAGTATATACAATAGGCAAATTTTGTCCGGACAATTTCTCAGCAATTACTCACAGGATCTCAATGAAACTTCACAGAAGTGATCAGTAGTAAGCCTAGTTGTGCTAGCTTAAAGCATTTTTCGTTTGGATTAATTTTCACTGAGTTATACCCCTTTGTTTTTTTTATACAGTATATACAATAGGCAAATTTTGTCCGGACAATTTCTCAGCAATTACTTACAGGATCTCAATGAAACTTCACAGAAGTGATCAGTAGTAAGCCTAGTTGTGCATGGTTAAAGCAATTTTCGTTCGGATAAATTATCACTGAGTTATACCCCTTTGTTGTTTTTATACAGTATATACAATAGGCAAATTTTGTCCGTACAATTTCTCAGCAACTACTCACAGGATCTCAATGAAACTTCACAGAAGTGATCAGTAGTAAGCCTAGATGTGCATGCTTAAAGCAATTTTCGTTCGGATTAATTTTCACTTAGTTATACCCCTTTGTTGTTTTTATACAGTACAATAGGCAAATTTTGTCCGTAGAATTTCTCAGCAACTACTCTCAGGATTTCAACGAAACTTCACAGAAGTGATCAGTAGTTGGCCTAGTTATGCATGCTTAAATCATTTTTCATTTGGATTGATTTTAACTGAGTTATAGCCCTTTGTTTTTTTCTACAGTGTATACAATTGGCAAATTTTGTCCTGACTATTTCTCGTTGACTACTGCCAGAAATTCTATAAAACTTCTCAGAAGTGATAAGTAGCTAGCCTAGTTGTGCATGCATTAAACATGTCTTGGTTTGTTAAATTTTCACTGAGTTATGGCCCTTTGTTGTTTTTTATACAGTGTATATACAATATCTCAGTAACTACTCATAGGAATTCAATGAAATTTCACGGAAGTTATAAACAGCCAAGTTGTGCATGCCATAACCAGGTTTTGTTTGGATTAATTTTCACTGAGTTATGGCCCTTTGTTTTATACAATTAGGTTAATTTTGCCCATACCATTTCTCAGCAACTACATGCAGGAATTCAGTGAAACATCTTAGAAGTGATAAGTAGTTTGCCAAGTTGTGCATGTCCACAATAGGTTTTGTCCAAGTAAATTTTAATGAGTTATGGCCCTTTGTTATTTTTTATATAATGTATATTTAGAAACTGGTCAGGATATATCTAAGCAACAATTTGCAGGTATTAAAAAATGAAAATGCATTATATTTCCGTCTGTAAAATGTAACAATAACTGTGTCAAGGCCGCATCTGGGGGTATTCATCACCTTTAGTGATAGTTCTAGTTGTTATTGAAGTCATCTATCTAGATATAAAACAATGTATAATACAAATGTATATTTAATTAGTCAGGTAATGGATCATTCAAAGTGCTAAATTCTTGTAAATGTTTTTGTAGTTGTATGAAAAATTTTCATTGTTGAATAGCATGGATTCTTATTGTATTATATTAATTTTTTTTTTGTCAAACTCCCTTAGGCATTCTGTTAAATGTTTGTATTAATGATAGAATTAATGTGTTATTTAGGTGTTGCTGGTGGCTTGACCAATCTTTCCAAGATGCCTGCATGCAACATTATGTTATTGGGTTCACAGAAGAAAATACTTGCTGGTTTCTCATCTACTGTGATGCAGCCTCATCAAGGTCACCTGTATGAATGTGATCTCATTTTCAAATCTCCACCTGTAAGTTTCTTATCTTATGATAGTATAAGATTGTTTCATTCTATTATGGTTTGGTCTAATTTAAATGATCTTATCACAAAAAATAGGCAAATTTGGTGTATTAAGTCTGGAATTGGTACTTAATCCATAGTTGAAAGATAAGGCAATATTCTGAGTTCCCTTAATCTTCTTTCAGAACCCCATCATACAAACCTTACCAGAATGTACCATCCTGTAGGTACATTTATTTAATCTGAACATGTTTTACATTCCTTGCATTTCACTGTCAGACTATTTCTGTCCAAATATTCATGAAGGATATTTTCATTGTCTTATTTTGATATTTCTTAAAATTTAAGGATTTAAAAAAGAAAGCAGCCAGACTTGTTTCTGCCAAATGTGCCTTAGCGGCTCGTGTAGACAATTGTCATGAGAGTGTAGATGGTAGTTTTGGAGATCAGTTCCGGGCTGATATTGAAGGAAAACTTGATAAGTTACAGGAACCACCACCTGTGAAAAGGGCCAAAGCATTACCAGTCCCTATAGATCAAGCTAGGAAGAAGCGAGGTGGTCGCAGGTAAATCGTTTTCATTTGGTGACTTAATCTTTAAGCTGCGTACATTTTGTCTACTTTTACTGGCTTATAACCTTGTCATATGTCTATGTCCAAATTGATACAACTAAAATTATAGTGGTTCATCTCTTTCATTTTTTTATTAAAAAAAGATGTATTTGCTTCATGTAATATATGTATGTATAAGAAATAGGTACATAGAGTGTTTTCTGTTATTTTTTTTTCATTGAAGATTAAGCTGTATGTTAAAAGTAAGACATTACTTTATTACAATAATACGGCATGTTTTCAGAGCAAGGAAGATGAAGGAAAGGTTGGGACTGACTGAAATGAGGAAACAAGCTAACAGATTGAACTTTGGTGAAGTTAGTATCTACACTACAATTTAAAACTTCATTAATATGATTGATATGATAATTATAATATGAAATTAATACTTGTGTATCAAAATGTTCCATGGAGAATTGTAAAACGTTTTTGGTATCATGTTGTTAAATTACATGGCTATGTATATGTGTCAGATTGGGTTGGAAAGGTCATTGTTTTATTGTATAATTCATGTATGCATTTTGCCATTTTATATTTCAGATTGAAGATGATGCTTATCAAGAAGACCTTGGATTCTCTTTGGGAACAATTGGTAAATCAAAGACTGGAAGAATTAGAGGACCTGTGGTTGATTCTAAGACCAAAGCTAGAATCTCAAAATCATTGCAGGTAAAGTTAATATTAATGCTTGTTTTGTCATCATCAGGACAATTTGTAACAATTTTACTGAAAATATGTACTTTGCATCAATATAACCTATGGTTCTTTTACCTAGTGATAATAAGATAAACAAGATATTCATGCCTTAATTTTATAATAACGTATTAACTGACACAATGATTTGATTAAAATATGTACATCTATGAGCACTAACAGAGCAGAATCAAACATGTTTGTAAGTCTTTTGTATGAGTGTTACACATTTTTATGTCAATTGATGTGATATGATGTATCAGTTACAGTGTTTTTCCTTTTAGCTTTTAGATTGATTGACTATATGATAGCTTCATTGATAATTGATTGACCATATGATAGCTTCATTGATAATTGATTGATATTGATCATTTCAATTTTAGATTCATTAATTATTCCTTGCTGTCTGAATGTCATTTGGAACATGAATTATCAGTTGTTCAGTCTCTACATTTTATGCTTCATTTTTCTGACAAATAGTGATTAATTATTTAATTATTATATTGTATTTTGGCTTGTTTAAGGAGTATTACATGTGTTTATTGTTGTTGCATGTTCCGTTGTTTTAATGGTTCTAATATTCCCTATTATAGCAAAAGATAGCTAAGGAGAAGCAGACCTGGGGAGGAAGTACCACTGTGAAGAAACAAGTATCTGGTACAGCATCTAGTGTAGCCTTCACACCACTACAGGTAAGTTTGATGTTTGCATGTATTATAGACCCACTTCCGTGGTCGAGTGGTTAAGGTCGCTGACTTTAAATAACTGTAACCTCTCACTGATAGAGGGTCGTGGGTTCGAGCCCCACTACCGACCCTGTCTCTTTATGTGAGAAAGTAGGCAGTTGCTTACGGAGGATGGGAGTCTAGTACTGGTTCTTCCCAGGAACGATGGTTAGGTAAACTTTCTGCCTCATATGACTCTGACTGTTGAAAAGCTCAATTTAAACAAACAAAACATGTATTATATCTTACCTCGTGTAACACAGTGTAAGTTCTTGATAATGTTTAACTAATTACAGAATTTCAAGTTCTTTCAAAGTTATTTTTCTTACATACTTACTCTAAGATTTTAAACTAAGATAGTTGTTTTATAGTACCCTTATAGATTATTTGATAAATAAATGTATTAATAGTATAACACACACACACATGTCCTCACACACATATATTGTGTATCTATTGTAGGGCTTGGAGATTGTTAATCCACAAGCAGCTGAAAAGAAAGTACAGGAAGCAAATGCTAAATATTTCTCAAGTACAGCATCATTTGTGAAAGTAGAAAAAGAACTCTGGCATAAATGATGAAACTTTAACATACAAAGAAATGGAATTTATTGGTTACTGTCTGGTACAGTTCATAAGCATGGTGCAGACAGACAGGCCTGCATGAATGTAATATGGAAGGCATTCATTACATCAGGGATGATAATTTTCCGCCAATCAGCGGATTTCCACTTTTTTCAGAGACTCCCGAATCATTTTGAGATCGGAAACCGGCCCTCTTGATCCCAGCCTTTCAGATTTTTTTTCTCGTTTGCTATTCTCATCCCTGTTACATTCACATTCACTGTACTAATAACTAATACTAGTTCATGTAGACAGCATCTTCTCTGGAAACCTGTCATTGATGGACACTTATTTCTATGTATTGACTCAATTGAAGTTAATTAAAACACTACTTGAAGGCCAACATTTCACTAGTGATCAGGCTCATTGTTGTAAGTGTCACAGCCTGGTGTGACAAACCATGTGTTTTTCTTATATCACGCACATGGAGTAGCATGATGATTGAATATTATACATAAATAATGTATGACTGTTGTTGTTGTCTCTTGAGTCTTTGAAGTTCTCTGTGTTACTACAGAAAACATTGTTTGTAGATAATCATTGTTCAGTTTGTGTGTAATTGTAAGTACAGTCAAGCCTTTGTGGCCACCTTTGAATAAAGGCCATTCTTTTGAAAACTGTCATTAACCATTTAGAATAAAAAGACCCTCTGAATATGGGTCACTTGTCAATGAAGGCCGCAATTCATGTTGTGTTTCCCAAGGGTGGCCTTTGTTCACAGGTTTGAATGTATGTGCATGCACATGCTTTAATGTATTGTTTTCATTTTTCTGGGAGTTATTCGAATTCATGTCGTAAAGAATGGATTTTTTAAAATGTTAATCTGAATTGACTATGAAGATATTTTGTGTATTGTTTTATATATCATGAAATAAAATGAAGCAACATGCGTGGTTTTGTTTTATTTTGAAAAAAAATTGTAAAAAGATTATAAAAAAGACATTGTGAAAATACATACAGTTTACAAAAGGCTTTCTTGTATTTTAACATGTTCATCAGTGGTTTTCTTTGAGGATTCACTTAGATTCCATTTATATAAGGATTTCATCTGGATTCCAAAGTCACTTCACCTGAATACTATATTTGAAGACCTAAAGGGGAAGGCTAGAATTACTAGCATGAAGTACATCATAGTTCAAAGGAGAAATGTTCAATACTGGATATGAAATGGTGAATAATGGATTTCACACTTAAAACTAGTAGTCTATTGATGCACGCTGACCTAAAGACCCAGCCATTGCTCTTGTGTGAAGTTATTCCAGCAGAACATGACATTCAGATGACATATATTACTGTAATTTTTAAAGGCCCAATAGCTTTTTGAATTGAGTGATACAGAACAATAAATAAAATGAAAGTAAAATATAAGAAATATATTTTGTTTGCTCTAAAACAATATTTACATAATGCCTTTCTTAGCCACATCGCATAAAATTATGACAGATGCTCTTACTTATTTTTTGCAGTATTATTGAAAAAAACTGTGCATCATTTCTATATGTGCTTCAAAATTAAAAAAAAGAATATTTCAGAATGTTTTTATTACAAGTAAAAGTCGGTTTCAATGATGAACATATCTTTTATGTAAAATAAGACCTACTTCAGTTCTAACATCCAAAAAGCTAATGGGGTTTTAACACTCATTGTATTAAAATGCTTTATGTTTGGATGGCCATCCTAGTTTTCCACCAATTAATTCTTCGTCATAATGAATAATTAAATCATTGTCAATTGTTTCCTCAAGTGTTGATAGCACACTTTTCTCGATAAGCTCAAAATATTTTCTTGGGGTGTACCCGTCTCTGACAGATCTACATACAGTAACAATTTGGGGTGAATAGTTGTTGATTTTCTCCAACATACTCTTCAGTACTTTTGTTCTAAGAGTAATTTCAATTTTTGATGACACGTGTTCAGTTATGACAGTATTGTTAGGTGTATTGGCACCAAAACAGATTCCAAATTTTTCATTGTAATACAATTTTAAAGACTTGGAAGAAGTCATTGAACAAAAGCCTGTCGACTGTAAAGCATGTAACTGGTTGATACGTAAACGTCCAAGAAGTTGCAGTAAATACTCCATGAAATTTTTAATACCCGTGACGTTTTCACACAAGTTAATAGCACCTTCTGTGACTCTGGCATGAAGCAAGCTTTCGAAGTATTGCAGCGTGTCTATTTTTAAAACTTTCTGACATTGTAAATTATCAGCAAGTTTAGAATCGGTTGTGCATACTCTCTTTAAACGTACTGTGTCTATGATGTCCATTAAAATATCATCTGATTTCTTTTCTTGGGCTGGTGACAGTGGACAAAGGTGAGCTGCTATTGTCTCATCTAGTATGTGAATACTTTCATAACTCATGTTAGCTTTCAATAATGGTTCGATTGCATATCCACATCCATAATAATCTTCATCAATATCGAGCATGATATTTTCATTACTGTCTATCCAGTCTGGTCTAGACAATAATGATACCACTTCTTGTTCGTGAACAATGTCCACTTTCATGTTTTTCTTGATTTTACAGTTTTTTGCGCGGATTTTATATCCTTCTCCCTCTTCCTCTTCACTTTCTATTTCAGCATTCTCTACAGATGTACACTCACTCTCTCCACCATCCACTATGCACATACAGAATGTTTTCTCTGCTGTTTTAAGACCCTCAGTGATTACATATGCCCATCCAAGACTTATAACGGCCGACACATGACGACCATCGTGATTAGAATGATCCCAGCTGGGCCATATCCATATAAATCTGTCTATAATACCAGCCATTGCAGTTGCCTGAAAATTGAGTTGAAATAATAATTTCCAAAGGGTGATACATTTGTATAGTAAGAATTGCAGTTGAATATTTTTACAAGTATATCAATAGTTAAAAACAGATTTGTCATTGCTGACTTAGGCGTAAAAATGTTCGTTTCTGGTTACATATGCTCATTAAAAATAGGGAACTAGTACGTAGTTATTCTTGGAAACGTCCGGAAAGGTAAAAAGTAAGAAAGTGGGTGTAACGTTCTTCGGGCCTGATAAGAAGTCTAGTGTCGTGGAGAAAATAGGGTAGGTCTGATAACCAGAAACGATAAAAAATTTACACGTTATGTATATAATTTAAAAGTGTGATTGGGTGTTCGCTCAAAAATCTAGACTCACCTGAATGAAGGCATCATTTCTTTGCATTAAATATTTAAGTTGTCTGTCACTTGGCCACCTGAAGAACGGGTAATTTGGAAGATTACTTGGTTGCGCTAGATCAGCATGGCCGTCAATATGTATCTGAAAATAACATGACAGAATTGCGCATGTTTCAAATCATTGATGACCTTGTAGTCAATGTTGATATGTATTCAGTATATACATGTGCGTGATTAACATATCAATTTACGAAGTTACAAGACAAAGGAGTGCTGAACCTGTTTCAATTCTTTATTTTTTGTGTTATGCGATATCGTACCAGTTTATTTCATGTAATTGTACATTACCTTAAACATTTGATCAAATAATAACCTTGCCTTTCTCCTTTACGGTTGTTAAATCCGCCTAGATTTTCCTCCTTTCTATCATGGTTTAATATAAATGCAAAATGTACATGTATAAACGTTATAAAATACTTACAAGTGTGTTTCCAGATTTTGGTATTATCCCATTACTAGCTGCTTCAAACCAATACGGAATTACTGTAATGAAATATGCATTTGTTCAATACTGAGCGTTAACATTTTGCAGTTATACTTGTACATCTCATTGGCAACACACATGTGTCACAGGTGGCAGTATCAGTGTTTTGTTCACAAATGATGCAAAAAAAAATTCCCGTCACTGATCTTATATATACAAAATGTACTAACAAGGTGAAAAGCCTACTATATGTTTATATGCCAAACAATGTGGAACATCGCATCTCGTTGTTTCAGCATAAAATACGTGCGCTGAAGGAAAGTAGCTACACATGTCATTCAGATCAACTATAAGATATTCATTCCCACCGAAAATCTCATTCAGTTATATCTCATAACTGTAAAAAGCGGTAACTATTGATACATCACTAGCACTGGACTCAAAATGGCTTGCAGCGAACTTGAATAATGAAAGGAACACAATTTTACCGTTTCACAGTTATTAGATATAATTGAATTAGATTTTCGGTAGGAATGAATATATATCTTATAGATTATTCGAATGACATGTGTAGCAATTTTCCTTCAGCGCATATATTTTATGCTGAAACAACGAGTTGCGATGTTCCACATTGTTTGGCGTATAAACATATAGTAGGCTTTTCACCTTGATAGTAATATAAGTTCAGTGAAGGGATTTTTTTGTGAACCAAACACTGATACAGCCACCTGTGATATGTGTGTGTTTAGACGTGTCCATGTCCTAATTATGTACTTGTTTTTCTCAGTTTCAACCAAGTAACCAGTACAAGTTCAAGTGGAGTGTCCATAAAGCAATGCTGTAAAATAACTTTAATTTTATAATATCGATAGACTTCAAAGTGGAATATTAATTACTGAAATTTCCTACAAAAGATAATATTTAGAATTTTCCAATCGTCCCTTGAGCATGTGCGTAACAATGGCATTATCAGTTAGTTTAAGTTCGTTATTATATAGTAATTCTAGTTTAGTTAAGTTTGCCATGGCGCGTATCTGAGGCAAACATGTAGTAGAAATTAAATGTTACAGTTCAACTTACATAACTAGTGCATCTAATTAAATTACCTATCAGTACCCAGTTGTATAAATATTAGGTTAAAGTATCTCTTTGGTTGAATTTTAGGTTAGTTTAATATGTTAAACAAAAATTTAACCAGAAACAAGATGGCTGCCTTCGTTGTACCAAGCAATATATTAACAATTCAGACGAGTAAACAGACAAAGTGAGGAACTTGACGACTTTTTAACCAATATCAGACACTTGAGTTAAATTTCCATTTAATTATTGTTCGGGCAAATTTACCCAAAGTTTTATACAATCGCTTTATTAATCTAACCTCAAAATTTACCCAGTCGTTAAAATTAACAAAAAAATGTATACAATTTGGGTGCAGTCTAAGTATGTCGTGTCCCCACAATCTTCGAGAACTGTCACGTGTGAATCAAAGAATGGGAAAGTAACAACTTAGGCTGAAATATCTTGAACAATCGTCAGTGTCAATGTTACAGTAACTGATAGGTTAACTTCAATTAATTTATCAAATCTCGATGCATGTTTGAATGAAATTAGATACGAATTCCATTAAGTGTTGCAAATGAAATTGATAATCCATGAAATCCAAGTACAAATCTATTACATGTATGCATAATATAGCTACTAGGTAGTAGGAGTAATTAATGGCGTTGTTCGATACTGGGTAAGTCATTCGCTCATGTGTGATGTTTGTGACTTATATTTTTGTCTGTTTTCATGTTTCTGGTTTTGAAAAAATGAGAAACTGATCAACACCGACATGCCTCAGCTGACAGCTCGGTGATAGCTACAGGTAATTCAATGGTGCAGTAAGGAAGGTTTCCCTGGATCGCACAAACACACACCAATTTGCCTATCGTCAAACAAATTAAATATCCAACAGCCGTGATGTCTAGTTTGCAACCGGATTTTATTAATAGTTAAAAGCAATCTTCGATCAATTGTTAAGATAGGGTAAAATGTTTACCCGTTATTGTAGAAGTATTTACAAACACGCAGTGGACCTGAAATCTATAACACCCTTTACCCATTATATGAGCTTACCATGTAATGCTTCAACAAGCATATTTCCCCCGGCATGTTCACATCGTTTTTAATGAAATTGTATTTCGTGATATTATTGATGTATTGTAGATAAATACAATAACACTGTTCAGATCATGTGCTAATGGATTTGTTCATGAATTTGATCTTCTGTTAAAGAATTAAAGGGTCTTAATATAACTTTAAATTGATACTCACAAAAATCATTTATAATGAAAGTTTACATAGTCACTTTATTGACATTATATTAGGGATTTTGTGATCGAGTTGTTATGGTCTCTGACCAAAAATCACTAGCCTCTTAACGCTGTTCGTTCGAATCCCACCAGGGCCAAATTCCATGTGCTATTTCACAGTTATCCATATAGCTTTAAGGTTGGTGGCGATACCTAGGTGTCCACCTTGGGTCTTCCTCCGCCATTAGATCTGGAAATATCGCCAAGTGAACACAACTGTTGGAGCTACATTAAACACCAACCATCATAAGATACTACATGTAGTATTAAATCGGTCCTATCAAAACATGTTAACTTATCATTTGGTTACTACCTTTATTTCCTTAATGCTCATGATGACGTCGATATAACAAAATTAGATAACTGACTTGCTCCTATACTTTGATCTCGTACAAGAAATATCAGAATTCTCACAGTGTACATGTTACCACCTACCTTCATGATGTTCCTCAACTACGTACACCTTCAATGAATTCTTTGGTGTCTCATCCCGGACATATGGTGGCGCTCTATCTATCTCTGTTACTGGAAGCTCTTTATCAAAGAGTTCTCTTTCATGTCCAAGTATTCTCCTGTACTCTGTTTGCGCCTTAACAATCTTATCTGACATATCAGCATGTCTGTTTAGTCGATGTTCAATTAAGTATAAAATTACTAAAATGCTTACAATTACAACACTGATGATGTAACCAAAATAATTCCTTTTTAACCTCACTCTCATTTCGTTTATATTAGATATACACTCAATATAATATTAAATTACACTTTAATTCATCAAAATATAAACATCACAAAAACGTTTATACATGCATTAAATATGCATTAAATCAATTATTACAAGTTAATTTACAATTTAATTCATCAAAATTTTAACATCACATAAATGATTATAACTTATCCAGGAATGGCACACATATGAAGACCTCTACTCAAGACCTTGTTGTGCGTTATATTTCGAAAGTTCAGAAGTAAGAAAGACTATTGTTCCCGTGAGTAGCATTACTTCTACGCAAGGATTAACACGGTGAATGTTTCACTTGTTTTACTGATATATATATATGATAACATATCAAAGTTGCCACAGGGAATATACAGTTCAACCTCTCCGGAGCGGCCCTCTGAGTAACAACAACCTCCCTATAACAACACTTTCAAAATTTCCCTAAGCTGATACATTTTGTATTTACAATAAAGTTAATCTCTGCAGAGCAACAACTTCTAAACAACGGCCAATATTTGAAGCTCCCACAGGGTGTTGCTCTACCGAGGTTGTACTGTATTTACAATAAATTTAATCTCTGCAGAGCAACAACCTCTAAATCTCGGCCAATATTTGAAGCTCCCACAGGGTGTTGCTCTACCGAGGTTGTACTGTATTTACAATAAATTTAATCTCTGCAGAGCAACAACCTCTAAACCTCGGCCAATATTTGAAGCTCCCTTTGGGTGTTGCTCTACAGAGGTTGTCCTGTATTTACAATAAAGTTAACCTCTGCTGAGCAACAACCTCTAAACCTAGGTCAATATTTGCAGCTCTCACAGGGTATTGCTCTACAGAGGTTGTTCTGTATTGTAAAACATATAATCGCACATCCTGTTAGACACATTATATGTATTTGTTTTGGATGATTGCTTTTGATTTGATCATATTCGTGTTCATCTATTTAAAGAAATAATTGAACTAAACTATTACCCATATACGAGATTATTATGGCCTGTGTATATCGTAATTTTAGTGATATTTGAACCAAAACATATATGCACATATAAACATCGTATGAAGTATTTTTAGAATTCGTTCAAGTTACAAATGTAAAATGCGGCAAATAAGACAATTCGATTTCTGATCCAGTTGTTTTTTGTCCACTAAAAGTTTCTTAACTATATTTGTAATAATCGTCATAAAAATACTGAAGATTAGATTTATTCATAAAACATCAAAATATGTAGGACGGTTGAGAATGAACATTTTTGTAATCACTTGCCCCATCACTGTACAAACGTGTATGTATTTTATACGGAAATCACGTAAAATGTCTTTTTATTAAATTTTATAGTTATGAGTACATTTTTAACAAGTAAATCATACGTTTGATGATCGTTTTTCAATGGCGTACGTACAGGTAACTTCGAAACAAACATGACCTTTTTTATATCAGACACTGATTTATTTCATATACCTTTATAAGTATTCGTATCGAAATTGACATACAAGTTTGTCACCAGTCACCATCTGATAACAGTTTCATAATACACTTATTCCGACGTATATAGTGATCATTCAGTTAGTTTGAATACATATATTGGTTGGACGAACTCAGCTATTGACTGATATCAGTAAAGGAATGATGAAAAAACATATTAAGAACTTGCTAACGAGAGTACCACATGGTACATTATTCCTGTTTACAGATATACAGATATGAACACAGTTTACAGCTGAATTAAGAACAACTTAATCAAAGCTTATTGCTAATGCAAACTTTCTATAGTAAACGTCCAATATTATATCTTAATTCTAAGCCAGTTACGTACTTATATATAACATACATAGTTTGTTTCAAGATAAAGGAACGTAAACAAAATGTTAACCAGCTTGTTTTACTTTTTATAATTTCGATAGATAATTCATGTATAATACATATGTATGCAGGTTGCTTTTTCATGTCTTATTTCATTGTATTATGTTAGTATTTGTAAGTTCGGATATCATCCTGACTCTGTTTATAACCAGTATGTTCTCTCTCGTACTGCTGATATTTCATTCAATAGAGGCTTTTTTGAGTTCGTCTCTAACCATAGCGAGTGCTTACTTCTCATGTCTAATAAAATGATTTATCTATTTTTGGCTCAGCACATCGTTTGTCGAAGAATTACAGATGTGTCGATGTTTTGTAATGAAAAAATGTGAATTCGAACTTCACGTTTTAATGTACACCGATCGTTATTTCCAAATCAATAGCAAGTTCACCAACTGCTTTGTACGAATGTTTTGCTTGTAGTTTGTTCATGAACTTAAAAGTACACCTTAAACACGGGCAATGATTTTGCTTTTCATGAATTATTTGGATTTGGTTGAATCCATCAAGAGAATAGGTTTAGCACATGCTCCTTAAATAAACACATGTCATTTGATGCATATCTCATACACATATGAATGTATCAAAATAATTGGAAAAACACACAACAGTTTGTAATTTGAATACGTTTTATTTGAAAATAGAAATTTCTTATCACAAAGTAAGTCAACTGATAAATGCACTTGTATATATAAGACAGTATAATTCAAGTTTAGACTTGTCGGTATACAGCACTAGTTGATCAACATGTCTGTTTGCATAAATGTACAACATTTTTCAGTAATTAAGGGAGCCAGTTCTTAATTGTAGCTGCTTTTAATGATCCTCAATAACCTGTTCGGTATCAGACAATTTCTCGCGTTTTAATGTAAAAAATTGCACATAGAACCGTACCAGGCTTGAACATATTCGAACCCGCGACATCTGCATGAAGAGTTTAACGAATGTCGAAAATCTGTATGATCGGTAACATTAAAATTAACCGCGCGCGACTTATTATCTAATAATAATACTGATAAATCATTGAATGGTTATATTTCTACATTTTAACGTGATCGTAACTAAAATTAACTACATTTGTATGACATTTCAAATAGACAGCTGCCGATTGCTTTAATTTCCAGAACAAGCATCAGGTGCATAAATGTTTTAATTGTGTATTCATCATTTTATATCTTGAACTGAGTATGTTTATTATAGCTGTTTGTGAGTATATAGTGTAGTGTCTGTTACTAGTTTGGCTAATCCTGGCCATTTGATTGGCTAATGGTGATGACTGAATCTATTAATAGTTG
The DNA here is from genome assembly GCA_964023205.1 of Lutraria lutraria. Taxonomy (NCBI): domain Eukaryota; kingdom Metazoa; phylum Mollusca; class Bivalvia; order Venerida; family Mactridae; genus Lutraria; species Lutraria lutraria. The sequence goes on along the minus strand of OZ026836.1, from coordinate 11,343,530 downwards.
ACAGGTAGACATTGCCTAGATAAGTTGTTGTGTGGCCATTTGTAGTTCAATGTGGTTGTATGATAGTGCTCAGATTTATGGTGAATTCGTTAACATTTAGGGTTGATTCTATTTGATTGGTGTAGGGTACGATATTGTCATGTGCTTGTGAACTATACATGAATTTATTCATTTGTCAAAAACTCATGATTGTCTTTATAATGTGTATTACTCATATCATACAAATATTTTATACTCTCCTTAATGGAGGATTGAATAAAATATACAGTTAATATCCTTTATGAAAAAAGCAACTTCATACAAAACACATAAACCAATATGCTTCTTGTAATTTCATGCGTATCGCGAGAAATGACAGGCACAACGTTCACAAGAATTTTATCTGTGTACAATGTATGAAATTAGGTATAAAATGTCATTGAATTAATGTTCGGAAAAAAAACTGCGATGTAAGTTAATTTCTGTTCGCGGAAATATAAACATTGTGTCATGCTATGAGAATATATGGTCACTTTAAAAAGCTGAACAGTAAATTGCATATACAGTAGACTACTATAACTGGTTTACTATTTTGGACTACGTGTCCACATGCAATGCATAAATTGCAGCAGATTCTAATTTGAAATATTTTTTGAAAACAAGAAAACAGTGCTTTTTATCTGTTCATATCTTTTGCTTTCATTTACAACTATCATCTCGTGTTTCAGTGCCTTTTGTTAGCAAATCGTAAATATATGTACACCATACAAATGTTTTGATTGTTCATTGCGTACAAGCACCTCCCACGACTTGTTATGCTTTATGCCTTGAAGGCCACCCTGGCTTCCCGCCAATCAAGTCCTTGTCATAATGTAAGCTTAAATTATTGTCCATAGTTTCATTTAGTGATAATAAGATACTTCTTTCAATAAGTTCAAAGTAAGTCCTAGGTGTGTACCCATCTCTAATCGACCTACTCACTGTCACTAGTTTCGGTTTATGGCGGTTGAGCTTCTTTAATATGTGTTTCAATAAATCTGTTCTTGAGATAATTTCAGATTTTGACGGCACGTGTTCAAGTATTTCTGTGTTGTGCGGTGTGTTGGCTCCAAAGCAGATACCAAATTTATCATTGTCATTAAGTTTTAAAGTCTTTGATGAAGTCATGGAACAAAATCCTATTGTCTGTAAAGCCCGCAACTGTTTGATACGTAATTTACCAAGCTGATGAAGAAGACTTTGCGTGAATTTATGGATATTGGATATGTTTTTGCACAAATTAATATTTTTCTCAGTAATCTTCGTATTAAGTAACGTGACAAAATGTTTAAGTGTATCTAACTTTAACATTTTCTGACATTTCGAAGAATTTGTCAATTTTGGGTCAATCTTACACGCTCTTTGTACGCGTACACTGCCAATTAAATCCATCAGTAAACTGTCCGATTCTCTTTCTTGAGCAGTTGATAAAGGGCACATGTGAAGTGACAGAGTTTCTTCCAGAAAATTGATTTTTTCATAACTTATGTTAGATTTAAGTAATGGTTCGATTGCATATCCACATCCGTAAAAGTCTTCATCTATATCAAGCATGATGTTTTCACTGTTTGCTAACCATTCTTGTCTAGACAGAAAAGACAACACTTTCTTTTCATGCACTTCTTCTATGATCACATTTTTCTTAATCCTGCAGTTTTTAAAATGTATTTTGTACCCTCCTTCATCTTGCTTATTGTTTAGCTTTCCTGCATTATCTACAGATCTACACTCCTTGTAATTATTATTTGACATACACATACAGAATGTTTTTTCTTTAGTTTTATGTTTTCCTTTGTTGGTCACATACGCCCATCCTAGACCCAATGTCATTAATACATACTGGTCATTATGATTAGAATAATCCCAGTTTGGCCATATCCATATAAATCTATCTATCATACCAGCCATTGCTGCAGCCTACAAATTAAAACACACTGTATATTTATTTGTACTCCATTAACAATAACTGACATTCAGAATTCAATTAACGTTGTGTAATACTGTACGTAATCTTGTTTATTCCAAGCACGCAAACTTCAAACAATCAAAATAATTGCAATGTCTCATTAATGTATTAAGTTATTCACTTTCAAGTTTCGTATGAAGATATTTATTAACGTCATGTAATTCAGTTTGTACAAAGTGTTATGTTTACACTAAATCGTTCTATGCTAAGCCTTTAAACAAAAAACGAATTTAGGATGTATTAGTACATTTGTACATCACAAGGAAATACGAGCAAAAAAAAACAGCCATGTAATTCTTGGAAATATGTTTTATTTAATGAAATAAATGCATCACTGCAAGCAAAGTGCTCAGTACTTACAGTCCAAGTTCTTGTAAAGTACGCTTTTATATATGTGTCTGTCTTTTTAATTTGAAATCTAGAATTGCATGTACCTGAATGAAGGCGTCATTTCTTTGCATTAAATATCTAAGTTGTCTGTCACTTGGCCATCTGAAGAACGGGTAATTTGGAACATTGCTAGGTTGTGCTAGATCAGCATGGCCGTCAATATGTATCTGAATGAAAAAAATAGAATGTGTATACACAGTCAATCCTGTCTGTGACCAACTTCTTCTTCTTCTGGGTAAGTGCATGCAGGTCTCACCTAAGAGCATTGGCGCATTGACAAGTAACAGTTTTTTTTGTTATATACTTCAAACAATAAGTAATTAAAATATGTATAACAAAGTGATTCTATTGGCTTTGGCTTTGGGTTCTACTAGCTTGTATTTTTCTGGACAAGTTCGACAGAACACGAGTTAAAACATACTTGGTGTTGTAATTGAACATTGTGCCAATAAATGCACGTGTTAAACACTTGCATGTATTTGATTTATTTATTTCAAGAAGAAATATATCTATTTTCATCAAAGGTACCATATCAACCGATAACAAATCATATAATATTGGAATAAACATGTGTGTGACTTATATTGTCAATTTGCAGCACTTGGTGAGAATTGTATAAATCTGTTTTCTTGACAAATTAACAGATAGGTACATTAATCAAAACCATCAGATAAATAACAGGAACTGGGGTCTTACTAGAATTATCTTATTTACCAAATCATTGAAATGTTTCCTTACATAAAACTAACGTCGTACACTGTTTGCGTATATTGCCTTGACTGTGTACACAATTTAAACGAATAATGATACAGCGCAAACTCTCCAAAGCAACACCCTTTGGGAGAGTAGCAAAAGTATGTTGTTGTTGAGAGGTTGTTGCTCTAGAGAGGTTAAATTAAGAGTTTTAATCATGAGAAATTAATCATGCGGTGGATAAAAATCCTATTGTTGAAGGGGGGTTGTTGCTGAAGAGAGGGCCACTCTAGAGAGGTTGAACTGTACATAGACCTTTTTATACAGCTATACAATAACTGCTACTTTGTCCATTTAAAAGAATAAATTACCAACCAGGGTGTTACCAAACTTAGGTATAATCCCTCTTCTTGCTGCTCCAAACCAATACGGTATAACTGCAAGAGATAAAGGAGGATTCATGAAGACAAACTATATGTGCAAGACGTAGTTACACCAGCAACAGACTCGACATTAGATATACAAGATGCATGAAATTTGTTGTGAAGCTCAGTGTCCGAAAAAAGTATAATTTACTACATATGCAAATACAAAAAAAAATGTATATGTTTACTATATAATTCAGTTTTATAAGAAATCATGAAAAGTGAAAAGTGTTCATATTGTTTGTTGTTCGTGTAAGCGAAATAATGGAATTCTGTGAGTCGATTACCTCAACAAGTAATGAAACGACAAAAACTCGTGAAAACTAGTAATTTGTGTCCAAAGTAGTTCTTTAATCAGACAGCAAAATAAGATAATAGACTTAAATAAGACATAATGACAGATGTGACACGATGTTGGAATATTGGTAAGCGTGCTCGTTATCTGTTTAATGTTAACAATGGAACCCTATAGTGTCGTGTACAGAGAAATCGCTTCCGTTTGGGGTGCGTGTTTATTTGAAACTACTGCAGCGAAAATTCTGCATTGATGTATAAATCGTGTTTGTTTCGCGAAACATGCATTTAACATAAGTGTTATGTTAATTGGAGCTCTGTAGGTTGGGGAGTTTTTATACATGTAAATGTCGTGACTAATTAGCTTGTCAGAGTTAGAAACTGAACTGTTTTCATGTGGGTATGCAAATGCATGTATTTAAAGCGAGTTTGTGGTTAAGTACTCATATAAGTACATGGTAAGTAAGTAGGGAAATACTGCCCGTTTGATGGCATTAAAGCAAATCTCTTTGTCTGCTTTGTGACAGCAAAATTAATAAGTAAGCCTATATAAATACACATTCCATGACAGTAACAATACATTACGCAAAAATCATAAAAAATTATCCCTGACAATAATAGTTCTGTCTCAATTTTTTTTCACAGACCTGATTGTTCTCCGCGAACCACTTCAATGAAACAAGTGTCATAAATCTAATTTTAAAGAGCATACTCTCAAGAACTGGGAATGTTATCCTAGCTGATATTGATCAAAAACTGAATGTAACGTACACATTGTATCCATAAATCACACCATACAAATACTGCGGTAATAAAATTATAGATTAGCTACACAAATGTGATTTTAGGAATAAAAGCAAAGGGAAAAAACGAAGACTCATTGATGGAACCCACAGTAATGATATTCGATTAATAATGCATGCACGTTGCAATATGTGAATAAAATAGGACAATGGCAAAACCAACCAACCAACCCGGAAGTAAATAACATTGTTCTCATTTATCTCATATTCATTTGTTCCACCGACTGCTTGACATGAATCGTTTCACTATTTCTCGTTTTTTTATGTAGAGGTTTTCAATTTAGCAAATGAAATAAACTAACAAAAGTTAATAAAAATAGTAAGTGCTCCTTCCATTTGTCCCACTAATTGGTGTCTGTACCGAACAATGAACGGGAACCAGCTACCCTCATGTACCAATGAAAGTGCATTCCATAAGAGAAGACACCGTTCGCCGCCGTCGCCAATAAAGATGTACAAAGTTTTTCATAGTGTCTAGATTAATACAATTCAAAAGTTTGTGGTTACATCTGGTTATATATTTAAGTGCATTTATTAGACCCACATTAAACCGATCTAAAAATGATGTACAATTATAAGTCACCGATCTAAATATGATGTACAATTATAAGTCGATGATCTCTATTTTATCTCTGGCACATAAAATGATTACACGGTTCATCAGTTATATCGATGCCTTCAATACTGATATTCATCAACACTGAATGATATCACATCTGAGGAAGTTTAACTAATTAACTGTTGACAACTGGTGCTCGCAAATATTAACTCGCTGTATTTTTTGCAAGAATGACAGTATAATAGTTCAGCAAGCATTCTGCTATGTTCAAACCTCAAACATGATTTGTTTTCCGAAGACAGGGCATCAGCTGGATTTACAATACATTGAAACTATTTAAATCATAAACTATAATTTACCATTTGCCACAGGCTGAGTAATTTTACATAATAACACTGCTACAAGGTACATAAATGATAAATCGGTTTGAAATAAGCATGTTGAAAGAAAAAATCCAGCATATCGATTCACTTTTAAATGTATCAAATATCCCATTCAGTGCAATTTCATATCTGATAGGGTAATATAGCATGGATCGTGTTTTATTTGTTAGTAAAATATACATTCAAATCATTGCAGCATTCTATGACATCCAATTCAAATAAAAAAATATTTGTTTGGGGTAACTCTACCCAGAGAATATTCAGTGGGTAGGTAAGTATGAAATATTTTTTTACATTTTTTTACATTGAACCAAAAATACGGTCTGTATGTCAAAATGCTATTTACCAAAGAGACCAAAACAAGTTGTGTATGGCTGTTTTTGGTAAAGTATGTAGCGTAACCCCAAACGAGATATTATTTTAAGGATGGCCTCAGCGATTTAGAACAAGAGTTGCGACCATTGAGATATTCGAACCAAACACCGCTGGGACAAGAGCTAAATATATTAAAGGGGCATACCCTACAACTTGGTGCATCTAGAATCAAGGCAAAATAATGATAAATTAGAAGCTTGTAAAGAAAAAAGCCGACAAAGAAAGTTTCAGCCAAAAATTCATCCAATTAAAAATAAAAACACAAAAAATATTAGTTTCCATAAAAGATTGGAAATTCTTTGGAATTTGCTGTACAATTTTTGGCTGGAAGTGATTTATTATTCATAGCTAAGATTTTTGCGGCTAGTACCTAAACTAGTCATTTTATGACCCAAGTTCTTCTTGCAATTATCCATTATATATTGTTTTACATATACATACAGCACATTTTTACACTTTCACAGAATGTTTGTCAGTTGTAGGGTATGCCCCTTTAACCATCCGATCGTACTTTCGATTAAGTGTATGTGTAATCAGTGAGGTAAAGCAACAAGATATAAATTAGGGTTACTGAGCAAAGTATTTCTTTTGTAAAATGTAATTTTAGGATGGTCCTACTTTCATTTATTCCATCAAGCTGTTGACATCAGATAATTTATGAACGGTCTCAGAGTATAATAGCCATGCGTGTAAGTTTACTATAATCTTAGGTGCTGACTGCTCTTACAGAAAAGCATAACTAGGCAACATAAACTGCTGCTGATTTTACAGCTGCGCGCTCTTATCGTACGTGCAGTACATGCATGTTTCGGAATGAAAGTATTTCTTATTTACAGGAAGTTTTAGCACACATCTATTATTTCAGGAAGTTAATTTGTTTATCTGTTGTTTAACGGCTCTTTCGATAGCTATGTTATTTTCATGGCCGCTCCATAGAAAGGAGAGACGCGATACAGGATCGAGAACCGGGCATTTCTATCCCAAATATTTATTTCGTATAGTTTTTCTTGGTTCTTAATCTTCAACTGTGTAAAGCACCAATACACACCTCAACCCTTTACTTTGATTTTCTAAACAGAGCTTGGCTCGGTATAGATATGGCGGAGACACAGATAAAATCATCTCTGACTTGAATATTGGAAGTCGGACCCGAGATCCGAACACAAGACTTTTCGTTCAGCTGGCCAGCGCGTTACCACCCCTTAGTTATTTCTGCTATTGCAAAATCGTATCAAATTTCATACAAAAAGTACACAGTCAGGTCATGAATTAATGTAGGATAGAAGCCATGTTTTAAACGTCATAATTATAGGTCTCATTCAAATGCATTGTACGATTCTGGGTGTTGTGTTCATACTAATGTGAAACCTGTTTTACTACCATTGTAGAACGAACGTAATGTAAGGAGTTATGCAACATTGGAATTTGTTTTTACAAGTCTTTGTCTCACTATGAATCGTTCCTGAAAACTTTCTCACATGATTTATTCTATATCTATGGCATCCATTTCCAGATCCTGTAACTTTATTCTATTAGAAATTCTTCACTCAATGAAACAAACAAACAAACAAACAAAAACACGCGTATGCATACGGTAATGAAATAGAAGAGAATGTTCTAAAATCTAAATGTATCTACTTCAACTATCGTTGGCCAAATCGAACGATGAAATTGTAAATAAAAACAAACTGTAAATGGGAAGTGTTGTTCTTGGCAAACAAATTGTATTTTACTTCTATTCTCATCCAATATAGGTGACAGATAGTAATCGATGACGCCACTGAAAATGCTAGCCGACAATAATAATATAAAGTACAAATGTATATTAAGCCGTGATACATGTTACGGCATGTTTGATGCCTGGTGATAGAGAAACATGGTCTTACACACTTCTCTAGTTAGCCTTCACAAATATTGTATACAGATCATTATCACATGCACAAAGCGGTTACTATGTAAAATAAAGAAGGGAAAATAAACGCCCACGTGTTGTATGTGTGATATTTAACATGTATAAAGTGAAGTCATTTCACTGTTTATTTACATAATGATAAACATGTAAATTAATCACATGACTTTCAAGTCTTGAAGTAAGGATTGTTCTCAAACGTTTAGACTGACTCCTAATTGGTCACAAGTAATTCATCATTGGTTAGGGGTTATGTTTTATACTCCAGATTGCTTCCTTTGGGTTTTATCAAACTACATCAAAGGTTCTATCTTTAAAGCGTCAGAAGATTCCTTTGTTGGTGATTTTAGCAATGTCCCGAAACCAAACAAATTATTTTATCTTTCCAAATGTCAACCGGTATGTATATGTACGTATCTTGATAAAAAGCTTAAACTTTCTATATATTGTCACATTTTATATTACATGTACATGTATTGAATAGCATTTCCATGACGATATTGTTCTACTCTGGACACACTGTCGAGCAAATTACATAATATTGTTATTTTTTTATGCGCTATCAATGGAATAAAGTCCCATTTATCACCAATTCTATACACACATGTACGTACATTGTATTGATAATCATAGTCTCAAAGGACTGATTAAGGATGAAATTACACGATAAAGTATAATTTTGATATTAGTTTACATCCTATTGCGCGTATACAATCAATCACACGTGACAAGTTCTTTTGTTCTTTTTCATGTAAATATTTACATGAATACGGTGCCATATTAAAACGTCTGGATTGTTTCGCGGTCAGTACTTATAACAGCGAGTAGGTAGGTAGGTGTTATCAAGGGATAACATTATGTTATGCTAAAAAAAAAACAAATTTGGACATGAAACGAAAAAAACATTTTTGGTCAAATCGCTAAAAAATAGGATTTGGGATTTCTGAATTAGTCGGTCGCTGCAAAACAGTTTTTGATGGTCAAGTCACATCAGGCGTATATTTTGATGTTCAAGTTTGACAAACATATCGTGCTCGTCTCACATCAGAAAAATACTCGTAAGGTGACTCTGATGTTAGGTCTGTTTACAGTGAAGCGATCATAAAATTACAGCTCACTGATAACAAAAAATAAAATCTGTCTTTATCTCACGATAAATTCGTACATAGAAAACTGTATACGTTGCAGAATAGTTACAATTTCGTATTTAGTGCGGTCTGTTTGTAGTTATACTTTTATTGCAGATTTATAATTTGTTAATGTTTTGTTATTACCATGAAAATATGCGATCAGAGCTTTGAAATTTTATCGGAATGGAATTTATTAGTAAATTATTTTTGATCATCACTGAAATTAGATCAAACATGAACTAATCAAAATGTATTTTACCAGATAAAGCTGTATTTGATATAGAATGATATAGAAGTGTAATCAACCAATAATAGCTCGCTTGTGATTCACAAATTCGTTTTTTTGAAACATTTAAAGTTCCGTCAATTTTACATTGACATCGTCTATGTAGTCTTAGCTATCGAGAATCATCACAAGAGGAAGTTAATTACATTTGTATCTTTATTTATTTAAGGAAGCTATTTGATATGAGGTGGTTGTCGCTCTTAATCTAAGGTCATGTGTGAGGAAAATGATGTTCTGTCTCAAAAATATACGCTCATTTGATAACTTTATCGTTGGGTTGAACGGAAATCAAATGTCAGTGTTCCAAATAAGCTGCAAGCTGATGTAATCTGATACCTGTACGTGGTATAAATTAAATACGATACGACTGTCACATGTGATGTTCTATGTTTAGAGATAGAATGTATTAAGAAGACCAGAATGTAAGCAGGTGTCCAGTGGCTAATGGAAATAGGCTAATTACGAATCCTGGAAGAACCGCGAAGTCAGTCAGATAAAATGCTCATGTTTTGATAAACAGAATTGTATACAAATGTATAACAATAGAATACAGACTTTTCTCTCAATCAATTTCTCACGTTCACGTATAAATGAGTTTTTTATGTTGGTCTGTGTCATTGCCTTGTGTTTAATATGTCAGATTCAATTCCAGTAATTTATCCAGAATAGGAATCGCAAATACCAGAACATTCACAGATATACGCAGTTTTAATCTTCAACCCAAATGTACGGAAAGGTGGAGGAAAATTTAACCTTCAGTCAAATTTGTCACGGACAATGTTAGCCTCGCCCGTAGTTCGAACTCACAACCTCTTGATCAGTAGACGAACGCTTTAACCACTGAGCTAACCATGCAGGCGGGCTGTATCAAGCTGTTATATCAAGAAGAAAATATATTTTCTCAAAGGGAAGTATACTCGTTTAAAACCTCTAATACAATCGGATATACACACTTGTATATAGTTATATGTACATGTATAATATCATGTTACTGAAGTACAATTTCGTTAAGCAATTCAATCCGCAAAAATAGCATTGTTATTGACATGGCCACTGATTACATGTGCATGCACACATACAGTAGTTTGATATGGTATCAAAGTCCAGGTTATTGTTCGATTACATGTGCATGAATTGTCTAACGGACATTATATCTTAATTTATTGCAAAAATAAACACATTTTGCTATTTCTCTGTATTTACTTTGTCGAATTATTTTACCAACTTACAATAATTTAAAAGTACAGAACAATAGATAGTACATCGATTAAAGAAAAGCAAACTAAACAATAAACTTATGTTTAAGAAAAAAATATGTACACGAACCAGTTTGTCTGAATTCCAGCGTATTAGGTTATATTTGCAATGTGTAACAATATGTTTAAAAAGCCTTGTTATACCAGACTGTTCGATAATCTAATCTAGATTTATAAGCAAATTGCCAATTACATAAAATACTGATTGATAGAAATCTAATGCTTGCATGGATAGACACTAAGTGACAGGCAGTATTACCAGGGAAATCACTCTAGTTATGTTCACACCGTATTTAATTAATTACTTCAGTAATGGGAAAACCAGGAAGAAGCCTCACAGAATTCTCACAGAATTATAATATCATATACCTTCATGATGTTCCTCCACTATATAGACATTCAGGGATGTGTCATTCGAAGTATTTGCAGTTACACTGTCTTGAACTATTTCATCAAGCACAACAGCAAACTCTCCATTTTTCTGTCTATTAATGCTTCCATTTCCTCTTTGTGGTATTTCTACATTTTTTGATAAACCACTTATCTCTTTGTTACTATCATGGATATCTCGACGTACTTTATGTCTGATTGGTTTCAGATTGAAATTTGTTCCAATTTGTTTATTTTGCCGCAAACCAATCACATACAGTGTGACTAAAAAGCTTACGAGTGTTATACTAACAATGTAACTAAGACAATTTCTCTTAAACCTAATCCTCATCTCGTTAGTGTACTCTATATCCCAGCATAATGAATAGATCACTGTTGTAGCCTGTCTCTGAGTTCCGTAGGTTAAATGTACAGCACACAAGAATCATTAACGAATAAAGTTATCCATGGATAAGATTCACTGATTTGATCCTATTTCCGATGTGTACAGTTTTTATATTGTAAATAACTAGTGAATGAGATAACTCAAGTCTTTAGTCGTGTTTTGTATCAATGTTGTATTCGCCACACAAACTACGCTTAAGTGTATACACATTCTTACGTAGATAGTTATAGAAATGCATGTAAGCTGATATTTAAAGTAGATCCATTATCCGCGTTATCGGTGCTTTTAACTACAGCAAAAGCAAATATGACCCAGTGGTTATAACCCGAGATCTGACGGGTGCATACATAACATGAAACCCGACGCATTTTCTCATATATATATATATATATACAGTAAGAGGAGAGTAAGGGCATCCTTAAAGAATATTATGTATGCGGTAACGCGACCCACTCACAAAAATTGGCTCCTACCCAACATTTTTTGCCTCTCAGTTTTTTTTTGTCCTTTTTTAAATAAAAAATAGCATTCTGACATGTATTTAGTGTTCAATATATAAATTATTATACAAAAAAAAATATTTCAAACTTACCTACCCAATGAAAAGTTTCTAGGTAGGGTTACCGAAAAAAAAGCATTTTTTAGAGTATGGCCTGATACAAAACCTTGTCGTAATACGAGAGTATATCATACGCATCAATTTAAACTAACTAGGGTTGATACATATCTTTATTTAGACTTACTTGTATATTCCCTAAGGCTTAAACATGTTTGTCTCTGGTTACCCGACCTATTTAATTATCCCGGCGACCCTGATCTTTTCTTAGGTCTGATATGGAACGGTACACGCTTTTCACGAGACAAAACATTTCTTTTTAAATCTTGACATACCTATACTTTTTAATGAGCATGTAACTATAAACAAACACGTTTTTTTAGCCATGAACACACTTCACTGTGTCATCAGCAACAATATTATTGTAATTTATTTTATGGTTTGGGTATTTTAGACGGGTATGTTATTTATATATTTATAAACTGTGAGAAAATTATGTTAAATAACTAACACAGAACAGGTCAGAGGGTAATTTTGAACTAGACAGATGAATGGGATAATGGACGTATACGTTCGAGACACATCGTTTGTTTTTCGTAAAACAATCCGCAAGTATGCATGCATTGTCCTTCATTTATTATAATATTATGTACTCGATTTACAATCAAATTGTTCATAAAGTATGTTCTAATTTGATGATTGATAACGCGTACTTGAAAGAAGTTTTTTTACTATTTTTATGATACGTAACATGTTTATGATCTACGTGTCTTTTGTTAAAATTCTTTCACGCATTTCTATTTAGACTTCCTCTGCGTGTTATGCTATATATCAATTGTTATTGCATGATTCGTATTGAAACACCGGCAAACATCATGCATGTGTATGCTTTGCAACCAACTTACGAGGATAACTATATAACTGCACTATGTATGTAAATATATATAATGCATCAGGCATAACCTGTACTTCGAAAACTATAATGTGAATTTTGTTGATTAATTAATTAATTAATATTATTTTTTTATTTGGTGAATTGTTTTGAATACGATTGTTTCCACTGCTGATCGTTCGCGTGCCGGGTTGGCAGTTATATATACATATAAAGACCAAGATTAGTAACGTTACTCGACGAATGGAATCCAGATTAGCGGTTATAACTGCCGAATCTACTGAAATAATGTTTGTAAAACCCTTCGCATTTGCATTACTACCAGGGTGTAGAAAAAAGATATAGCTAACGAAACAATATCCTGGCTACCCCGATCAAATACAAGAATTAAAAGAACATAATTATAGTACGTAGATCGACTATTCCTTGAATTTCCTTTTCATCAGGGATGCTACACAGGTAACTGTATCATGAATAGATTATAAAAATATGAAAAAAAAAAAAAAAAATATATTTATATAGTAGAATCTAATAAATATTTTTTTTTATATATATTTTTTTTCCATATTTTTATAATCTATTCATGATACAGTTACCTGTGGGATGTTATATATTACTACATGTATATACATATATATTATGTAATATAGCATCCCTGTTTTCATACCGATTTAAATGATAATTTGATAAATTAGAAGAATAACAAACCGAATCACTAACGTTAATCCTGGTAAGCATGTCGACTCTCTGTTTCGAAGACATTTGTTTTAAACATTAATATACTCATACCGAAAAAAAACCCCGTACATTTTGTATTTAAAAGATTTTAAAAACTTTAAATGTGTTGAATTTTTGTGCCAAACTTGAAAACGCTTGATTTTCTATACACTTCCCAGTATTAAATTATATAGATTTTGTCTAATGTTATTGATTTATCAATGAAATAAGATAAAAAAAATTAAAAAGCCTAAGAATTAACAGTTTTATTTGTAAGTTTATGTTTTTTTTGGTACCAACTTCGGAGGTCATTTTGTGCAATAAATAATCAATAAAGGTTTTCAAAGAATGGTCTTTATTTACGGGTGGTCTTTATTCAGATGTTGTTGCTAACACGAGTTTGACAGCATTGTAAATAAGTCTGGTTAAATGAATTCGTATTATATCGTTTTGAACTAATTGTGAGCTAAAGTCAATAACAAAATATTATCATTAATCGCAAGATCCACTTTCAAGTATCTTACGTTTTGGGATGTTAACGAAATATCCACGAGTTGCGTTCATTAATACGGTTTGAAAAAACTTTCATTAAAGGTCTGGAGAAATAAAATATCAATGGTCAAGACCACTTTTTTCAAACTTTTATTACTCAATTCATGTTTTTACATGACAATAAGAGCAATATAGAATTATATTATTAACAAAATGAAATGAGATATAGACGTACGAAATTTTAAATAATAAAATACAGTAAGGCGGTGGTTGCTACCAAGAAAGAAAATTCGTCACGATTTTTTAAAAATTGCGTTAGAAAAAAACTATTCTAAATAAAAAAATGTACATGGTATTATTTCTAGAAGTATCATTACTAAAAACCAAAAAAAAATGTTTTACATGATTATAGAGAAGGATCCAGTGCATGATGACACAATTATAATTGTGCATGCTTAACAATTTTAATTGTATTTGTAGGTTTTTACTTATTACAAGTCAAGAGACAGAAAAAAGATAAAAATATGAAAATGGAATGACATAGGAAGATAGTCAATATTCTCTTATTATTAATAAAACATATATAACATTGTGTACATTTATGTTGATTGTAATGGTTCAACAATAGCAGCAGTAATAATACAAATATTTGATTAAAATATGAAAATGCAAATTCAGATATAGGTACATGTATTTGAGCATATATTTAAAAAAACATATAATTGAACAAGATACAGAGGATATAATGTACAACAAACAAAAGTGAAAATGATACATTCAATTCATAATGGTGTTATCTAACAAACAGACAGACACATGCGGTAAACTGGAGACATCATAGATTCCACAAGAATCTATTAAAAGACAGAAATTGAATGTCACATGCACCTTAATTAAATCGAAAGTTTATCTTCCTATGTCAACAGTTTCTGTAATTGGTGGTCAAAATTACCACTGGAAGTATTTGTTGTATAATGAACCGTCAAAGTATGGTACTGATTCTGGGCTTACAAGTATGACTACATCTTAGAGTTGATCAGACTATAAAAATCATATTATGCCAAGTGGACATGCAATAAGGGAATCTTTTTACACTCAAAAGCTTTTTTTACACGAGATTACCAACTTTTCACGTCATGTTCAAAACGATCCGTCTTGATCAACAATTAGCAAGAGATAACCCTAGCTCATATAGTCTTTATGTACTCGTATGTGTGCACACTCAATTCATTAGAGATCAATTTGCGACCCTTTTAGAATTCTCATAAGCCTTATTTCACATACAGCAAGCTCTTTTAGGACGTGCACTCGGATAGCTACAGGAGATTAATCATGAATTCCCATCAGCAAAATTTTATCATTAACTAATGCTATCTATCAGCATAAACGGCATATTTATTCAGAATGTATGTATTAGTATCATGCATATGGCATAAATACAAAACTACAGAATGCTAATAATTGTAAACATAGGATGAGTAACCTATAAGAAGATTTCATCATTTTTTATCATTTCTTCTTTTTTTTATTTATCGTCTATTAATTATTATATGTTAAGATTGAACAACATTATATATATGTTCATATATTGTCAAAATGTTAAAAAAGCATGCACCCCTGGAGCATAAAACGAATAGAGACAAAAGTGGAATAAGCTAAATTTTGAACATTGGGTAAAATGATACTGAAATTTGTCTGATCTGGTCGGTATCTCAAACTGTATAGTTTAATTATTGTTTCTAAATGTTGATGTTCAGAAGCATATTTGATGCATTGAATTCATCCGGGCTAATGTGTGGTTTCAAGTGGTTTGCAACACTGAATGTTTTAAGCACTCGAATGTTCATGATTCAGCAGCTAACATTATTTTTCCTGTGAATGACCCAAATAGAATCAGAGACAAGTGATATAATATTATGAAGCAACATTTTATGCTCAACGAATCTACTAAGAGTTATATCATGTTAATTGATTGCTGTAACTCGACGAATAAAAAATCTTATTCCGTTTAGTTTCAAAAGTCCTCAATTCATTCTTATATTTTTACACACGGCAAATTGTATTTCAATAAAACATAAAAAAGAGCGTCCCTGGGTGGGCTTGAACCACCAACCTTTCGGTTAACAGCCGAACGCGCTAACCGATTGCGCCACAGAGACACTTGCGAAGGTCTGTTCAAATTATATATATATACAAAGTAAGTGATTTTCCTAATTGATACTTGACCCGGAAGTGCCTTGACAATTTGAGTATTTTGTTAACTGTCACCTGAAAAGAATGGTATAAACATTTATTATATTACGATGCTTTATTTACTCCTTGTGTTTCTTATTTTGATTGAATTATCATTCCACTTTTAGTATTTCTCATTACCTTTCGTTTTTGAAAGTCAGGAAATAATTAATGAACTTGGTGTGAACTGTCATTTTCCCTTATTTTTTGTACAAGTTGACGGTATTTCGGACACAACCAAATGTACTTATGATGTTTACGAAACACAATACAGTAGATTGTTTACTAAATTTGTCAGAATGTATACGAAAATATGTTCTGATAGATGGACTGGAACTCGCGATCCCCCCACCAATCTTATCATTACTAGCCCCTCACCTCTGTGGGACGTCAGACGTTATGTAACATTAGTCATTACCCTAGGCTAATCACACCTAAGATGTGAACGAGACAGATTGTATTTAATTATAGCGGCAATTTTAATTGGAAACTTTGTTTTGATTGCTTTTTATGAAGATCAAACAATGCTAGCTGTTTGTTTTCTTATTATTGACATAATTTTAATATACTGTTGGTTAGTTCCATCAGGGATGCTATATTACAATATAGCATCCCTGGTTCCATGTGCGACATGGAAAACTAGTCTAACATAATCATACATGATTTATGATTCGTTTCAACAGAGTAAGAAGGCAATCCTTGAAAATTGTACTTATTTTCTTTTTTTAATGAAATATTTGAATGAAGCTAAATATAACTTCAATGTATTTTAGCATATTTAACATCTTATCTCAAATGAGATCCGCCTCCGTGGTTGAGTTGATAAGGTTGTTAATTCACTTTAAATCAATGTAACCCGAACTGATATAGGGTCGTGGGTTTGAGCCCAGCTACCTGCCATGAATCTTTATGTGAGAAATTAGCTTTAACGGAGAATGGGAGTCCAGCTAGCACTGGTTCTTTACTTCTTAACAGGAACAATGTTTAGGTGAACTGTCCCCCTCATATGTCTCTGACTGTTGAAAAGGGGCGTAAAACTCGATCAAACCAACAAACATCTCAATTAAGAGGGGTTGTATCATCACATACTTGGTTGCATGTTCTGTAATGTGTATACATAAGGTGATGGTCACACCTCATTATCAACCATTGCACAGTATATTATATAGACACACTATAATTTATATATGGTACATTAAACCATTGAACGGGTATACATTTAGGAACTGCATGGTATCTTAAGGCTATTGTACATATATAAAAATCTTGGACCCGCCCCAGTGAATTGAATCTCAGTCAGGACCAAATTTCGGAAGACGGACAAACCCTCCCCCCTGGACAAAAACCCTCCCAGTGTTTTTAACCTAGGTGGATGAAACCCCTCCTGTGTTTTTTTCGAGGCAGACAAACCCTCCCCCCAGTGTTTTTTTTTCAGATGGACTGTAATTCATTTCAAACTATTACACTGAATTTGTTAATACACATGTATGAAATACAGTATAAAACTTGGTACATGAGTAGCATCATTGTTTTCAATATTTTTTAAACAGGAATATTGGAATATTACATAAAGGGGGGGAGTTGTCTGCCTTGGTAAAAACCAATACTCTGGGGGCTTTTTCCGGGAGGGGTTTTGTCCTACATTCCCAAATTTTACATGTGAGGACAATGTCCATGCAGCCAGCTTACGGTAGCTAGGTTGGTGGTTTTATCTTTGTGTACACCTGGGGGTCTTTCTCCACTATTAATGTTGCTGAAAGTCGCCAAATGACCTGGATGTTGGTTTCATGTTAAAACTCTTTGAAAACAAAAAAATGCATTCATTTATTAAAAAATGTGCACGAAGTGTATAAGTGTACTTAGTAGACTTTTTAGTACTTAAGGATGTTTCCTACTTGTAATTTTCATGTAGAAATACGAACAGGTGGAATGGAAACTGATGGACAGATTTTTTTAAAACTGCATGATCATATATGTATTGTATGATAAAAGAAACATTGTAAGCGAAAGAAATTGGGGGTCACAATTTTATGCCTTTTCAAAGAAAAGGGGGTATATTGCTTTGCCCATGTCGGGCAGTTGGAAGATTGGTCTGTCCGTCCATAACAATCTGCCCTTGAAATGGCCTAAAATAAGCAAAAAATTCAAATTTAAGAGCAGATAACTCAAAAATGAGAATTGTGTCAGTGTGACCCCCAATTTTTTTCGCTTAAAATGTTTCTTTTATCATACGCTACATGTATGATCATGCAAAGTTTAATAAATATCTGTACATATCAGTTTCCATTCTGCCTTTATGTCCATTTGAAAACTGTAGGAAATGTCCCTAAAAGAAGTAAAATCATATACATGCAGGTACTAAGATCTTTTTTCTCCCAATAAGTTTGTATGTACATACTTTATCTATATCATTACCTTGAAATGATGGTAAACATGACAAGAGGAATGATTTTAAAGGTATAAGTCATCATGAAGATCAGTTTATTGATTTTATTAGTGACTTCTGTGACCATATGATATTAATGAGATACTGAAATGTTTAGTTAATTTAAACTTATCCTAGTGTTAATTGCTTCTTGTATGTGATATACTTGCGGTTTTAATACTTACTTGGCTTGGTCGTTTCTGTGACCTCACATGTTGGTATACATACGGTATGTCATGTTAATTTGTCATTAAAACTTACCTATTGGATATTATTGTGTGTAGTTATATTGTGTTGCCTACGTGTTGGTTCAGTCATTATGGTGAGTGAATATTTATGAAATGTTCCTTTTGTTTAGATATTTTACAAACTTTATGTTTGTACGGACCAATTAAGTACTGCATAATTATTGTATAGTTAGTTCTTCTGTAAGAAAGAACTAAGTACAAACATTTCAAAACAGTCTCTCCGAGTGATTTATCTGTTGTTGTTCCCTGAACAATCCTAGATAGACGATTGTTTTAAACACCATCATCTTTAACGTAGCAATATTCTGGCTGTCAAGTTTTCATTGTACTGTGATGTGTAAGTATATAACTGGTTGCCTTCTAGACTTCATAAGATCCATGCCTCTCTAATAGTATATAATTATTTGGGTTATTGTTGATTGCATTTTCTCCCATTTTGGTTAGAGGTTTAACAAAGTAATAATTTCTAGCAGAATGATTAACAGATTGTTAAGTGGGAAGTAGTATGATATAAACGAGTGCCTAATTATTGATGATTTTATATTTTGTGTCTGTTTCAGAGTTACATTGTATGTGGAGACGAGTTAAGTGAAATACATTGTTATGGTAAGTCTGTGTTTTCTTTCATTCAAGTGTCAGACATTTATGTAAACAGTCAAACCTGTGAACAAAGGCCATCATTAGGAAAACAAGATGTGGCTTTATTGACATGTGACCTTAATTCACAGGTCACTTTGCTCCTATTAATCAATGATAGTTTTTTAAAAAATGGCCTTTATTGACAGGATGGCCTTTATTCTGAGATGGCCGCTAACGCAGGCTTGACTGTACGTCAGAAAATAACTTTCAGTACAATGCTGTGTCATAACTATTATATTGAGAAATCTAATAAATACTTCATAAATTATCATTTACTCAACAATTTAAAAATCAAAACTGGTTAGATTGCACAAAAATATGCTCATATATAGCTATAAGTTTTAATTTTTTGTCCATTGAATTGATGCAAATATTGGTCCCATTATAATTTACATTCATACCTGTAAGTAGAGCCCACCTGTTTACATTAATTACTCATCAGAACATATTTATGAACATGAACTGACCAAGTAAACATTTAAATAAATGCCATCTATGCTTATAAGACTTACATATAATTCTTCTCTTGTCTCTACTTCTTTTGTTCAATATTTTGTCTATAAATGGTCCTGAATTTTGTAAATTATTCCATTATTATCGAATTAAAAAACAATTAGATTATACAGAGGGTTCTGTCCTGTAAAAGTTTTTTTTTATTTTAATAAATTAATGCTTAATTGTAAATGAATTTGTCAATTAAGAAAAAATGAAGGCAGATAACTCTTGTGTAGTACCAAAACAAAGTCAACATTTTTTTAAAGACAGTTTAATGCTTTTTAATATAGTTTGTTTATATATCTGTTGTAGGTGATGGCGCATACTGTTGTGGATTGAGAAATGAAGAATGTTGCTGGCCATCAGATCTAGGACCAACCGCTTGGTGTAAGTCTTACCTGCAGGTTCATTGTAAACATGATTTGTCCAAAGACAATAAATAATAAGTATAATTTATGTTCCAAAGATTCTTAATTTGTATGATTATGATTGTTTATAAGCGATTTCTGATACATCGTTCATACCCCCTGAAATTATACACAGCAAAATATAAACATATTATGTGTATTTATAACAATGAATTAAACATTTACTAACATCACATAATGATTACATTGTACATTAATGAAACTAGTGGCCATCATCAATATTTACATGTACAAACATTTTAATGTACTTATTACATTATATATTAAATCTAATGAGATTAGCTCAATATTAATTAATCCCCTTTTTTGTTTTTTAAGGCGAGCATTGATTTTACTTAATTTGTAGAATTGGAACACTTTGAAAATAATTAAATGTTTGTTTTATAAAATAGAAGCGAAGTATTGAGAGTAGGACAGTACTAAAATGGTGTTCTAGTTGATATATACATATAATAATGTTACATAAAAAGGTAAAAGTGGAGATACATTTTTATGCTAGATTTTGGTATACTATATACTGTATATGTAATGCCAAAATCTAGTACAAAAATTTACATGTATAAATGAGGATGTGAATGAAAGGATATGAGGTAAAGGAATGCATGCTATTCATGGTCATAAGTTAATGACTGTTAAATGAATGTAGCCATATGTCTGTGCATTAATTCATTACCCTTATGTGGTTGTAAACTATATAATTATGTAGGATTTACTTTTACACATATATATTGCATGTAATTGTGATACTGATTTAAGGTTAGCGGGTTCGGGGTTAGGGGCCGCACGTTACCAAAAAACAAATATTTTTCTTATGCTTAAGTTGAGTGCATAATTTTGGTACGGTTCAAAGCAGAGATTTCATCTCTCGCTGCAGATGTGTTAAAACAGAAAATAGAATTTATTAATTTATCAAAGGGGAGTAACTGCTACAGACTGTTAAATAATATGTCATTGTCCAAATTAATCATATGCAGTCTCATGAACTCTCATTATCAAGTATATAAGTATGTTATAGTGATTTTACCATTCAGTTCATGTAGACATGGCTTTAGGCAAGTAGTTGCATGTAGTTGATTATTTGTGTTTTATAAACTTTTAAAGCATTTATAAAGATATGTTTATACCAGTTACATGCATGCTCATTGAAATAGAGTTGGTAGGTCGAGACTTTTTTGGCTCTTGAAAGCATATAGAGTGAGAAAATGAGTTTACTGTTCCTCTGGCCTTAAAAAAGCCTAAGGTTATTAGTTGGGTAACCAGAAACAAGCTATTTATTTTGTATTTGATGTACGTAGTATTGATTAACTGTCTGTATTAGAAAAGGTAACTAGATACATATTTTCATACACTGAAATCACAACACTATTAAGCTATAAGTGAAGGCATATATGATTAATTCAGACAAAGACATTCAAGGGGACTGTTTAGCTCGGTCCGAGGAATTCTGGATTGTTACTTAAGAGGCCATCACTGTAAAAAACATTGAACTAATACATACAAGTCACTTTTTAATTATGCCTCTGGCACTTATGATATGTGGGAGCCATACAGTGATTGTCCTGTCAGTCCGTAGAAGGTAAAGTAGATTTTACGGTTTTGTCTTGCACAAACACCTCTTATTAGAACACTTGAATACTTATACTGTTGTTGCCCACGACCATTCTCAATCCACCCATATCAACCAACCTCACTTTGACCTTGACCTAATTTGGAAGAATGATTTAAATTGGCTGTTTCTAGGTTAACTAGATTTTGTGCCTACATTGTTTACATTTTTTAATTTCGGTGTTTTGCTGCTCAAATATGCATTTATTGAATGCAGTGTCTTGTTACATATATATATATCTTAATTAAGGTAATATGTCTCCTCGTAACCTCTAGACTCATCATTATATAGGAAGTTACCCGTTGCTATTAGAATAATGGGTTAATTAGTATACTGGTATGTGAGCCATGTGGGTACTGGTCAGGACAACTCATGATCATACAAAAACCATAGTCCCGTACGCTTGTATCTATATATATGCTTAGACACTTTTTTTCGATTTTTTTTTTGTGTCGGTCCCCTATGACAAAAACTACTAATTTATTGTTTAACCCAATACAAAACAATATTATTATAAATACTGACTGGTTCAACTACCTATTGCATCATATCGGCTTGTGTAGTAAAGTATATTGATTTATATTACTAACTGCTCTAAATAAATAAAAGTGATATATGCATGTATGTATGTAATAATGTACATAGTTATATTATTATACCCCTGTAAACAAATTAAGTTTGAGAGCTAGGGTGTATATTTAAGTCACTCTGTTGGTCAGTGGTTGGTCCACCTGAATACTATTTCACAAGTTTGTGGAGTGAACTTCTTCCACATTCCTGAAGCGATTGCAATGAAATTTGAAATATGTCATCAGTGATGACTCATCACCATGAAGTGTAGATGTGCAAGACACAATTTCCATGCCCAGTGACACACACATTCTAGAGTTATGTGCCCTTGAACTTAGCACTGTACAATGGCATTCTTAGTGTCAAAGCTAGGAGGAGGAGGTATTCGTCACTACTGTGACAAAGCTCTAGTATTTATATAAATTAATTGTGTATTTCAGGGGTGTGGTTTGGCTGGTTCTGGGTTATTTTAGCTATCTTAGCTTGTGCAGTCTGTATTTGTATATGTAGACGTCGTCGCTATGCTGCTCAACCAAGATATGTGATTATTGATGAAGGACAAACTGGTTATGGAACAGTTCCAAGAAATTATAACTATGTTACAAGTGCAGCGGTACCAAGTATGGCTACTGCACCACAACCTCCTTCATACCAGGTAATAATAGGAGTCAAATTTTGTTTATGAATTCATAAATGGGATTAACAATAATCCAGAGCCTGTCCGCTTAATTTCATATGTAGAGTTTTAACTCAATAGGTAGAGAAGTAATTACTTAGCTTAATATATAGAGTACATGTACATTTGCTAAGCCAGTAGGTTGAATACTTTACTCAATAGGTAGAGCATGTAGCTTCACCACTTAGCTTAATAGGTAGAGCATGTAGCTTCACCATTAAGCTTGATAGGTAGAGCATGTACTTCACCACTTAGCTTAATAGGTAGAGCATGTACTTCACCACTTAGCTTAATAGGTAGAGCATGTACTTCACCACTTAGCTTTATAGGTAGAGCATGTAGCTTCACCATTAAGCTTAATAGGTAGAGCATGTACTTCACCACTTAGCTTAATAGGTAGAGCATGTAGCTTCACCATTAAGCTTAATAGGTAGAGCATGTACTTCACCACTTAACTTAATAGGTAGAGCATGTAGCTTCACCATTAAGCTTGATAGGTAGAACATGTACTTCACCACTTAGCTTAATAGGTAGAGCATGTACTTCACCACTTAGCTTAATAGGTAGAGCATGTACTTCACCACTTAGCTTAATAGGTTGAACATGTAGCTTTACCACTTAGCTTAATAGGTAGAGCATGTACTTCACCACTTAGCTTTATAGGTAGAGCATGTACTTCACCACTTAGCTTAATAGGTAGAGCATGTACTTCACCACTTAGCTTAATAGGTAGAGCATGTACTTCACCACTTAGCTTAATAGGTAGAGCATGTACTTCACCACTTAGCTTAATAGGTTGAACATGTAGCTTTACCACTTAGCTTAATAGGTAGAGCATGTGCTTCATCAATTAGCTTAATAGGTAGAGCATGTACTTCACCACTTAGCTTAATAGGTAGAGCATGTATTTCACCACTTAGCTTAATAGGTAGAACATGTACTTCACCACTTAGCTTAATAGGTAGAGCATGTAGCTTCGCCACTTAGCTTAATAGGTAGAGCGTTAAGTCTACAGACCTCAGATTTATTTGTTTAGTGATGATTTTGTTGAAGACCTTGTTTCCGTGACCTTTCACCCTCCACCATTTATATGGAGAAATTAACATGTCCATGCGGAGAACGAGGTAAGTACTGGCACAGAATCCAGGAAAAATGGTTATATATAAAAGTATGCCCAAAAAATGTATTATATCAAATATCGTCCATCTTGTGTTGGGAGTTGTAAAATGGATGTATGGATATGAACATTTCATTAATTAACAAAATGCACTCTCATTTTTAGCTCACCTGATGAAATCAGGTGAGCTTTTAGGATCGTTGAATTCCCGTCGTCCATCGTCGGAATCGGACCAGAACCTTAAGAGTTATGGGCCCTTGGATTAGAAAATTTGCTACATTTTAGCTTGTTTAACAGTATTATACCTTCATTGTTGGTTTTGATATCAAAATCTACATAAAAATGGGTTATACGAGTTGGAAACTATATTATCTGGTCATTAATTATTTTGACTTTATTCTCAGGTGAGTGATAAAGGGCCATCTTGGCCCTCTTGTTTTCTAAAAGGATAATTGAACATGAGTCTGGGAACATTTAAATTTGAGAAGTATGAAACTTTTGTTTTCAAAATTATTACTACATTGAATTTTCTTGTCACCTGCTTGATAATAAGAGTTGTGTTGTGAACTTTATGGTATTTTATGTTCTCAATTTTAGGAGAAGCCACCTGATTACACAGCTGTAGCATCAAGATAAAAGGATTCCTGAGGAACATAATTAGGATCACATTATATCTAATGCATGTGACTATCATAAACAATTCAAACTGTGAACAATGTCAAAAAATTGATTCAATAAGCGCTTTCTGCATACATATGGGCATAAGCGTTTACCAGAATTTGTTGCACATATTGTCACCTTTAAATGGTAATTTTGTATATATGTAACCAATCAAAGTTATAATACAGAGGATTATATTTGAGATAAATTTACTGCAGTGTATTCAACTATTTTCAAACTGCATAGCATTGCATGATTTGTTTAATGTAGTGATGTGACTAAAACATAACCCCAGCATTACAACTAGTTTTGAATTCTGAAACTACAGCAGAATTACTTATGCCATGCTCAACTTAAATCATTATGGTCATAATTTTTGTATTAAATTACTTGAACTACATGTATGTTGGTAAAACCAGTGTGGCATAGCTCATCGTTCACATATGATTTGAACTTCTTGTTCAATCAACGAAATAAGTAACTGCTCTCATGCTTTTAGAATTGTGCAATGTTTTATTTGTATAGTTTAGTGAAAGTGATTGATTTATTTTGATTTTTTTTTTTCTTCAACTATTTCCCATTTTAAGTGATTTTGCAGAGAATATCTGTTAAGGACTCACATGTATTTGTATGTAACATTTATGTTTTTATATCTACTTGTATTTGCCATTATTGCTCTAGATGTTAATTTTAATTTAGGAACAACATTTTGACTTAAATATGATTTACATTCCAGTGTACTTGCAGAGTTAATAATTATGTATTTGTGTAATTTTCATTTACTTCCTTGGTCAGTTTTGCTCAAACATGATGATTACATGTCTAATCTGTCACCATGGTTACACATGTTGCTATGTAGTGATATGTTTACATGCGTGGTAAATTGAATATTTTGGATTCCTTTTATTGTCATAAATTTTCAGTATTGTTGATACTCTACTTTAATGCCTTATCTGGCTGGTAATCTGTTTTAAAATGGTTTTATTTGAAACTGGTTGTAGATATACTTTTAAGACCATATAAACTTGTTAGCATGAAGTTTAATTTGCAACTTCTTATCTAGGTCTGGTCTGGTTCATGAGAAACTGATAGAGCTGGGTATCGGTCCTTAAAAGCGTATCACGATATATCACAATATTTCATGCTGTATCGCGATACATATAAATGGTAAATTTACAGAAAAACATTACCAATTAATATTTATATAATGCATTGGGTAATAATACAGACAATAACTCACAGTGTATTTTCACATTTCAAATAATGTGTTCTGTTTTAGCAGTGTTGAAACTATTAATGCATGTATAAATATAAATATGTATGTGTTCACAGTTAATAATATTACAAGATTGACCAGCATTTAGACATAAATAACACTTTACCACAATTTATGAACTTTTTTTACAATAATAAACATAAAGTTCAGTTATTTAAGCTTAACCCGATGTATCAGTATGCTGAAAAAATATTGTGATATTGATATTGTCTAGCTGATATCGCGATATACCGATAAAACCTCCCAGCTCTAGAAACTGAATTATTGAAACAAGTTATCAATCTTATGTGGAAGATCATTCACCTTAGATGGAAACATTAGATGTCAGTAAAAATGTTTAAAGATATTACACCATTTATGTACCATTGACTTTGTGCATAATATGTTATTAAATAAAATGTTAATTAATGAATCGTATTTCTTTTTTGCTCTGCTGATGTTTCCAATCTCAATTAAATGTTATTCATCAGCTATACTACTTGAATAGCTTTGACTTGCAGATGTAATATTTCAGTACAGAGCAGTGTAGAGATTGCTGTATTACTATTGTAGGTTCGAGATATTAGTCAAATCTTACCAAGTGCTCAAGGTTGGCTATTGAGATCGAGTGTTGTCTGTCGTCTGTGCGCACTCCCCTACGATTGCTAAACGTCTGACTCTGTGCAACCAGATCTTGCAGATAAACGCGCAGTAGTTCTTATTTTACTCGCAGCCTTTCAAGGTGAACTGGTGACGTCATAAAAAATGCCAATGACTATGAAAGCACTATCAATTAATCACTTACAATTAAGGAGTCGATAACTGACGACTGTTGGAAATACCCAACATTACGCGACTCCTATTTGCAGAATTTTAGACTCTCAAACGTGTTTATCGTTCACAATTGATAAAATGGGCATCAGTATCCCATTGAAGAGAAACAGGTTGTCTTACATTGCTGGGTTCTCAGGGTCAGTCATGGTGGAAAGTAGCCTGTACGTGAACAACAGTAACAAAATGGCGGCCTCCCTATTATGTCCGAGGCACATTCTTTAGACAAACGCAGAGGAGTTCCGATTGATAGAAATTGACCGCATATTTCAGGTTGGAACTCGCAACTATAATTAAAACTGACAATGTATAAGGTAATGCAATTAAAGGTACTCTCCATTGTGTGAGTTTTTTGGAAGTATCGGTACCTCGTGTTCTACCACCAGGGGTTCCCCTGAACACCACTTGGGCGTAAGTGGGTCCCAGATTCAGGATAAAAAATGATGGAAGTTTTTCTTCACTAACATGCCATTAATGTTTGGGGTAATTTTATTTTGTCCCAGAGAATTAGGTTCTCATTCATGTCAGAAAACCAGATGTTTTACTAATTTTAGGTGAAGTGTCATTCAACTTTCTGTGGCTTTAGTTTTATTGTGTTTTTCATTACTTCTCTTAATTGCAATACGTAATTGCAATATGGGTCAATTGTATTGCAATATATACATAGATATAGTCGAATAGATATATATATACAGCCTACATGTATTGAAATGCAGGTCATGCCATACTGTAACGTTGCACCCCTATTGATAATCTACCTGACTTGAATTATTGTCCACAATTTCTTAAAGTTATGAAGAGTTGGATAAAAATTCAATTAGTGACTGGCAGTGAATACGTCAGCGGTTTGATTTTGAACAGGCTTATAAATTGTTATTTCCCCATCAAATGAAATTAGATTTGTCTGAAAATTTACACGTACTGTACCAGTGACTGCTAGCAAATTTGCATCGATTTGCTCCACTCCTGTCGACATTTCTAATTTCCATAGAACAGTTTAATAGGATGAACACTAATAGATCTATATGTACTTGTATATTTACAAAGATTATGGTCACTAAATTACAGTCTGTACATATAAAATCTTTTAGAATCCACATAATTTTGGGTTCACCTTATCCAGAGATGATACATATTACACCTCTGCCTTATCACAGAATTAAAATTAGCAGACGACAACAAACGGTTTGAAGGCGGTAAAATTTTTAATAAACTAGAGTGAATAGCTATGCCGCGCATTAGTGATTTGTTGACCAACGCCAGAAACAAATACTGCATTCTTTTATTTACTTAGATATTATATATCCTTTTAGCTGATTCCTATTTAGAATTATTCACCGGGAACCAGAAAATAAGTTGCTTTTTAGTCAAAGGGAAGTTACTCAAGTATTTTGATAACTATTTAAGGTCAACGGGAAATAACTCTATATTAAGTCGGCTATTTCCGTTAGTAAGTCCGGCTTATTACGTCAAAAACGATAACTTCCGAAAGTGCTTAGATAAATAGTGAAACCAGTAGAACTTTCATCCTTCTGGTCAACACCGATCAGTCCGTATCATCCGGAGACTTCCCTTTGACCATTGATTTAATGATGTGTGCAGTTAGATAATTATGTAGGTGTGTTTGCGCCAAATTGTTTGAATGGAAAACTTCTATGTTAGTCAAAACCGCGACGCTAAAGATATTTAAGATGTATGTCGACTCCTCATGCTTTTGGTGAGCCGTCCAATCTTAAATTGTGGGGTTCGAGCCCATTCTTCTGGATGTGCCTCTCTGAGCTGTCTGATGGATATTTGCTGGACAGGACGCCCAGATAGCGCTCTGTAGCATATCCCAGACGTCTTCGATTTGATTTAGGTCGAAAGATCGAGCGGGCCAGTCCATTCAGTTGAGTGCAACCTGTCACAAAAAATTAATTCAAGGACTGGATAAAGAATCTTCTTGGACCAGCCTACTTATTTCCTTGATGTATACTCTTCGGTGAGATGGAATTTTCAAGCTTGTAGGACATGTCCGGCAGATATTTTTGCCTTTCGTGAAATCTATTTCATACTTCTCTTTATCAGAGACCTTCAAACAATGGTAGTATACTGTCATCCCACCCCTGCTAATTTGGCACAAAATCCAGAAAAAACTTTTATGTGGTTTTATGCCTAGATCAGACATTAACATTATAAACGTTTTTTTTTATTTCTTTGTGCCCTATTATAATTTTCTTTACTTTTACGAGTTTTTATAATAAAATCACATTTCATCTTAGAAGAGGCAGGTGCACGATGACGTGATGTACTACCATAGTCAAATAAGTCACAAATTGCTTGTGTGTTGATAGTATGTCAGAATGAATTTTCATGATGTACTTCTGAGTAGTTTATGTGGTTTACAAAGACAACAAAACACAATTTCATTGGACAGTAATGTTTACTGCAAAGCCTGGCTTACAGAACAACTCTTTAACAAACCAGATGACATTTACACTTTTTTTTCATTAATTTATAAGTCCACTTTATCGTGTTGCCATGGAAACTTGCCAGACACGAATCAAGTTGTCGGTGTATCCAGCGAAGAGCGTCTGTCCATCAGCTGACCAGGCTAAAGAAATACACTGTGGAGGTTCTGCCTTGCTTCCAGTTCCAATAACTTCTTGTCTAAGTTCATCTACCACCACCTTACCTTCAAGATCCTGTGACAAAGAAAACAAAAGGAGGGTATAATAAGTGGACAGGAAATATTTTTTTGCATCATGTCAACTTAAGAGTTTCTTGCAGGTGATTTGGAAAGACAACTTAGTATTTTAACTTGTAATGTTCAAACACAGAACATTAAACCTGTTCATTCTGATATATACCTTTATTATATTAATGACCATGGTGATATAATCAGGGCAACTCTTATTATGAGATCACCACAAAACTAGAAGACCAGTATCTTTTTTTCAAGTAAGCACTAACCCATGTTTGATTTCAGTTAGAAATTTAATTCAAAATAACAATTTCTAATTAGACTTTTAGCAATGCAACCACACACAAGTATATAAGAACAATTTAATACACAGAAAACCTACCCAGATTTTGATGCTAGGTCCAGTAGCGGCACACAGCCAGTATCTGTTAGGACTGAAGCAAAGAGCATTGATAATGCCGCCACCATCCAAAGTGTACAAGTGTTTGCCTTCATTCAAGTCCCACAACATGGCATTACCGTCCTAAAATAACAAGTCAACATTTTAATATGATTATAAGTCCATCAGAAGAAAATAAACTTAAATGCAAATCGGACCAAAATACACCTCTATAACACTACAATCTAACTAATAATTTCACAATTCTGTTCTTAACAAGTGAGATATTGAAGAAACTACTTACATAATGATATGCATTAAATATTTTCATGTTATAAACAAGTTATAAACAAGTTATAAGACTTTACCTTGCCACCAGAAGCACACAATGAACCATCAGGAGAAACAGTAACATTATTCAAATATCCATTATGGCCAAAGTGGTTAGTCTTTAGCTTACAGTTGGTCAAGTTCCAAACCTAAAACAAATAAGACATCAATTTAGATTTCAAGATACTGAAGTTGTCCATACTAATTCTATTAAATATTTCATACTGGCATATACTGGGCTGATTTAATCAAAATAATCTAAAAACAACAGTTGTACAACAGCCTTACATCAATCATTAGTAAGTGAAATGAGATATAGTATCTCTGACAATTATATCCTGCCAACTGATTTAACACTATTAGCAGATAAGCAAACCTTTTAGTGCTATTTTTGTGCAAAAACAGGTGTGCATGATCTAGTTGCCATAAACGAACACATACCAGATGCTAATAGCAAGGTATCAATCCCCTGGATGTATTTCAGGGATTACATCAGGAATTAAAGATACTTTTCTTGAGCTCAACACACTCTTGGTAAACATTTTTACCAAGGATTTTCAAGGACAAAACAACAGCCTTTGATCTATTGGCTTTAAAATTAATAGGATACCAAGGGATTGACCGACCAATGAACATGTGCAAAGCAACATATCCCACTTTATTGAAGGAGGGCATAAAAATACAAGAAGAGAAATGTGTGAGAATCACAAGAGTTTAGTCAGACTAATTTCTGAAGGCCTTAAAATCTATGATGATGTCCTTGTATTCTTTATTCCATAACCTATCACTCAAAATGAATTGGTTACTTTGTATACATTATACAACATGTATCAACAAGCAATGAATATAAAATTAAATTAAATCATGCTATCTATACTTCAAATGTCCTTTCATACAACAGCAATAAATCAGGACATATTGAAGAAGTACACCACTTAATACCTACCTTAACTTTTTTATCCCAACTGCTGGATACAATGATTGGGTTGGCTGTATTTGGTGAAAATCGCACACATGACACCCAGTCAGAGTGACCCTCATCCTACAAATATCAAAATTATAACTTGTCAAAAAAAAAAAAAATACAAGACAATACAACCAACAACTAAACTTGATCATTAGCAGTCTACATGGTTGCGACATAAATGAGTACAATATATAGAAAGAATAACTAAATAATTACTCCAGTCAAAATTATTCTGTAACAAATGATAAGCTTCAACTCGTCTATAGTAGTCCATTCACACTGGTAAGATTCTTTTCAATGCAAGTAAAATGACGTTTAATAACAAGATCTTAACCACTGATGCTCATGTGGCTAACAATATTTACCTGGATGGTGTATTTGCAGACACCAAGGGTGTTCCAGAGCTTGATACATTTGTCTCTGGATCCAGACACAATCTGTCTGTTGTCAGCTGAGAATGCAACACTCAATACATCCTTTGTATGACCCTTGAACATTCTTGTGGTCTTAGATCTATGTAATAAAATAATAATACTTGTCTATCAGCTAATTAGTACGAAAAATGAGTAATTAAGCTATTAAATTTTTAACATGTTTACAAAATTCCAGGAAGTTCATCTCGATTTGTACCTAAAACTGATATGACAAAAGGTAACAAATGTAAGCATTTTCTTTGTATTAATAAATTAAGTCTGAAACCAATCTATACCAGTAATCCTTAGCAGGGTTTTCAATAACAACCGGCTGCAGGCCAATTTAGCTGCTTAGAACTGAGGGCCAGGAAGAAATCTCAAAAGTTTAAGAACAGTGCTGGAAAAATGCCTAGAGCCCCCCCCCATCAGGCCTAGTTAGTCTAGCTTTCGGGCCTGTTGGCCACAAACTTATTGTGAGCCCTGCCTTAGTAACCTTCTAAGCATATTTCAAACAGCATCCATTTATCACTATTTGATCATATAAATTGATCAGCATGTTTCTTCTTTCATTCCAAGTAAGACACATCGATGCAAGACATTAACCAACTAAATGACACATCAAATGACTTAAGACAGTTAAGTTCAGTTAAAGATAAATTGAGAAACAATTGACAATTAGGCTTAAATTAAAATTAAGTTTGTTTGCCCTTTACCGACCGACCCAAAAAAATCATGCTGACTCAAAAAAGATTTTATTGCAAAATCTGGGAGAACTTCCATTTTTATACTTAACATTTAAACATTTAAAGTAGGTATCATTTAAAGTAATGAAGGAAAACAATAATTAATTTGTGTTAAGGCACTGAGTACATATTTATGGTTGATTAAAGCACACAATAAATGGTTGTATGGTAGCAAAATACATACAATGAATATAGAATGCTTCTAGATAGAAGTGTAAAGGTCAAATTCAGAAATAAAATACAATATTTTTCCTACCTACCGACCCTCTTCTAACATTCAGGGTTGGTAAAGGGCAAACAAACATATTTTTTTAATTTAGGCCTTAGGGTTTATATTGGGAAATTTTATCAATAAACAATCTCAAAGGAACTAGTTTAACAATTGCATGGCAGAAAAACACTACTTTAAACCGCATAAAAATTCATGCACACTGAGCTAGTGTTGGCAATGGAAAGCTGAACTATCGTTCTGTTTCCAAAAACAAAAGCACTGTCCAAAGATTTCATTATGAACATTACAATGATTCCTTTAAAAGATCTTTGAAATTTTTTAAATAGTCCAAAAACTATTTATCTTTTCTGTGATGATTGCGAAAAGCAAATATGTGACATCATTATACTGGTAAAAAAAGACATCTGTCTAATTACTTACGCACTGAGATCCCAGAGCCTCAAGGTCTTGTCCCATGATCCAGACAGAGCAAATTGTCCATCCGATGACATCACGACATCAGATACAAAGTGACTGTGTCCCTTCAACATCTTGTGTGGAACACCAAAGTTTGTCTCATCACGAGTAAGACGCCATTGAATTAAAGTTTTGTCTGAAATAGAAACAACCAGTTTATTTTTAACGTGGTCAATATTAAAAGATGCTGATTTCTTACATGTAAACTTACTAGTGATGAAACTTGCCATTCACAAACTAATTGTATGTACAAAGACACTTATCACAATTTAAGTCAAGTAACACAAACTGTAACAGAAAGGGAGTCACCAAATTACGGCATCTCTATTATAGTAGGAAAGGCCGTCATAAGAATGCAAAACTGTCAGAACTTATCAGCATATCCAGTACAGAAAATTATTCAGTAAAACAATGTTAAAGTCGCATTAGCTTTTTGCTATAAAAAAATATATGCAAAAAACAAACAATTGCTGATATTATGCCAAGATAATTATTACCGACGAGCCCTTTTTCTTCTTAAAACACTCGTTTCGCGGTGAATTTTGCTTTTGTTAACTTGAAATATATAGAGCGTGTGACGTCACTTCATGCCATATGACTGTGGGAAAACACAGCTGTTCTATAAATGGATTTTTTTCAATGATATTGAAAAAATTACAATATGAGGTTTTGGAAACATTTTTTCTTGCTATAAAGTGCGCACGGGAGGAAAACACATCGGATTCCTCTGTTATAGAACAAACAGAAACTATTACGACCGATAAATTCATATGAATTATGCTTATGGAACTTTAATATCAGAGAATTTATGTATCAGAAATTGGCATTCTTATAAAATGTTGGGCTGTTGGATGCTTACGAGTGTTTACAGTGCTGTTTATTTTTTAAGTTCTTAGACTAGTGTTTCCTCCAGACCTTTTTAGGACGGCGCTGCGCATGCCTCAAACTCAAAGACAAATCGCCATGCTGCCTTTATAAATTGTATACAGGGCCAATTGTCATAAATATGCCCCTTTTGTTGGTCTGATGAGTCATTTTAAGCAATATTCATTAATTAGCAGCACAATTAATTCAGACATAATCTTGCACAGATTGTTGTAATAGCAAATTATACTATGCAGTGACAAGTAACATCACAAACTAAAGGAGTAATCTGGCAACTTGCCCTGCATGGTTAGAACCGCGCTCTGAAAGTGCCCCTTTAGCATAAAAACGCCATGCCTCACTTAAA
The DNA here is from genome assembly GCA_964023205.1 of Lutraria lutraria. Lineage (NCBI taxonomy): Eukaryota > Metazoa > Mollusca > Bivalvia > Venerida > Mactridae > Lutraria > Lutraria lutraria. Next base: position 11,308,995 of record OZ026836.1, on the reverse strand, counting down.
CTCTGCAGGAAACACTATAGACAATTCAGCCCCTTTTTATTGTTTTTGGGAACAGGTATTGGATCACACTCACTGCAGAAATCTCCACAATTAATTGACAACAGCATGTTTGACGGATATTGTAAATAAACAGAAAGGTAAAACTAGATTAATCAGACATTCAAAGTTGACCAATTTTTTTCACCAGACATGAAGATCACATAAGTAACTATTTCAGTATTTGTTGCTGCATGTACTATGTTTCCAATTGTCATAATAACCAACATACGCAGTGAGCTTTCTACTGCTGTATTATATTAGAGCAACAACACGTTTTCTACGTGAGGACATAGAAGGAAATTCACACGATGTCTTGCAAATATTGTTCTCAATACCAGTCAAGACATTGAGTGATGTGGAAAAACACTTCAATAGTCCTGTCATTTCATAGTCAGGACAGTAATTATAATGTCAACATGAAGTAATCCAAGGCCTAGACTAATACATGAAAAGCAGACCAGAAAATACAAGGTAGTATCGCGAGTCGATCTTAATCACACAAAAAAATATCAGAAATAAAGTAAAACAAACGGCACCTCTAGAGGCTGACAGAATCATGTCTGGATATTGCGGAGTAGTGGCAATTTGGGTCACCCATCCTCCATGGCCTTGGAGGGTGGCCCTTAAAGTCATCTGTTCGGAACTCATCTTGTCTTGTAAGTCCTTAGTTGTTGAGGATCGGGGCAGATTTCAATCCCACTACAAATCGACAGCGGCCATCAGTTCGCCGTCGCAAAAAAGAGGTTGAAGAGTACTTCCGGTTTGGGAAATTTGAGGCTCTAGTATCACGGACAACGTAAATTTGCTACATGTATGTGTTTTATGAAGATATAAAAACACAGCTCTTACATGGCTTTCAACTGACTGACAAAACATCGTCCGTGTTTATTACTTCGACCTAAAAGGGTGTCTGGAAATTCAACCCCTAGACGATTCGACATCTCTTATATGTTAAATAGATAGATGTTCTATAATAAGAAAGGTTGGTGTTAGATAAACAATGCTATGTTTATCATTTTATGACAGAAAAGGGTATATTTTTAATACTTCAATTCAGAATTTTGTGTTTTACCACCTATAAATATAAAAGTAAACTAGAAATTAACAACAACTGTTTGTACGGCTAAATGCTTTCCTGTTCTTTTCTTACTTTTGATTTCTGAAAATTATTTTTACTTAATGTTATCAAAATGGAAGCATTTTCACATTATAAACAGAGCTAAATAATTGTGTACTATCAAGGACTTATATACATACATGTATGTATATAAGTCCTTGGTACTATAATTATTATTGTAGATTGATTATTTTTTCTGTTCAGTTACATTTTATGTTATTTTCAATGCCGTTTGTAAAATGTTGCTTATAATTCACACTTGTAATTGTATATGTAAATGCAGAGTCACTGATGACAGAGATTGGTAACTTAAAATATCACGCGTGACATCATTTCTTAGATTCTGTGCAGGTAAAACTCAAAAACCAAATAACTTATACATGTATAAACATACATCTTCTAGAAGTTTAAACATTTGACTTCTGCTGGAAATAATATTTTGTTATATTTTCTCAGTTAATTTTTAGCTAGACACACTAGAATGTAAGCGGCCTGAAAAAAATTGGTACCAGAAGGTATTTTGTTAAAAAGACGACATAAGCAGGTAGTATAAACATCAGACAAAATTGATTTTTGAAAAACTCGGTAGCTATAGTTAAATAATAAACATACAGAAAATGTAAGATCTATGTAAGTGATATCAGTTGGTAAGAATTTTCTTTGCTACAATATCAGTAATTATTGGGAAAAGTAATGGTCACACACGTTATTACATAGGTAATAACTTAAGTTGATTATCACTGTTGCTCACTTTATAGCCGTATACAAAATATGCACACACGTGTATATGATTCCAGATTCGTCAAAAATAAATATACACACTTGCAGCATTTCTCCATATTTAAGAAAAATCCGTTTTGACCCAAATAAGTATTGGTAACCAAATATCAAATTGAATTGTTTCCTTTACAATATGTATCAAAAAAGACAAAATCTGATTTTAAATTGTTGAATATACAATGTGTTTCATAACAATGAATTGAAAATGATAAATATAACATATTGGTCTTCTGTAATAATTATATAATAATATTAAGGTTTCAAAAACTGCAAAATACTTATTTTAGTACACATCCTTCGAGTATTTGTATACATTCATTTCATTTTGTATTTATAAGTACTTTTTTAACATCCACGGAAGCGCTGGTATGGAATATGATTATTACATAAATGTCATCAAATATATTGTTATATGTGCCATTCCGACATTAATACAAAGTATAATACATTGGATGCATTATACGTTAAAAATATGCACACTAGGCCTTCGAGGAACGTACATTTAGGAAACATACGTTCGAGAAACAACAGAGTAATATCTTCAAAAAAGTGACTTCAGTATTTGAAGTAATGCGATCCTTCGGAAGAGGAAAGCGAGAAATCTTAATTTCTCCAATTGCAAATTAGACATTTAAATGTCTTGGCAACGGTAGATGTCAGCTGCTTGCAAGTCACAACCACGTGCTTTTTGCAAGTTTTTTCCACTCTGGGTTTCTGTCCGCCAGAATTAACACAGGCTTTTAAATTCTTCATTATCGTTGCTGTCGTCAGTGTATTGTCGATCCAACGAATTATGTTGTCATTATCCGTTACCAATTTACATGTATTTTGCAGTCATATCTAATCGACTAAGTTTGTCGTTAGCATTTGGTCTCATGTGCCTTTTTCTTCATTTGGCTAATTTTGTCATTAACTGTCTTTATCTTAATTCTTGTCACCTCGTCGTACATCTTCTTCAATGTCAAATTAATTTCTGCATTTCTATTTGGTCAGTCTTTCAACGTCGCTCATCATAAAATCAGGTCGACACATGTACGTGTATATTTTTTCTTGTCTTGAGATAGATCGTAGGGTGCACAATCATGACCAACATATTTTTCAACCGCCAATGTAATTTCCAAAGCGCTCGCCTAATCAGGTGACCTTTTTATAGCACTAATTAATTTTGATGAGTGATATACAGCACCGACAAACCACATTAAACTTGCTCCTTGGTGTTGTGGCCATAAGGGACGGAACTTAAATGCAGTTTTTTGGTAACCATAATTCGTGGGGTTAATGCCAGAACACTATACTGTAAATCAGAGAAAGGAGTGTTTATATTGAAACTTAACAATATATTAGTGTATATTAAAGTCTACATATCCAAGTAATTTACTTGTCTTTATCTTAATTAGTTACTGATAATTAGCTAATTTTGCACTTGGTCCCTTCTGGCAATCACAAAAAATGATGCCAGAAGGTACCATATGGCATTATGGTACCTTCTGGCTCAAACTTTTTTAGGGTATTTCATACATGTTAGTGTACAGAAGGAGCCATATGACACTTGATACATTATGACAATCTTCATAAAATGCAAAACAAAGCAGGGGATTATAGTTTAATGTGAACGTGTATACATAATAATTGAATCACACGTTATTTTTTATTATTTTGCAATCGCAAGTGATAACAAACGCTCTACTATTGTAATTTGTGTTTTATAAAGCACAATTACTAACCAGATGTAACTAAATCAAGCATTCAGTATGTAGAACATGACATTCTAAAATACTCTATGTAAAAGTAACTATTTATGACACCCTTGCGTGGATAATGTAACATCTGACTTAATGAATGTACAATAGTTTTGTCTACAATAGCAGATACATGTGCACAGTTTACTCTCTGTCAGTGTCCTCATCATCCGAATCTATTGATACATATACTTTTTGTGACTTGCTGGCTGGTAGAGATGCATGGTACTAGTTGAACTCCGCGAATTATTTCTTTTTCACAAAGTCGAATGAGATCATTATCTGATTAAAGTCTTCACAAAACACCTTCGATACCTGATTTCACTTTCAGGACTTTGTCCATTAATTTGACATTACAATACAACTGCCACGTCCTTTTAGTATTCAAGTCATGCTGATAAAATTGCTGTTTGTTAGTTGCCTTTCTTGCATAATGGGATTGCATTGTAGGGATTGATGATTCAATGTGCTTCTTCACAGTGTTCATCTTTTCAATTCCAGTTTTGTTTGGTTCTACATGTTTGCCTTGCATATCTGAGGTACCATACGTTCCATGATGTTTTAGTAATGTTGTAATTAAAAGTCCTCATGAAGAAGTCTTTGCACACACGTCTCTTAGGTTGACCCACAAAATTAAACAAAAACTCATGATAAACCGACTGTTTTGACTTTCTTTCCTTTTCGGCTGCTGCCTGTCAATAATTCCACCAAAAACTCTCTTAAATTAAGGATTCTGACATACAGTAATGTTCAGGTTGTAATAGAATGTAAATATTCCTTTTCGTTTCTCATCATCAAATTTCTGTTCACATTCAAATTTGCCCTTTTCAGAGTTATATGAGTTTTCACACACTTTGCAGTCTTTACTTTTCCAGTTGTGTCAATAAATTCTTTGCCCTGTGTTTTTTTCTTTTGAAACTGTTCTTTTTGTATGAATCATATCTTAAATGTGCTTTTTTCTTCTGACTGGATACCTTTTTTCTCAGGACCTTTATAAACTGCTTGTTTGTCGGGGTGGTTGATCGAGTGCCACTCACATTATCTGAGTGATTAGTGTCCACCAAAGAATCAGATGAATTGGTGTTACTGTTTCTATTTCTCTTTATGTTCTGCCCCTCTTATATCATCAGTAATGTGTGTTGTACTGTCAGTATTTTCAAATTTACCTACACAACTATCTTCATATGCACCAATAATTGCTGTTGCATCATAATGTTTACCTCTGCACATTGCTGTATAGGCAATGTTTATTAGGGATGGATATTGCGGAAAAGTTCGTATTGCGATATATACACAACACTGACTGTATTGCAATTTGTATTACGATATATTGGGAGTTTAAAAGTCTTGATTTATTAAGTATTCATGCTTGGATTTAATGACAATGTGTAGTTTCATTAACCATTTGCATGATGGTATCTTTATCTAAGCTATCACAAAAATGTCAGTGACTAGAATGAAACTTCATGCTGTATAGTATACAACAATTGTACATAATTATACAACTCTCCTTGAGCAAGGCAACACATGCAGTCTTAATATGAATACAGTTACACAAATATTTCTAACAACAACCCTTGAACCAATTCTCCAGACATTCATCACTTAATATAATGAACACAGTATAACAGTATAAAAATATTATATTGTGATACGGGGTGGAATCGTATACTGGTATTATCGGGCATCACTTATGTTTATTATTTTGTTTTTGTTAATCAGTCTAAATTTTTACTACAGGTGTTGTTACTGAGAAGGGTTACTGTAAATTCTGAGCACACATTGGTACTAGTTTACCAATGATGATGGCAACATGTCTGCGATGTCTGTATTCCATTCCCCGCTTGTCTTTAATTTTTCAACTTCATTAACAAAATCCTAATTTAGGTTTCAAGATTACTCTCTCCTTGCACAGAACGCAACATACTCGTGCATGTATTTATCTGGATTAGCTATCACGATGTTACATAATTGTCTGTGAATGCATACTTTTTTCATTACCTTCGTGCAAATGTCCACTAATTTATATTGGGGTAACAAAACTTTCATCTTTCATGATTTTTTTTTGTACCAGCACAAGTCCACAAGGTACCAAGTAAACACATGAATGGTAGAAATTCCTTGTATTTTGTGTAAAATAAAATTTCTATAAGGTAACAAGTGGCATTTGGTTCCTTCTAGCTTTGATTTAGTTCTAAATGTGAAATACAGTATTGCCATAAGGTGCCAAATGAGTACTTTGTACCTTCTGGCAATAACTGACTAGCGTATGGTACCTTCTGGCACGTAAGAATTCATCAATAATCATTTGGTACCTTTTGACTTTGTATCATAATTAGGTCAATGTTTGATATTTACACAGTATGTGGACACTATAAAACTACATCCAAAAATACAAAAATGTCATTTTCACCAAAAATGTCGGTTAGTACCTTCTGGCATTAACCCCACGCATTTATTTATTAAAATATAGGCATTGTCTAAAATAACTTATTTCAAATGGTGACCTTATTTTCATTGTATTTCGACAATGCCAATATTGTAATAAATAAATGGTTACCAAAAAACTGCATTTAAGTTCCGTCCGTTATGGCCACAACACCAAGGATCCTTATTATAAGGATGTACATGTATTAACTAAGTTCTTGGAATGGTAATCTATCAACAAATAAGAATGATTATTAAAATATCTCAACGCTGTTACAATACATGTATTAGTACATAAACAATTAAAATAGGCATAAAATCACAAATGGTCAGTCAAAATAAGAATATTCCGTTGCCTGTACATTACCACTGAAGTCCGTCATTATTGAGCTTTGCCTGACGTAATTGTAGAGCACGTCCGGGAACCAGACTATTGGAATGGTACCAGACGAAGAATTACCGTAAGCCTAGAAAATGTCGAAGTTTGTTTTACCTTTCTACACGCTTTCGGGAGCCGGTAAGAAGCCCCGACCTACCTACGCTATTTTTAATGAGTAAGAATAACTAGAAATAGTGTCAGTCTATTTCATTTTATGAGATCAAACAATAAGATGGGTTAAAGCAAAGTTATCACAACGTTAAATTAGCACTGTATGTGAATGTGCATGTTTAATACACTTTCAAAAATATTTTGTTTACGTCAAACTTTATTTGGAAATTGAGTTGCATGACGTCATAATACGCATGTACTTGACTCAGTTGAAATATTGGTGATAATATTACATTGATCAAAGACGCAGCTGTAACTTTAAACTTTGAAAAACCTTTAACACATGAACAAATTGAATGCATTCCATTGTTATTAAAGCCACTATAAGCTTCGGAAACGGTATTGTCATCCGTTGATAATCGCAAACGTGGTACCGAACTGTAAGATGGTCCATATAAAACAGAATGACATATTAAAACACCAGTATATACTCTATCGATACCAAATACTCTTGAATACTGTACGTTGTGCCCCTTGATTAACGAAGCTTTCGGAAATGCTCGACAAGTGTTAGATGTAAACAAAACATCGTATTTTGTCCTCCGCACAAAACACTAAATATTGTTTTCTGTTAGTATTTTATCAAAGAAGGAACTTTCAAATTAGAGCAGATATGGATCCTTTCTGTGCCATTTTGGGAACATTTTAATATCACAATCTTGCAAGGTCGTTTGCATTCGTACATTGAAAATAATACCAATTTTAAGACATAATACAAAGGAAGTGAAATATTTCTGCTTGCTTCGTATGTCAGTGCTGCTGAGGACGTTGGTCATCCTTGTGCATATTGTGTAGAATTGGTTATTACGCTGAACATTATATAGTAACATGAATGGCCAGAAAAAGACTCTGCTCTCTATGGTATTGATATACAAAAGTGTATAAGCAATAGATTATAATATAGCACTTCATCGTTTTCGCTGCGGTTCAGATATAAAAAGTATATAGTTCCTTTCCGAGCATTCAAAGCGCGATGTTACACAGGTAGATTTCGGTAGCATGTGATCTGGACACATGTACACATTGAAAATTATCCATAATTAATTATGTTAGCATGTGACGTCCACTCAGTCCAGTATTTAATAGGTTTTCAAGTACGAACATTTTTAACATAGATGCAGGTACGTCTATAACTCTTAATTCGCACTTTAGCAGTACCTCTTAAGTACACTAAGATAATCCCACTCTCTAACACTACGGTACGGTGAAAGCAACGAACGACAATTCTCGCTATTTTCGAGTTCGTGACAATAGCCACAAGACAATTTATTCTTTCACTAGAGGTCGCTGTGAATACTTCACCGGGTGAGTTTCTGACTCAGGTTGCAAGGCATTTATTACATAGTTATTCTTGTCCATGAATTCGTTGTACGGTTAAAACAAAACGGTTTGAATATCAGTCAGATCTTATTAGTCGTTATTTTCTGTTCTTATTCAGTCTGAACGATGATTGCACTTTGAAGCAAGTCGCAGCACAGTTTGTGACGTCATTTTTGAGAGTTTTATCGGCCATTTTGTTGCGAACGGAATAATTTTAAAAACTCCATTCATAGAAACAAGGCTTTCTGTAGTTCTAACACTGTATTTATTGAACGAACTAATTGCTTATTATTACAGGCGTAATATAGATATTTACCAGCATCATGAATGAAGAAAGATCGGCGGCAAAAGACTTAGATGTTTGGATCGAGCAACTGAATGAGTGTAAACAACTTTCAGAAAATCAAGTCAAAACATTATGTGAAAAAGTGAGTTTATTTTGTTACTCCTGTCAGCTTTAGGTCATTATAATTATTATAACAATGTCATTGCATTTCAGTCGAGTTTTGCCTTTGCCAAATGCTGAAAGTTTACTGGTAAATTTCTCCCTGCACAATATTCATACCGTACTGTATACCACATGCTTAGAACTCTAATTTGGTAACCTTCACATTTCTTATTCAAATTATTTTATATTTCTTATGTCATGATTCAAGTAGTGTTTATTGGTTGACAAACACAGATTTCCCCTACTATTTATCAGGCCTTTTTATTCTAATTTCTGGGTCACAATGACCGTATAAAAGGTTGTTAGCCAGGAAGTTACTGTATAAACTTCTTTTTCATACATTTTTGTACATTTTGTATTCTAATGAAATTAGCATTTCACCTGATAGATATACGTAATTTTAATTATGACTTGTCCCTTTTATATAACAGCTTAAAAGTCAAAATCAGCAGATTCACACATGGTCAAATATTAAACATTGGTCTGAAAGACAACTTATTCTGACCATTATCTCTTGACCAGGGTTCTCAATAACAACTGGCTGCCGGCTGATTTAGCTGCTTAGAATCAAGTTTGGGCCAGTTAGAAATATCAAAGTTTCAAAATATTGCTGATAAAATGCACCGGACACCCTTAGCAGGCCTGTTAGTCTAGCAATAATTGGGCATGTTGGTCACAAACTTATTGAGAACCCTGCTTGACAATAGCTGGCATTGGGCTTGTTAGATGAAACTAAACAGAAACAGTTATTCCCAGTGTTGTAAGTTTTAGGTATCTTATCTATTTGGCACTCTCTGTATTTTTTTTTGTATTTATTTCAGGCAAAAGAAATATTGTCCAAAGAATCCAATGTTCAGGAAGTGAAATGTCCCGTCACAGTCAGTGGAGATGTACATGGACAGTTCCATGACCTTATGGAATTATTTAAAATTGGAGGAAACTCTCCTGACACAAATTATTTGTTCATGGGTGACTACGTAGATAGAGGGTATTACTCTGTGGAGACTGTAACACTTCTTGTAGCTCTTAAAGTAAGTGTGCTTTAATCATTCATGACTTCAAATAATATGAATTTGAAAAAGATTTTTTTGGTACTGAAATGGTTTAATGAATATAATTATTTTATGTTATTAAACTTTCTAATGATACTAGAAATCAAGATGCTCCGTAGCTTTGGTAGTTATGTTTCTGTTGTTGCATTTTATAAGCTTTATTAAACAGATTTTCACGAAGTGAAAAAAGTGAACCTGGTTATTAGATTTAAATTTTAATACTGAATGCAGGCAGGCATCAAACTGGTGGTTTCTGGTCAATAACTTAATTTTGGATTGACCAATCTTGACTAAACTCGGTATGTAGCATCCTTGCATGAAACTCTCAGTCTTCGCATTAATTTTTTGCGACACTAGCCCAGTCGGGGCTACCAGCTTAGAAATTTCACTAGCTGGAATCCAAATTCACCAGTCCAAACTAAAATGATCTATTTCCATAGCAGTGAAACTATTAGTAAACTTGTACAACATCAAACTATAATAATTAACATTTTAGCAAACTCTTTTCTCTCATTTATTCAAGTGCTATAAAGATAGCTTAAAAAGACATTTTTTCTGTGATGATCTAGGATAACTTATACTTTAGTCCATGTACCTGTTGATCTTGTCACTAAACAAGTAGACCAAAATCTAAGTTGTCTGCAAAATTGACCTCAATTTGTTGGCCACATACATGTTAAACAAAACCCTATTATAATTCCTGCAATATTATTAAAATGTTTATGAACTTCAAAATTTGGAATCCAATTTACATAAACTAGCAGAACTATGATTTTCTTAAAACTTACACTGTTTCTTGTAAATTAGAGAATTAATCTTAAATATGTGTCACATGATGATGGATCAGAGATAAGACACCATTATTAGAAAAGATCTTCATTAATTTTAAATACACCTCAGAATGTTATGTTGTTTCACCATGTTATCCGAAATTTGTTGTCCGAAATTCGTACACCACATACTAAAATTGCAATGGCCATTCTTGAAATTTAACAATTGTTTGTTATTTTGTTGGTCATAATGCTTAATGCAATGTGATATTGTAGTAAGAATTACATAAATAATATAAAAAAATTGCAACAATTTTCGGAAAATGTTTTTAGGCATTGATGCATTTCTTTTTTTTGTGTGGTAGCAATGCACATCATATATTGGAGTTTTTGTCAATACATATTTTGTTCAGAACTAGTACCTATTTTATAAGTGTTTAGGAATTACGACTTGTCTGGAGCAATTCTGTTTTTTTTTGTCCTTTTACTATGTATTTATCTTAACTGCAGGTTAGATTCAAGGACAGAATTACTATATTACGTGGGAACCATGAAAGTAGGCAGATTACACAGGTTTATGGTTTTTATGATGAATGTTTACGTAAATATGGCAATGCTAATGTATGGAAGTATTTCACAGACCTGTTTGATTATTTACCACTCACAGCTTTAGTTGATGGACAAGTAAGTATATCATTTGTGTTGAATTTCTTAATGTTATCTTATCAGTGACAGTATTATTCGTCGTTTTGTATATCTTGGACAGGGCTTTCATTTGACCCTTAAAATGGCAAATACTTAAAATTTCTCTAGAAAGTATCGATATATATAAGTGTTTATATAAAAGGGTCAATTTTTATATTAAGAAGGAAATTTTGTTGAATCTTCGAATTACATTAGCTAAGGGTCAGTTTTGACCCTCACATTTCATTTCTAGTGAGGATCTTGATGGAAGTGCTGCATGAACTCTTCCTACTTTCGTTCAGTACTGTATATTTTGAGCTTTCAACTCTGCTTAGTGGATAATGTGGTTTGTTTGAGAAGAAACTTGTATCATCCCATAAATGACCGCTATGTTCTGTCTACTCCTCTCTTTAAATTCATTGTTGATACATGTATCAGTAGTAATAGTATTACTTAAGGAGCTTTATTTACTAATGCTTTATAATTTTTTCAGATTTTCTGTTTACATGGAGGTTTATCTCCATCTATAGACACACTAGATCATATCAGAGCTCTTGATAGAATTCAAGAAGTTCCACATGAGGGTCCAATGTGTGATCTGTTGTGGTCTGATCCAGATGACCGTGGTGGCTGGGGTATTTCTCCACGTGGTGCAGGATACACTTTCGGACAAGATATCTCTGAGACATTCAACCACAGTAATGGTCTCACTCTGGTTTCAAGAGCCCATCAGTTAGTCATGGAAGTAAGTGTTCTTTATATATGGTAATT